>BLBF01000003.1:2449646-2508721 GCA_015471245.1 Laticauda colubrina
GGTGCTCTGCTTAATGCGTCTGTATGGGAGATTTGCTTCCCGGGTCGATGTGTCAATGTGTAAGAGTATGCTGCAAGAAATTCTGACCATCTAGTCATCCACGGGGATAAAATGTTCAGTGTAGGCTTGTTTCCCGCCAGAATTCCTAGCAACGGTTTATGGTCCGTTACAATCAAAAATGTTCTTCCACAAAGGTATTCGTTTCACTCCGGCGACGATTGCCAGGGCTTCTCTGTCTAGTTGACTATAGTTACGTTCTGTTTTAGACAGAGTCTTTGAGTAATAAGCGATGGGTGCCTCTTTCCCATCTGGCAATTGGTGACTCAGGATGGCACTGACTCCAAACGGTGAGGCGTCGCAGGTTACCGTCAATGGAAGTGTGTTACTAAACTGGATAATAACGGTGTTTGATGTTAATACATTTTTTATTTTCTGGAATGCTTTTTGCTCTCTATGACCCCAAGTCCAATTAGTTTTCTTATCCAGGTTCCAAAACCCCTTGGTCAATTCATTTATTCAATTGTTCCTCTATTTTTGCTTTTAATGCAAAGGGAACTCGTCTGGCCTTTCATCTTCTAGGGGCCACTTGGGGTCTAAGCTAAAGGAAATTGGGGTCCCCCGATACCTGCCAAGGGAGCCATCGAAATTGTCCTGGAACTCGTGGATCAGGTTTTCTTCCCAGTCAGTTGCGGCCACTTGGTCTACTCCAGTCATCCCGATGCCCAATGGTGCAAACCATTCGATGCCCAGGAGGCTGGGTCGGTCTCGGTTGACTATTGTCAGAGGCAGGACTTTGACATGCTGCTTGTAAGCGACTCGGAAATGTCCTAGACCTACCACAGGGATTCGATTCCCTTGGTAGTCCTTCAGAGTTAATTTTTGTTTTTGGAGTTCTTTTAGTTTGATATTTGGGACCAGTTGTCTGATTGTGTCCCATGACACCATTGACAGGAAAGACCCTGAATCGACCTCCATTTCACAGGGGCTGCCTTCGATTTTTACGATGATTTTAACTTTTTTTCCACTTTCCGTCTGAACGCTTCCGATAGTGACAGTTTGATGGGTCTTTTCTCGGTTACTGGCTCGTTGGTTGTGCTCCCACTTTCTCTTGGCTTGTTTCGATTCAGCTTGTGGGGGAGAGTTACTGCGTCTGTTAGGGCTGTTATTTTTTCGATTCCTACAGACCTTCTCGATGTGTCCCCTTTTCTTACAAGCTCTGCAGATGGCATCAAGGAATCTGCAATTGGCTCGAGGGTGGTTTCCTCCGCACCCGGCGCATTCCCGCCAGTTTCTTTTTTCGCGCCTTTTTTTGTTGGCGTATAGGCGGTGGACCTCATCGTCTTCCTCTCCGGATTCTGATGTCTCGTCAAAATCTTCATGGTGTGTGGTGGCGGGAAATTGCTTCTTCCCTCTGGTTAGGCTCGTTTCATTGTTGTTCGCGTTCATCTGTTTCATGGTGGCCGCTGACTTTTTCACGGCTTCTGCAGCTGTGGCTTCTGCGATTGCTTCAGCCACGGTTATGTTGGGTTTATTTAGCAATTTACTTTGTAAATTAGAGTCTTTTAAACCCAATACTACTCGATCTCGCATGGCTTCATCTAAGTTCAGGAACTCACATGCTCCCGCCAGTTGTCGGAGGGCTGCCACAAAATCAGCGATGGTCTCGCCTTCTTTTTGGTCCCTTTGGTAGAATTCGTGCCGTTTGATGAGATTTGACACCACTGGTGCATAATGAGCCTTCAACATTCACTGGAGTTCGGGCCAGGTCATTTGTTTTACGTCTCTGGGCTTTGCCAATGCCTTGGCCATTTTGAATACCGTTGGTCCGCAATGCGTTAAGAAGACAGCCCTCTTACGCTGGTCTGAGATCTCTTCCATCTCGTTACTTTCTAAGTACATTTGGAAACAGTCTACGTAGGATTCCCAATCTTCTTCATTGGGATTGAAGGGTGCGGGCGGTGCATTATTTCCGGCCATCGCTTCAAGCCTGGGTTTCAATTCGCCGCATGCACAGTCTCACGTTTTAGGACGATCCCATCTTCGTCGCCAGTGTTCCGTCCGGAAAAACGCGAGGTAGACCGGGTTCCAACAGTAAAAGTCTTTATTTCAACAGTTACAGTGAAAACGGAACAGTTTGGCTCTTGCCGCGGCAGCCTTTATATACGGCTTGCCTGCCAGCTTGTAGCCAATGATGGTTACTTGATTTTGCTGCCTTTTGGCAGCTCTTTTGGATTGGTTCCTAGTGAACCAATCCCTATGCCGGCTTTTCTAGCCAATCACAATCGAGGATTTGGATTAAACTATTTTATACAGAACAGAGTGTAACAGATTTTTTAATACCTTGTGACTAAGAACAAAACAACAACACACTGGAGATGGTATTCAGCAGGTTCTGACCATTTCTGGAGAACCGGTAACAGAAATTTTTAGAAGTTCATAGAACCAGCAAATCCCACCTCTGACTGGCCCCACCCCAATTTATTCTCTGCCTCCTGAGTCCCAGCTGATTGGCTGGGTCTTCTTTTGTTGCCCTGCACAGGAGAATGGAGCTGGAAAGCAGGTTAGTGGGGTGGGGAGAGAATGGGATTTTGCCCCAGGAATGGTCACCTTCCCCCAGGAATGGCCACCAAGCCATGCCTACCAAGCCACACCCACAGAACTGGTAGTAAAAAAATTTTTGAATCCCACCACTGAACCACACCCGTCTCACATGGGCTTAGGATGAGACGAAAACAATGTCAGTAGGACATGGCAGAAAAGAGACACGGCCAAGATATAGTGGTGGCGGGATTAATCCAATCAAAATCTTTATTGTAAACTTTAGGCCAGGAAACACTTCAATAAATATAAATATAATAAATATATATAAACCTGTAATGAATAAAACTAAAAAGGAGAAATAAAATGTCACACAACTACATTAGGTAAACAAAACAATAATACAGGTAACAATAGCAATTACCAATTTTTTATTGTGGGTAATCCTTGATTATGATCGCAACTGAGAGCAGAATTTCCATTGCTAAGCTAGGTGATTGTTAAGTGAGTTGTGGCCAGTTTTATGACCTTTTTTGCAATAGTCATAAAGCAAATCTCACTGCAGTTGTTAAGTGCTTTATGTGATTAAATGAATCCAGCTTCCCTCATTGACTTTGCTTCTCAGAAGCTGGTTGGGAAAGTCACAAATGGTGATCACACCGCCCTAGGATGGCTGCAACCATTGTAAATGCCGGTTGCATGGATTTTGATTATGTGATGGTAAGGATGCTGCAGTTGTCGTAAGCGCGAGCACTGGTCATAAATTACTTTTTCTTTCAGTGTTGTAACTTTGAGCAGTCGCTAAATAAATAGTTGTAGGGTTGAGGACTACCTATACTTTTTAATCATAGGCAAGATGGGTGGCACGATAGTTGGCACAAAACTGGGCAACTGGGAAAGGTGATGAGTCAGAACCAAAGAAACTTCTTGAATGAGAAGTGAAATGTCTTAAAGGAAAAAAAAACCCAAGAAAAAGTCTTGCTGCCTTTTGAAAAACACCTTGGTGATAAAGAGATCATGTGGTCCTCAGTGAGGAATTCAGTCTCCTGCTTAACTCCCAGTTGGTTCTTCTTAGGATTCTAATTATGCAATTCCATGATGGATGTTAGATTTCAAGAGGCGTGATTAAAATTCATTGCAAAAACACACCACAACCTGGGGAAAGGATCCCCAGAGAATGAGTAAGGTTTTGGGTTCTCCCTGTAGCCTGATCTCCTCCCCTGCCAGAAGCAAGCATTTGCAGATGAGTGGCTGAGGGAGTTAAAATTCCCAGATGTTGGTTTGTTTATTATTTTAATCTTTAGTATGTGCATAGTAGATCATTAGTGTGTTTGGAAAGAAAAATCACAGTTATTAACTTCTCCTTCAGGAAGGGAATACAAAATAAGAATTTATTTTTCATTCTATTCCCTCCAGAACTAAAAGGCATTTTTACTGTGAGTCAGTCTCAGAGTCAGTTTCATTCATGATCTGCTTTGTTCCACTGATATCCAGGGGTGGGCTACTGGGGGTTTGAAGGGGTTCGGGAGAGCCCCTAGCTAAGGTTCTGTGTAGTTCAGAGAACCCCCAAATCCCACTCCTAGTTGGCTCTGCCCACCTCGCCCCTGCCCTCCCAGGAGTCCCTACGCAGCCCATTTTGGATGCAGGTAAGTTCAGGGCATACGTAGAGGCTCTGGAAGGGTGAAAAATGGGCTGTCATGCCCTTGAATGGGCTGTCATGCCCTCTGCTGAGGGAGAGGAGGAACAGCCGACAGGGAGTGGAGGTGTGGCTCCAGAGGTTGAAGAGGAGGCTGGGAAAGGGCAGAGGCCGGCTGGGCAGTCAGAGGAAGAACCAGGTCCATCCCCTCTTCATCGTAGGACACGCAGGGAAGAATGGAGAAGGAAACAACTTGTCTTACGAGAGAGGAAGCGGCCATGATCCCCCTCATTAGTTGCAGCTGGGGAGAATAGTATATAAGAGAAACAGTTACAACACAGCGTTGCCAGAAGCAAAGTGTGTTTTATTTTGGGCTGAAATTATCTTATCTTGGTTGGCATCCTTCCAACTGACTTGCCTTGTTATCTCTTTGAATTTAGTAATTACTTATCCTGGTCTGTTGTGGAAATTTCTTCATTGTAATTTGTTTGGTTTTTTATTTCATCTCTATCTGTTCATTAAGTTCGAACTTGTATTGCTTTCTTTTGAAGACTGTTTTTGAGTAAGTTTTATCTCCAACTGAGAAATATTCAACAGTGGGGTAAAATTGGAGGCATTAAAGGACATTTATTTATGTTTTGGATTTTGTTACGTTTGTGTTACACTCCAGGTTATCACACAGGCCTCCTGGAAGTTTGGGAAGGCTGGAAATGTGCCCGTTTTGGCTTCCAGAGAGGCTCCAGAGCCCGGGGAGGCTGTTTTCGCCCTCCTGGAGGCTCAACAAAAGCCTCTGGAGTCTGGGGAGGGCAAAAACACCCACAACCACCATGATGCAGGAGGCTGACTAGGTCACACCCACCATGGCCACGCCCACCCAGCGACTGGGCAAAGAACCCTTTGCTAAAATTTTGGAAGCCTATCCCTGTTGATACCTAATGGTAACTCATGAGTCGTACTGGTATATAGTTCTAGGATTTTACAACAATGCATTTTGTATTTCATGGTAAGACAGAATGAACATTTTTTCTGAAGCAGCTGTTCCTAGCTGACCAGTCTGTTGTCTGTTATCAAAAGAAAGTATATATCCATACACATACATACAGATAACAGATAATCAGAGTTGGAAGGGCCTTATAGGTCATCTAGTTCAATTCCGCCCTCCAAGCAGGAGATCCTATACCATTTCTGATAGATGGCAATCCAATCTCTTCTTGAAAGTCTAAATGATGATGCTTCCACAACTTCTGAAGGCAAAGCTGTTCCATTGGTTGATTGTTCTCACTGTCAGAAAGTTTCTCCTTATTTCCAGGTTAAATCTCTCCTTGTCCAGTTTCCATCCATTATTCCTTGTCTGGCCTTCGGCTGTTTTCGAAAATAGCTTGACCCAGGGGTGGGATTCAAATTTTTTAACAACTGGTTCTGCGGGAATGGCTCAGGTGGTAAGTGTGGCTTGGTGGTCATGTGACTGAGTGGATGGGGCTTGGTGGTCATATGACTGGCTGGGCACGGCCAACTCAATATCACTCACATCGCGGCACACATCTCCTCACCTGGCCTCTCATGACTGTGGGGATGCTGCAACAGTCATGTGAAAAATGGTCATAAGTCACTTTTTTCAGTGCCATTGTAATTTTGAATGGTTCATACAAGCAAAGTACCAGCAAAGGAGGGGGAAAAATTCCATTCCTGTCTAGTCCTGCCAAGAATGTAATAAGGGTTAACGGAGAGGCAGTTCCTGAATGTAATAAGAATATAATAAAGGTTAACGAAGAGGCAGTTTCTGTAAGCAACACTAGAATGTTTCCTTCCTGCCTTCCTTACAGGATTAGGGCAGTAATTTCTTCTAACAACCGGTTCTCTGAACTGGTTAGAATGTTAACAACCAGTTCTAGCAAATAGGTGCAAACTGGTGGATTCCCACACCTGGCTTGACCCCTTCCTCTCTGTGGCAGCCCTTCAAATATTGGAAGACTGCTACCATGTCTCCCCTGGTCCTTCTCTTCACTAGACTAGCCAAGCCCAGTTCCTCTAACAGTTCTTCATATGTTTTAGTCTCGTCCCATAATCATCCTGGTTGTCCTTCTCTGTACTTTTTCTAGAGTCTCAACATCTTTTTTGTAATGTGGTGAACAAAATTGGATGCAGTCTAACCAATAGCTAAAGAAACCTGGAAGCTTAAATTTTGGTTATAATTACTGGGATGGACCAGTTGGGATATGGGAACCCTTCATATGTCAGAATAAGAAGTCATGGTTTATTCTTGGTTTCTGTTTGCTGACTTTTGGGGGAAATAAGAAGGTTGGCCTCTGGCAGAAAGAGCTAAGCAGGAGCAATCAAATATGGTCAGTAGTGGGATTCAAAAATTTTTACTACAAGTTCTGTAGGCATGGCTTTTTTGGGTGTGGCATGGCTTGGTAGGTGGGGCTTGGTGGGTGTACTGTAAAATCCCCATTCCCTCCTTGTTCCTGGGGGAAGGATTCTGCAAAATCTCCATTCCCTCCCCATCCCACTAACCTGCTTTCCAGCTCCGTTCTCCTGTGCAGTGCAACAGAAGAAGACTCAGCCAATCATCTGGGACTCGGGAGGCGGAGAATAGGTGGGGGTGGGGCCAGTCTAGGTTAAACCATTCATTTAGTGCCCGTTCGAAGTTACAAAGGGCTCTGAATAAAGGGACTCATGACCATTTTTTAGACATACAACCATTGCAGCATCCCCATGGCCACGTGATCAAATTTCAGACGCTTGGCAACTGGTTCATATTTATGACATAAATTCATATTTATGACAGTGTCCTGGGGTCATGCGATCACCTTTTGCAATGTTCTGATGAGCAACGTCAATGGGGAAAGCCAGATTCACTTAAAACAAGCAGGTTACTGATTTAACCACTGCAGTGATTCACTTAACAACTGTGGCAAGGAAGGTCATAATAGGGGGCAAAGCTCCCTTAACAACTGTCTTACTTAGCAATAAAATTTTGGCACTCAATTGTGGTCGCACGTTGAGGATTATCTGTCTTAGCAATGTATTAAAATCCTTGTAAACAACTTTCTGTGGCATGCAAACTTAGCCTTTATATCTTCCTTCTGGAACAATAGTTGCCTTGTTTTCATCTCTGCCTTTTGAGACTTTTTTGGCTTGGATGTACCAGGTTGGGGTCGTTTACTTAGTTGACACTATTATTAATCATGAATAGGTTTCTTTGTGGGGAGGGGACATAGTGTTCTGAAGGGATCATATTTCCCCCCAATGCCAAGGTATTTCATAAGTTCTTAAAATGGACTGATTGGGGTTTTTCTGTTGTTTCTTTGACCAGGCCAGATAGCTGATGTTCAAGGCACAGAAGAGCCTGACTTATACCATGGTTGTTTGGAAGGAAGCTGTTACCCAGCCACAGGAAACCTGCTCATTGGGAGGGCCCAAAACCTGAGCACCACATCAACCTGTGGCCTGGAAGAGCCTCAGGAGTATTGCATTGTCAGCCATCTTCAGGTAACACTGGTTGAGAATTTGTGAGCTCATGCTGGCTGGGGGAATTTCTGGGAATTGAAGTCCACAAGTCTTAAAGTTATCAAGTTTGGAAACCCCTGGACTAGAAATACCGGAAACACACCCCATGAAGGTCATTGAAGATAGATGCAATCCTCCTCCTCTTTTAACAACCCCATAATCCCTTGCGGGGTGGAGTCTGGGCAATTGAATAGAGCTGAGTATTTACTGGCCGGATGCCTTTTCTGTCACTAATGCAGAGTTATATTGAGCAGATATATTCTCAGTGTGCCCAGAGAGAGAAATATCTGCCTCTAACAAGGATCAAACACACAGCCTCCTAATTGTGAGGCGAGAGCACCACCTCTAGGCCACCACACCACTCACTGAAGATAGGTGCAGTGCTTTTGTATATTTAAACCGGAATGATTCTTTTGACAGGACTCTGAGAAATGCTTCATTTGTGACTCACGCTCAGCTTCTTTCCGTGAGAGCCACCACATTGAGAATGTTATCTACCTTACTGGCCAGAATGGTGAACAGACCTGGTGGCAGTCTGAGAATGGTAAGAATTAGAAATTTGGAAATTATGGAAACTAATGTTTCATCTTCCTTGGTTCCAGATGTCCAGCAACTCCCCACAATTACATATCTCCAGATCTTGTTGGCCTTCAACAAGATATTTTTCATCATTAATGTTGTCAGATCTTGGCTGACCACAGCTGACCTCTCTATTGGCAACACTATATTTGCTGCCACCTAGTGGTCTCTCAGACTTTTGAAGTCCAGATCTGATTGTCATATTGTATTTTTCATGAACTGAAATAGAGAGATTGTGCAAAACAGAATGCCTGGTCCAAGATTAGGTGAAACTAGAACTCACAGTTTCCAGGTTTTTAGCCTGATGCCTAAACCACTACACCAAATGGAGTCTCTGTTCCAAATTCTGCGGAACTGCAATGACCAGTATCAATCACCATTGGCTAAACTGGAACTACAGGGAACTATACTTTTAGGAGTCAATGTGATGCCATGGTTAAGAAGTTGAATTGGGACCAGGTCAAGTCCAGTTTAGCACTGAGAACATTTTGAGCCAATTGTTCTCTCTCTCTTCACCCAACCTGTGTTACAAGATGTAAGCTGTGAGAATAAAATGAATGAAGATCTTCAAAGAACTGCTTTGAGGAAAGGCAGAATATAAATTTAACACACATTGATTATGTGTCAGGAAAGGGTTTCATCTCTTAATAACCACATGGCTGGACATTCTCCAGAATGTTGATTCCTGTGGTCTCTCACTGAACAAGTTTTTGCAAGTTTGAAGCCTTATGGAGAAGATTGCAGAATTTAGAGCAGAGCAGAAGAAAAAAATAATGTTACCTGCAGCTTTATGAAACTATTTTTCAAGACCTTCAGGAGAAAATCTGATAATAGCCTGAGACATTAAATCAAAACTTAAAAGTTAGAATTGAGAATAATGCTTGGTGGCAACAACCTTTGTATCTCAGACACTGTCTCTCAGAATGTGCTGTATGGGGAGAGCTATCTCAAAGCTTTATGGAAGATTTTTATCTCCATACATGACTAAAAGAAATGGAGACATGTTATCTAAATTCAGTTCTCTTTTTTTGTGGCATTCTTGTCCTCTTTGGGTTAGAAGATGCATGTTTGCTGAAGAAAACTTGATTTTTGGAATCTCCAAACACAATTTGGAATCTTGAATGATGGAGGTGCTCAGTCATGTGGGAAGCTGCCATGACAAGTTAGACTTCCTACTGGACCCACTCACCCTTCAGTTCATGAAGACTAACGAATGGAGGGGAGTTATAAAAAGATAGCAAGTCCCTGTTTTCTTGAGCATTGCAAGATATCAAGACCATTTGAGCAGAGTTCTTGAGAAAGGTCTAATTTTTGTCTTTTGTCCATCTCCAGGTGTAGAGCAGGTCAGCATTCGATTAGACCTGGAAGCTGAATTGCATTTTACTCACCTAATAATGAAATTCAAGGTACTGTATGAGGATCCATGAATCGGCAGATGCAAAAGAGAGGATATTTGATGTTTTGCCTACATAAGAGATAGAAAAAGTACCTGACAAAAGTATGGCATAGCTATATTTTTTGATGTTTTTTCTAAAAAACTTAGTGGGAAATGAATGTGCTTTTCTGCAAATACTTCGGCTTCTGGGCCAATTTAAGTTTGTGCCAATGGAGGATTTCCTCTCTTTTTAGAGAATTGATTTTCATAAAAACCCCAATGAGCAGGGAAAAGTTTAAAGACTTCTCACTGCCTGCTGCGCACTTGATTATTATTCCACACACCCATTCCCGGTGGCTATTTGCATTTTTGAAACTCATACATGTTAATACAATAATATATTTAACCTTTAAGCTGTCACTTAAATGCTACCCAGCACAGCAGGAAATTCTGTTTTTAATGTAGGCTGAGTGTATCATGAAGTGCACCACAAAGCATCTTTGCCTATTCTGAATCCATGTCCTCACTACTTCCTCAGTTGAATAAAATTTTCCCCAATAAGTTTTACCCACAAAAACTAGGGTGATTTCCCCCCCCCCAAATTGTTTTGTGTGGTCCTTGGTGGTCTCTGAGTTTGATTGTTTTCTTGTTAGACATTTCATTATCCAACTAGGAAACATCAGTGCGAGAAGGTGTGGGGTTTACTCTCTCTATATACAAATGGCTTGCCCTATGAATATTAGTGGGAGTGTTCTTGATGGTTCCTTGATTAAGCTGTGGTTTACGGTTTGATTGTTTGTCTCATTTGGTAATTCCTGGATTGGGGTATTTTGTTTGCTTCTTGATTGTTGATCTTGTATTAATCTTGGTGTTGATTCTACTTATCTGGGTGTTGATTGCTGGTGAGTTTGTGTTTTGGTCTTTTTAAAAAATTATTTATTAAATTTTTATGCTACTCACCTCCTTTACAAGATGACTCTTGATGGTTTTTATGTTTCCTTTTAGCTTTTGATTACCTCTTTTGAAGGATATTAATGTTTTTAATATCTAAAATGAACTTGATTCTTCTCAGATTTCTTGGACCACAGCTCTATAATTTCAAGTCACTTGCCATGCTGATCTTGGGTTGCTGGGATTTGCATTCCAGAGACTCTCAGCCTCAGAATAAGCTACCTGTAGTGCACATCTGAAGAACCAGCTTACTATGGGATCCTCTAATCCAAGGGTGTCAAATTCCTGTCATCACGGCTGTGTCACATGACATATCAGGACTTTCCCCCTTTTCACTAAACTGGGTGTGGGCGTAGCCAGCACGTGATGCATGTAGCCCTGCTCTAGTCCATGAGTAGTGCAAATGATGTTGACACAACTTAGCCCTTTTCCTGTCACTGATCTCAGCAGTGCTTTGTAATGAAACCAGTGATTGAAACTATCCTAACAATTCATTGTGGGACCTGTTAGGTTCAGCAATTGGTGGTGTTGCTTCCTCAAGCAGATCTGGGACTATTTATTTTATAAAATTTATTTATTTGATTTGTCAGTCACTTACAAGATAATAGGTATAAGAATAAACATGAATAAGAATATAGGAAATAGGTACGAATAAATGGGGACAATCGGACAGGGACAGGAGGCACTATGGTGCACTTATTCACGCCCCTTACAGACCTCTTAGGAATGGGATGAGGTCAATAGTGGATAGTTTGAGGTTAAAGGAGTGGGGGTTTGAGGATGTAACAACCACTTTGTTGCTGAAGTCGTACTTTCTGCAATCAAGTTTGGAAAGGTTTACATTGAGTTTGTATCTGTTGTGTGCTCTTGTATTGTTGTGGTTGAAGCTGAAGTAGTCATTGATTAGTAGGACATTGTAGCAGATAATTTTGTGTACTACGCTTAAGTCCAACTGTAGGTGTCATAGTTCAAGGTTTTCTAAGCCCCAAATTTCAAGCCTAGTGATATAGGGTTGCGGGCAGAGGAATGTAGTACTCTTCTTGTGAAATATTTCTGGACTTGCTCAGTTGTATTAATGTCCGATCTACAGTGCAGATTCCAGACAAATGAGCTGTATTCGAGTATTGGTCTAGCAAAAGTATTCGAGTATTGGCCCCAGCTAGCAATTCAATATTTCCAGAGGAGAAACTTCGTAAGATTAGATTTACAACTCTTAATGGCTTTTTGGCAATGCTGTTACAGTGAGCTGTGGCACTTAGATCATTAGATATGAGTACTCCAAGGTCCTTGACAGAGTGAGGGTCATCAATGAGGTCATATCCGCCTAGCTTGTATTTGGTGTGCTGATTTTTTTTACCAGTGTGTAGGACAGAGCATTTGTTGGTTGAGATTTGGAGTTGCCAAATGTTTGACCATTCAAACACATAATCAAGTCACTTTGAAGAACAGTAGCATTGTCAGTGGTGTTGAATAGTTTCCATCATCCGCGAAGAGGACACAGTCGCTCATAAGGTGATTGCAAAGGTAATTTATATAGAATATAAAAAGTGTGGGTTCTAGAACGTTGCCTTGGGGAACACCGCTGTTAAATGGAGCAGGGTTTGATCCTATGGGAGAAGATATCCTTTATCAGAGGGCTGGATGAGTCTAGTCATCAGTCGAAACCTGATTTTGGGATGGGTGGGTGAGGGGAAGCAGTAAAACATGAGAGGGCTTTCCCTTCTGTTTACTGGGACTCACTGAATCACTGTAGCATCTGATCCAACAAGGTGTTTTGAGTCAAACTGGCACTCAATCCTCTGGGACATGTCTTGTAGGTATTCCATGGGTGGAAATATATAAGAAAAGTGCCAGTAAAATAAAAATGTATTCTATTCTTAAGCAAGTCATGGAAACTTTTCCATAATACCATGGAAATATACTGTATTATATAGACATTGAATGAATGAATGAAATGAATGAAATGAATGAAATGAATATACAGATGGTCTGATGGAAAAAAGCGAATTAAACTTGCATCTAGAACAGTCAATCTCTTTTGTTCCCAAATACCTGACTTCCTTTGGTATTCATGTTTGTTTTGGACATTTTAATGTAGAGATCATCTCTTAATGATGTACAGAGAAGTTATCTGGAGTAGTGACAAATATTCTTCCATTAATTCTTCCCTTCCTTCTTTTTCAGACTTTCCGTCCAGCAGCAATGCTTATTGAGCGTTCATCAGATTTTGGGCAAAGCTGGAAAGTTTATCGCTACTTTGCCTTCAATTGCTCCAAGCTCTTCCCAGCTGTTCCTACTCAGATCCCAACACATGTCAATCAAGCAATGTGCGATGAGCGATACTCTGAGATTGAGCCCTCCACCTATGGTGAAGTCAGTGCTATTCTATGGAAGTAGAATGAAATGCAATTGGCAATGTCACTTGGAAGACCAAAGAACTGTATCTCTGTAATTATATGAACAACCTGGGGAAGATAAGCAGTCAGTCTTTATTTACTCAAGCAGATTTAAATCCCTTCCCCAAATTCCCCTACTGTTTTCCATGTAGCAAAAGCAACACAAGCTCGTTCATAGCTCAGTTTGTCTCTCTCAACTACGATTAATGGAACTGGAATACAAATAGATACTTGGCTCTGAGAAAGGGCTGCAGTCAGATAGCAAACCTAATTTGCAGGCAGGACATACTAAATTTAATTTAGGTAACTTCCTAACTTTAATTTAGGTAAGGAATGTGAAGGTTTTTAAGGTGGTTGCCTCACAGCATGGATAATACAGAGTGAAGAAAAAATAATGGCCTGGTTCACTGTAGTACAGTTGACTGTGTGTACTGAATAGAAAGATCAATGTGACATTCAAATTAATTTTTAAACAGTAAAAAGGAATATAAAATCTCAAATTTTGAGCATGAATGCAGACAGCCACAATTGTTGAAATGAACTTGGAAAGTAGTAACTGAGGTTTTTGAGATGAATGTCTTGGGACAAACTGGATGAGGTCTAGTCTTAAAATGTTGTCAAACGGTCACCTTGGGAATACCAAATTTAAATTGGGATATATCTTTGATACAGCAGTGGGATCTTACCTGTTCTACTACCTAATGTGCACACGCAGCTTTCCACGCACCAGCTGAGGCCTGCAGCGCCAATCAGCTGAGAGGATAAAGAAGAAAAAAGTGCAGGGGCGGGTGGGAGAGCCAATCCTGCTCTCTTTCTCCTCTCAGCTGATCCTCAGAGGCTTTTTTTCCTCCTCTCAGCTGGGAGGCTTTTTTTTTTATTACCGGTTCAGTCGAACCAGGCTGAACCGGTAGAATACCATTACTGCTCTGAAGGGAATTGGTCAGTTTCATCTGGTTTGTGGAAACTCCTTGTTAAGTTCTTACACACATAGCCCTTGACTTACGACTCCAACTGAATCCAAACTTTCTGTTGCTAAGTGAGGGATTTGTTAAGTGAGTTTTGCCCCATTTTATAACCTTTCTTGCCACAGTTTATATTAAATTGTTAATAACCCAGTTGTTAAGTGAATCTGGCTTCCCCATTGACTTTGCAGGTCAGAGATTCACCAAAGCTTTATCACCCTCCCTGGGACACTGCAACCGTCATAAGTATGAGTCAGTCACCAAGTGTCTGAATTTTGATCATGTGATCACCAGGATACTGCAATGGTTAAGTGTGAAAATCACTTTTTCAGTGCTTTTGTAACTTTGAACGATCACGAAATGAACTGTTTTAGGGTGTGTCAAATTTTATGACTTTCAATTTGCAACCATTAGGTGTTTTGACCAAGGCTTCCTGAGACATTAAGAAATACACATTAGTCCCAAAACCTTTTGTTTTATTTCAACAGTTGTGAATTATAGTCATTCACAATCCATATTGAGTCTCAAACAGTTTGTAAATAGTCCCATAGATGTCTGCCAAAGTCCTTTGGGATAAGTCTTTTCTTGAAATGCTGCCAAGACTAAATTGCCAATTAGTTGTACAAGACCAAACTGAGCACAAAGTCAACATGGAGTTTCAGGTTTCAAACCAACCACTTCAAACAAAATTGCTTCCTGCAAAGGTTCATGGCCCTTTGCTCCTCCTTTATGTCTTATAGGAGGGCCAATCACCTCCAAGCCTTACTGCCAAGTCGCCCCTTTTGTCTTAACTTTTCTTGCCTTCTGGCAGCTCTGCACACACGTGCACTGGTAACAGGCTCCCCTTGTTCCTCTGCCTCACTGCTGTCAGATTCTGGAGGCTCTGGGGTCAGCACATAACTCCCAGATGGCCCTGGCCCAATCTCTGTATCGGACGCAGATCCCTGGTCCAAGTCCTCCCCAGATTCCTGGACTGGCCCATGTTCTTTTCCACTGTCCGACTTTGCTGCCATCTCTGCAGGCTGCCGGCAGACCACAACACTCGGGTTACTCAAAAATCTTGCAGATTGTAAAGATATTTTGGTTACTATAATATAATTTAGATGTGCTTGGTAAGTAACTACATAAATGCCATAACTTTTGTAATAACATTTTGTTTGTTTCATTTGTGGTAAGTCAAGGACTACCTGTATAGATTACAGCTAAGCCAGAATGTCACATTTTTCTTGCTCCTTCTCTAAGGAGGAGATAGAAAGACCAGGGCAGATCTGACAGGTGCAAAATGGTCCTTGGTTTATGATTATAAATGAGCCTGGAATATTGCATCATTAAGTGAGTCAGCATGTGACTCACTTAATTTTTGTGACAGTCGTTAAGAGATTGCAATGGTAAACTAATCTATTTTACCAGTATTTGATGGAATGAAAAGTAAATGCTGGAAACCAGCCAAACCCATCAAAAATTGTGATCACATGAACACGGCATGCTGCAAACTGCCGTCGAGATTGCCAAGCATCCAAAATGTGAGGATACAATTGAAGAGGTTTGTGTACAGCTGTCATAACTTCAAAATCTGGTCATAAGTAGCTTGTCAAAAAGCTTGTGTATTAGGTCATAAGTAACTTGATCATAAGAGCCTCAGTGGCACAGTGGTTAGAGTGCTGTACTGCAGGCTACTTCTGCTGACTGTTGGCTGCCTGAAATTTGGCAGATTGAATCCCACCAGGCTCAAAGTTGACTCAGCCTTCCATCCTTCCGAGGTGGGTAAAATGAGGACCCAGATTGTTGGGGACAATAGGCTGACTCTGTAAACTGTTTAGAGAGGGCTGTAAAGCACTGTGAAGCGGTATATAAGTTAGGGGTGGGATGCAAATATTTTTACTACCGGTTCTGTGGGAGTGGCTAGGTGGGCATGTCCATGTGACTGGGCGGGCATGGCTTTGTGTGTGTGTATGTTTGTGTGTGTGTGTGTGTGCAGCACCCCACCCGCCGCACTCCAGTTCTTTTTTTTCTTGCCTCCTGGGCCTCAGGGAGGCTTCCCTGAGGCCCAGGAAGGCAGAGCGTGAGGGGGTGAACGCAGCACGAACGGTAGCATTTTTTACTACCGGTTCGTTTGAACCAGGCCAGACCGGTAGAATCCCACCACTGATACAGTGCTGTTGTTAAGTGCTATTGCTATTGGGGGGGGGGGGGGTCTGTTAAAAATCAAAGATTACCTGTGATAGGTTATGACTATAACCCTAACAGAATTGAGCTCCAGGTTTTTCTTGTTTCACTACTATATCAACAATATTAAAAGAAAGTGCACATTAAAATAAGAAGTATTATGACACGCCGGGTTTTGTGTCTGTGTAACACAGCTTTTAAAAATATGTCTTCTCTGTGTTTATATAGTTTATTCACCACTTTGGATTTCTTATTTTGAAGGGTGAACATGATTAATTATTATTAGACCCAGTCATTGCCTAATTTAGATAGCAGCCTTGCCCTCACTGTTTTTCCTTGGACATTGATCTTGGTAAAAAGAACTCAATGACTTTACAGATTTGTCCTTGGCTCATGACTGGTTGCCTAAATTACCATTTGAGGTTATAACAAACTTCAGAAAAGCTACTTATGACCTATCCTGAACAACTGCCTGTGCGCGCACACACACATACACACATGGGCACACGGACACATGGTCTCATTTCAGGTGCTTACATTTAAGACCACTTGTAGTGTCCTATGTTTATGTGATTGATTTTTTACTTTTTTGCTGTCAGAAAACAGGAAAACACACCCATCGGCTATGCCAGATTTGGTTCACTTAACAATCATGGTGGCTTTCTTTCCAACCATTGTAAAAGCGGTCATAAAAACTGACTAGGCTTATGATCAATGATTTATGATCAAAACCCCAGCCTCGATTGTGGTCATAAGTTGAAGTCTATCTGTCTGCCCTTCGAATGTTAGGGAAAACTTAGGTGTATCTTTTAACTTCTCTCCGCAGGTCATTTTCAAGGTACTAGATCCAGCTGTGAAAGTAGAAGACCCCTACAGCCAGGAAATCCAAGGTAAGGCTTCAATGGGAAGTAAGGAAGAAATCACTTCCGAGAATTGAATAGAGATGTTGCCAAAGATTTTTTAAAAATGTTGCCAAGGCTTTGGATATTGATACAGAGTCATGCTTGGGATAGTGGTGAAAATCTTTAGCTCAGGTGAGGGATAAAGGTGGTGGTTTGTTCTCTGAGCTTATGGGCTGGTTTCTAAATGTTTCATTATCAGGCTAGATAATACCTTCAGCGGAATCTAGGAAACAGAACGGAATTACTCTAAATTCCACTGAATATGTTACCTAGCCATTTGAACGAAATGTTCAGAAACCAATCCATAAGCTTGGAGAACAAACCTCTACCCACACAGTCATACCCCGAACAAGCAAATATGGGAACAAGTAGTAAGGGTATAGAGGACTTTTTAATAAACAAAGGGCATCATTTTTAGAAGAAAGATCACTGTAATGGAATGTGAGAATGACCTTAGTAGATGGAGGAAAGAGATGCTGCCTAGGGAACAATTAGATAAAAGAAGGAGAAGCCCACAACTGAGTATTGGGTGGGAAAGAGATTTAGAGAGGATCCAACCGGGGTGGGTTTCAAAAATTTTAGCAACTGGTTCTCTGCCCAGTTGCTGGGTGGGCTTGGCCATGATAGGGTGGCGTAGTTGGCCTTCTGCACCACAGTGGCGGGGGCAATTTTGGCATGTTTTCGGCCTTCTGGAACTTCTGGGAGGCCCATTTTTCACCCTCTCCAGGCTCCGGAGGCAAGCCTTTGAGAAAGCAAAAATGGTCTCCCCCGGGCTCTGCAGGCCCTCCAAAACTTCTGGGAGTCCTATTTTTTACCCTCCCCAAACTTCTGCACTTATGTCTGCACTTACCTGGCATCTAAAACGGGCCGCGTGGAGACTCGTGGGAGGGGAGGTGTGGGCGGGACGACCAGGGATGGATGTGCCAGTTTGTTGAACCAGCCATAAAATTAGCTACCGGTTTGCCCAAATTGGGGAGAACTGGTAGCAGCCCACTCCTGGATCCATCCTAACTAATCAGGCACTAAAGAGAGACAGTGGGAAATTTGTACTTTCAGACTTACAATATTTTACCAATCTAGCCTTATAATAAAATTGAATTAGCTCATCTTATCCTGTGTCCACTCTGGTCAACTTGGGAGGCAGACAGCTCTCTCAAACTGGATTGGCATTCAGGTTCATTTAACAGGGATTATTGTAGGCTGTGGTAGCACAGTGCTATATATGCCAGTTTTTCAGTTTATTTATTTATAAAATTTGTAGGCTGCCCATCTCAGCTCAAGGTATCCTCCAGATCTGTTGGACAATCTCACCCTGTGGGCATGTGATGGGAATTTTTATTCAACACTTTGGAAGAGATACATTTGGGAAAAGGTAGTAGTTATATTATTGTGCTTCCTGCCTGAAAACCATGACCATAAGAAGGAGGAAGAAAAGCAAGAAAATAGAAAGCGGGGAGGCTGAAGAGTCTGTAAAAGTTAAACTGCTGCTTCAACAATTCCCTCTCTTACCCAGATTTGTTACGTGTCACCAACTTGCGGGTAAACTTCACAAAGCTGCACACGCTGGGAGACAATTTGTTAGACTCACGATATCAAGTACTGCAGAAATACTACTATGCAGTATATGAGATGGTGCTTCGAGGGAGCTGCTTCTGTTATGGACATGCCTCCGAGTGTGCGCCGTTCGCAGGATCAGTTAATCCGGTTGAAGGCATGGTAAGTTGCTGAGTGGGAAGCAAGGAGAAGAAGGTCAGGGTAGTGAGAAATAACCACATGAAGTTTGTTCGAATTTGCAGCAGAAATTCAAATCCAGGAAGCATACACAGATGACTGATTCAGCAGGATTCATTAACTTCTTTTTTTTTTAAAAAAAAATTATTAGTTTTTCAAACAAACATAAACAAAACAAAAACATCAGGCCATCTTCCAAATATGTACATACAGTGTGTCGGTTGGTTTACAAATTGTTTTGTGCTTCCATTTTGTAGTCTTCAATTACAATTACACTGTATATGATCTCATATTTTCAATCCAATATTAAATACGATAGTATCATTATTAATCATTTGACTGTACTTTTATTCATTCATGCTTTAGGAAATAATCATATTTTACTTAATTTAATTTGTGACAATTCATATTATCATCCCAAATCTATCCTAAAATCATTTTGTAGATATAATAAGGAAAGAATACATCTTTATATATTTAGTATTTTCTAAAAGTCTACATATTTTATTACTATATTTTATTGTCTAATCATTGATAGAATAGATCCCAAATTTTATAAAATTGTTTATCATCCTGTTCTCTAATTTCAAATGTCAATCTGCTCATTTCAGCACATTCCAATATTTTCTTAATAATTTCCTCCTATGATGATGTTTTCTCATTTTTCCAGTTTTTAGCAAATACAATCCTAGCCGCTGTTAATATATTTGCAATCAGGTATTTCAAGTCTTTACTATATATTTCAGATAAAATTCCCAATAAAAATATCTCTGGTTTTAAATCTATGTGTTTTTTTGTCATTTTTTCCAACCACATGTGGATTTTTGTCCAGTATTTTTTAGCATCCGCACAAATCCACCACATATGGTAGTATGAGCCAGGTGTCTGATGACATTTCCAACATTTTTCGGATTTATTCCTGAACGTTCTTGATATTCTTGTCGGGGGAAAATGCCACCTGTAAAACATCTTATACAAATTTTCTTTATATGCTGTTGACATTGTCATCTTATAATTTTGAGACCACAATTTTTGCCATTTCTCTAGATCAATCCCATATCCAAAATTCTTCCCCCAAGCAATCATAGTTTCTTTAACTTGTTCTTCTAGTTTAATTTCTAATAAACGTCCATACAATTTTTTAATCACCTTTTCATCAGTACCTGTCAAAATCTTATCTAAAGCAATCAGTTTATCATAGAAACCTTCTGTTTTAGAATCTTTATTATACCTTGAATGTATTTGCACATATGAAAACCAATTCATCTTTATACCTCGTTCCTCTAGTTTTTGTATAGATGTAAGTTCACCCTTTTCATTCAATATTTCACCATATCTAAGTGTTTGTTCCTTTTTGTATATTATAGGATAAGAAAATGCTTCAATAATCGATAGCCAGACTGGAATTTTCAAATAACATTGTCTTTTAATCTCCTCCCAGTTTAACCACAGAGACTCTCATATATAATGTCTTCTAAAGCACCCCTGTGTTTTAGTTCCTTCATACCATAAAAAAGCATACCACCCACCTCAACAACAGATCGTGTCCTTCTAATGCCAACAATCTAATATTTCTTAATGTTATCCATTCCTTAACCCACATCAAATGTGTAGCTTGGTAATACAACTCCCAGTTAGACAAACCAAATTATTATTCTTGCATCTTGAAAAAGTTTTAACTTTATTCTCGCTTTCTTACCTTGCCATATATATTTCAATACAATTTTATTTAGATCTTCAAAATAGTCTTTTCCAAGCCTAATTAAAATTGTTTGAAACAAATATAAAATTCTGGGTTATATATTCATCTTGATTGTTAATATTCTCCCCATTAATGACAGTTGTAAATTTTCCCATTTCGGCAAATCTAGCGCTATCTGCTGTTTAAGTTTGATATAATTATTTTCTTTTAGTGTACTGCATCTTGCTGTCAAGTATATCCCCAAGTACTTGATCTTATTTGTGACCTGAATTTTCAGTAGGTCTGCCAGTTCTTCCTTTTGTCTTGATAGCATATTCTTTGTCAAGATCTTTGTCTTATCTTTATTTATTTTCAAACCAGCCACCTTTCCATGTGTTTCTATCTTTTCTATCAATTTTGATGCTGTTTCTAGTGGGTTTTCTAGGATAAAAACCAGATCATCTGCAAATGCTTGCAACTTAAATTCTTCCTTTTTACTTTTCATCCCTTTTATATTCTTTTCATCTCTAATATTTCTATTTAGCACTTCCAGAGTTAACACAAACAACAGAAGTGATAGTGGGTACCCTTGTCTTGTTCCTTTTCTTATATCAATAGAGTCTGTCAGCTCTCCCTCTATCATTACCTTTGCCATTTGCTTATGATATATAGCTTCTGTTGCTTGAATAAATTTTCTGGCAAAGCCCATCTGTTCCAGCAGTAATAACATGAATCGCCAATTCACGTTATCAAATGCCTTCTGTGCATCTAGAAATATCAGAGCCATTTGTTTTTCAGGATGTGCCTTGTAGTATTCCAAAGTATCCAAAATTACTCTCATATTGTCTTTAATTTGTCTCTTTGCCAGAAATACAATTTGATCAGAATGGATAAAATTATTTAAGTATTTTTTAGGTCTTTCTGCCAATATTGAAGCAAAAATTTTATAATCTGCATTTAGTAGGGAAATAGGTCTCTAGTTCTTGATTTGTAATGGATTGGCCTCCTCTTCTGGAACAAGTGTATTATAAGCTTCTGACCATGATTTAGGTATCCTCTTCTTTAACATAACTTCATTCATAACTTCTAGCAATGGAAGATTCAACAATTCTTGTAATGTTTTGTGTCAATTCTGCTGGAGGTCCATCTGGGCCTGGTGCCTTTCCATTATTTTGCTTCTTGAGTGCTTCAGTTAACTCCATCATCGTTATATTGCTTTCTAACATTGTTTCAATCTCTTTAGGTATCTGGGGTAACTTAGCATTCTGTAGGTACTATTTGACTGTTTCCTCATCAATATTCTCTTGTGTGTATAGTTTCCCATAATAGTCTTGAATGATTTCCTTCTTCTCTTTACTACCATAGCAAACTTGGCCTTGATCATCTATTAATTGCAATATTTTCCTTGATTCTTTCTCCTGTCTCAATTTATATGTTAACCATCTACCAGGTTTATTTGCATCTTCAAAATAATTCTGTTTAGCACCTCTAATTTTCTGTGCTAATTCTTCTTTTTCTATTAGACCCATTTTATGTTTGGTTATATCCATTTTTAACTTAATGTCCTTTTTCTGTGGCATTTTCTGTAGCTCTTTTTCAAGTCCTTTATACTCATCCTCTAATGCCTTAGGGGCGGAGCTGGCATCGCAACAATATGGCATGCGATCTTGGAGGTCTGAGATCGCTGCTGATATCTTTACTCCTGGACAGTCCTATCGGATCTAAACCATCCCAAAGAGACAGTGAAAGTGAAGAGTGCATCCTGTCGATCCCAGGAATACCGCAAAGTCCCTGGTAGATCCAGGAGAAGCTCTTCTTGCCAGCAGCAAAGAGGCAGACATTAAAGTTGCTGAAGTTGGGACAGCTCCGAAACGAAAGAGAACAGAAAGAGAAAGTGTGCCGGTTTGGTCAGAACTTTTTCTTTATTCTAAGATCTGAAAGGACACCTTAAGGAAAAGAAAGAATCTGTAAAAGTTTTGACAGAAGTGATTAAGCGGTGATTTTAAACAGGAATGTCAAAGTAATGTTTTTTTCTCATTGCTGGATTTTCTATATATGATCTTACATTTTGAAACTGGACTGGTTTTTTTTTTCTCCATCTATTTTTTTTCTCCTTGATTTTGTAACATTTTAGGCTAGAGACTCCCTTTTAGTTATTTCTTTTTTTAAATATCTTTTTCTTTTTATTAATTCTTATTATATTTTGCTTGGAAAAGGAGGAGGAAAATGAAAGCAAAGAAACTTTGTAACACTGCCAACTAGAGGCTTGGAAATATTCTATTTCTCTTGTGACCAGATAAAGCTGAGAAAGAAAGAACTGAGACTTTTTTTCAAGGACATTGCCTGTTTGATAAGATAGAGGGAAGAGCATGGGAGACTATTATTGCAGGTGCTCTTCTGGGTTTCTATCTACAGCTGGAGCCTGGTGTTGAAGTTTATAGGAAAAGAAAAGGTGATAAGTTTCTGGAGAAGAATGTTATAACAAGAGTCTTGGAAAGACTAAAAGACTAAACAAAGTGCAGTGTGTTCTCTTGATTTTTCCTAAGCTGTGCTACCCCTCCTCAACAGTTTACTTTTTGAAATAGCTATTTGGATTTTTACTTCTTTGGAACTTGTCTTTGATTTTCTTTTTTTTTGCTTGCCTTTGGAAGTTAAATTTTTATGTTTGCTTTTTATTTTAAAAGAAAAGTTTTAGTATTAGTGATTCCCTTCCTTTACTTTTTAAGGGAGTAGCCTTTTTTTCTTTTTTTTCTTTTTTTTCTTTCTGCCTTTCTGATACTTTTGTTTTTCCATCTATCTCCAATACTGTTTTTTTCTTTTTTATCTTTCTGGCCTTTTTTTCTTCTTTTTCTCTTATGCAGCCTTTTATATTTGAGACCTCTTAATTGGATTAAGGTGTTGAAAAACCTGAAGAATTTTTCCTTTTTTTTTTAGCTTTTTATTCCTCACTTTTCCGTCTTTTTTAGGATTTTACAACTTTTTCTCCTTTGTGTGTGTTTATGGTTTTTCCCTTCATTTTTGAATTTTCACTGTTATCTAACCAATCGATTGGATTAAGGTGTACAAGAACCTGAACAAATTCTTTTTTCTTTTTTATTATTATTACTATTTGGCTTCTTTTTCCCTACTATTTTTATTCGGAATTGCAGTTGGTTACTTCACAATTGGATGAAGGTCGAGAAAACCTGAAGATTTTGAATTGTTTGAAATGAGTAGTAAATTAACAGTTCCTGGTTCTTCAACTTCTACTTCCTCCTCTCCACCATCTGGAGGACAATGTTCAATACAGACAATGTTAAGGCAAGAGAAAGGACAAGAAAAATAAAAATAAAAAATGACCCTGCAGATGATTATGCATGGAATTCAAAATATTCAAACAAGATCAGAGAATATTGAAAAGAGAATAGAGAACACTGAACAAAGAACATTGAACAAAGAACAGGGAAAACTGATGAAAAAGTGGAGAACATCCAACAAATGATGATGAAGTATGATGAGAGACTAATAAAAATTGAAGAAGATAAACAAAGAGATAAGAAGATTGGAGACATTGATAACAGATTAACTGTGGTTGAACAAGATAAAAGTGGTATGCTGAGATGGGAGATAGACAGATCAGAATTTTATCTTAGATTTCAAAACATAGAGGAAGAAAAAAGACAAAATCTAGCTGAGATAATGATAGAAATATTGGCTGAAGCTTTGGAAATAATTGAAGAGAAGATGATGGATGGAATAGATGAGGTCTATCGAGTCTTCACAAGATATGCAATGAGAAATAGTTTACCAAGAGAAGTTCACATCAGATTTACAAAGAAAGCCATTAAGACGCAAATATTGCAAGTGGCAAGAGAGAAAACATTGAAATATAAAGATAAGGAGATTGTGGTTTTGAAACAAGTACCCAGAAGAGTGAGAGAGATGAGAAGAGAATACCGATTTTTGACCAAATTGCTACTTTAAAAAAAGGTGAATTATCGATGTCTGATTCCAGAAGATTTAATGTTCACATGACAAGAACAGAGATACAGAATTGATTCAATTGATAAAGCTGAACCATTTTATACAGAATTTTTCAGAGGGAAAGAGGAAGAGGCAGAAAAAGAAATTTCACCAATTGAATTCCAAGAGGACTGCCAAATGACGACTGAAAAAGAGGAAGGTGCAGTATGTGGAAAGGAGAAAGCCAAAGAACAATGTGAACCAAGATCCATGAGAGCTGCCAAACCTAATTATAAAATATAACCATGGAAGAGAAAAAATTGATTACAATTAATATAAATATAAATTAATATAAATTCCTTCTCGTTAAAAGAAGGAAAACTTTCCATAAATTAGAAAAATTAAAATTTGATATAATCTGCCTACAAGAAGTAACATATTAAAAAGCAATATGAACAAATGTTGATACAGCCAAAAATAGGGAAAATATTTACCTCCTTGACACAATGCAAGAAAAGAGGAGTGGTTTTACATATTAAAGAGACCATTCCAGCGAAATTGATTAATACTGATGACAACGGAAGAATACTAATGGTGGAAATAATGGATAATAATACGAAAACACTCCTGTTGCAATCTATGCCCCGAATGACAAACCAGAAGAATTTTACAAAAAATTACATATAAAAATAATTGAACTGGACTATGCTAATACAGTTATGATGGGAGATTTTAATGGAATTGTAGACAACAAAATACAGCACAGAAAACAATAAAGCAAAACAGAAAGATTCTCCCAAAATCTTTTTTTTAAATGGTAGATGAAATAAACTTAAAAAATACATGGAGAGAAAGAAATGCTAAAACTAAACAGTACACCTTCTACTCAAATAGACACTTATCATGATCCAGAATAGATATGATACGGATGTCAACAGAATTGTTAACTAATATTCAAGAAAAAAATATTGAAACAAGTACTTGGGCAGATCACAATCCAATGACAATAAAATGGAAAGGACAAAGAAGAAGATCTAGATGGATGTTAAATAATACTATTTTAAAGAAAAAAGACTTCACACAGTGGATGGAGAAAGAACTGGCTTTTTTCTTTAGAGAAAACAAAAAAGAAGATACATCAATCCAGATACAGTGAAGGCATATGCCAGAGGCTTGATAATAGACGATACAAGGAAAAGAAATACCAGGATTCATTAACTTCTTAATATGCATATAATATATAAGTAAATATACAATACCAAAGTAGGTGTCAGGATTCCGGCAGTTGCCCTAATTAAATCATGAGCCTTGAGCCAAGCTTCAAAAACTTCAAACAATTTATTAGGAGCTAATATGTCGGTATGTAGCTGTAGTTCTTCCAACGTGGTAAAATTACAATCAAAACACAGGCAGGAGCTTCAGAGCTCAGAGCAGAGAGAGAGATAAGCCATGCCCAGACTCTCTCTTTAAGTTTCAGTTTCTAATTTCCATTGGCTGATCTTGTTAATCACATCTCTGCCAGTTCATGAATATTTTGACAAAGTTTACGTGAGCTCAGCTTGTATCAGGAGTTTTCTGCACCTACTGTAGGAATTCATGCTCTTTTAAAAAATATCTCTATGTTGGGAGTCTATGGAGATTCTCAGTCATCCAGGTCATGGTTACCCAAAGGTGTTTTTTCAAGAGGCAACTGGACTTTCTAGTTTTTCTTTGAAGATGTTTCAAAGAAAATTGGAGATAGATAGATGATACGACATCATCTATCTCCAATCTACAACACAGTCCAAGAAGGCTCTACACCCATTTGCACTGCTCAGGTTACCCTGATGACACAGATAAACCTACAGGTGACCTTAACGTCCCACTAAAAGCATGCAAATGACCAGCTGTCTGCAAGGAGTATAAATCCTTCCATTCTCCACCATCCAGTTAGAGCTGAAGGAGCTTCTTGGATGAGAAGCGAAACTTCTTCAAAGAAAAATCAGAAAATCCAGTTGCCTCTTGAAAAAAAGCACTTTTGGGACTCTATGCTGGGAGCTGCTCTCTCGTGAATTGATGTGCAAGACCTGGTAAACCTATTTTATCCATCTCCTCTGCTCCAGATCCATGGACGGTGTGTCTGCAAGCACCACACAAAGGGCCTCAACTGTGAATTCTGCAAGAATTTCTATCAGGACTTGCCCTGGAGTCCAGCTGAGGTCCACAATCCACATGCTTGCAAAGGTGTGAGTTGAAAGTGAGGCCATTGTGGTTACATGGAGCAGTGAGGGATTGCATTAGTAAACCGGTGGGAGGCTTGCAGGGACATCAGTCTCTGATGCACATGGTAACATTACTGACTTTGTGTGGTTGCATAGCCAAGACCACAAGCTCTGGAAAAGTTTAGATTAAATTAACAGAGTTGGGAGGGACCTTGTATGCCATCTAGTCCAGTCCCTCCGTCCCCCCAAAAAGAGACTAGCATAGATCTATTTCAAGCTATTTAGCTATCATCAGCTAGCCATACCCTTCTGGGATTCAAACCTGGGCTACTTGCATGTTAGGTAGATATATTAACTTCTAAGCCATGGGCCCTCTTCCAAGTTTAATTATGGGTGTACTTATTGATTTATTAAACTGTATGGGAAGTTTTTTGTTTGGAACTACAATTTCCATTGCTAAGCAAGGCAATTGTTGAGTCAATCATGCCCAGTTTTCTGATCTTTTCCCCCATGATTGTTAAGAGAATCATTGCAATTGCTATGGGAATTAAGTGAATTGTGCAGTTGTTAAGTGAATCTGACTTCCCAGTTAACTTTGCTTATCAGAAGCCAGATGGGAAAGATCGCAAATGGTGACCCCAGGACCTTGCAACCTTCGTAAATACATTTCGTTTGCAAAGTGCCTGAATTTTGATCATGCAACTGAGATGGTCATAAGTGCATGGATTGATTCTAAGTCACTTTTTTTCAGTGCCGTTGTAATTTTGAATGGTCAGCAATGAATGGTTGTAAATCAAGGGCAACCTGTACAGGTAATAGCCATTCAAAGTTACAATGGCACTGAAAAAAGTGACTTATGACTGTTTTTCACAGTTACAACTTTGCAGCATCCCCATGGTCACATTTCAAAATTCAGATGCTTGGCAACCAGTTCATACTTATGGCTATTGCACCATCCCCCAGATCATGTGATCCCCTTTTGCAACCTTCTGACAAGCAAAGTCAATGAGGAAGCCAGATTCACTTAGCAAGGTCACTAACTAATCAACTGGAGTTATTCACTTAGCAACTGTGGCAAGAAAGCTCGTAAAATGGGGCAAAAGCCACTTAACAAATTTCTCACTTAAATTTTGGGCTCAATTTTGGTCATAAGTCGAGAACCACCTGTATAGTATCCTGAATCACACATCTAGTCAAGATCCAGGCAGAGAGCTTCCTCTTTTGAATGGCCATCCAACCCCACTGCAGAAATTCCTGAAACTTTCTCCTCCCTGGTTGAGGGCTCCTTCATCTGGGCTGCCTTGCTTTTTTGTGATACTCCTTGGGAGCATCCTATGGGAGCACCACAGTTGTCATGACATGAGACCATTCAGGACCCCAAGTTTCAGGGAAGTTGATAGACTGTGTCACCATTTATTTAGGCTCTACTGGAATAAGAGCCGTAATGGGTGGAGCAGTGGTTAGAGTGCAGTATTGCACTCTACTTTTTGCAGTCAGCTTTTTGCAGTCAGTATTGCAGTCAGCTACTTCTGCTGACTGCTGGCCGATTGCAATTTGGCAGTTTGATCTTGACCGGCTCAAAGTTGACTCAGCCTTCCATCCTTCTGAGGTGGGTAAAATGAGGACCCAGATTGTTGGGGGCAATAGGCTGACTCTGCAAACCACTAAGAGAGGGCTGTAAAGCATTGTGAAACAGTATATAAGTCTAAGTGCTATTGCTATAAGTATTGCTAGATCAGGGGATTGCCTTGGGTGGTATCCATGGAGGAGAATGGACATGAACGGAATGCAGGCAACTAAATCACTTCCCTGTCTTCTCGCCAGAGTGCAACTGCAACGAACACTCCCACCGGTGCCACTTTGACATAGCCGTCTACCTGGCTACAGGTAACTCCAGTGGTGGGGTCTGTGACGAGTGCCAGCACAACACCATGGGCCGCCACTGCCAGAGCTGCAAGCCATTCTTTTACCGCAACCCACTGGCTGATATTAGGGCCCAAACCGCATGCATTCGTAAGTATGTCGCTTTCTTCTTGCATGCCCCAGAAACAAAGAGGAACTAAACTGAATCTATACATGTGAGTGGCTTTGCCAATTGTTTTGGGAAATACTCTGTAGAACTGAAAATTGTCCATTCTTTCATTGACCATTTCTTTTTTCATCCATTGTGTCTGATTCTTGGAGTTTATCTGGACAAATCCCTGCAGTTTTCTTCATGAGGTTTTTTTCAGAAGTGGTTTGCCATTGTCTCTTTCCTAGGGCTTAAAGAAAGTGACTGGCCTAATGGTCACCCATCTGGCTTTGTCCCTGAAGCAGAACAAAAAGTCACAGTCTCTCAATTTCTAGCCTGAGACCTTAACCCCTACACTAAGCTGGCTGTCTTGACCCTAAAGATAAAGATAAAGGTTCCCCTTGCACATACATGTAGTCGTTTCCGGCTCTAGGGGACAGTGATTATCTCCATTTCTCAGCCGAAGAACTTGCGCTGTCCAAAGATGTCTTCATGGTCATACTAAATGCCAAAGGCTCATGGAACATTGTTCCCTTCCCACCAAAGTGGTCCCTATTTTTCTACTTGCATTTGTTACATACTTTGGAAATGCTAGGTTGGCAGAAGCAGAGACAAGTAACAGGAGCTCACTCCATCATATGGCACTAGGGATTCAAACCGCTGAACTGCCGACCTTTCTGATCAACAAGCTCAGCATCTTAGCCACTGATTCCCACTAGTTTAAATTGCTAGCAATTTTTAAACTAGTCAGCAATCAGGTACTATTGTTTTGACCACTTCCAGGATGTATTGATCTGTACGAAGGCCATGGTTACTTGTAAGATATCATTGGAGCTTTCCTCCAGAGGAAAGGATTTGAAATGGATTATGAAATAAACTGTCAGTAGAAATGAATACTGCACACAATTGTCTGTGCCTTTGATTCACAGATGCTTCCCTACAAAGTGTTTTGTGCTGGATAACTCTGTACTCTATGATCCCATCCCATCATCTTCTTTAGCAGTTAGTTCAGCTTAGTTCTAAAACAAGTGTACAATCGAGCCTTTTGATTGAAACAAAAATCTCTTTCCGTGGCTCTTTCCGTGGCTCGTGATACTTCAACACCAAGATGTCTGCAGGGGTCAGAAGTTCAATATGATGGTCACCTCTGCATAATACTCAGTTAGCCAGAAAGTGCCAAGTCAAGTCTAAGCTCATGTGTGGCAAAATGCAAAGATCCAGTTCCTAAGAACCAAATTTTTGCTTTTCCTGTGCACCAGGCACAACCAAAATGCATCTTCCAGCATGTTTGTGGGTCATACTCTTTCCTCCAAGAATGTGTTTTTCTCCTTGGAGCAGGGGTGTCAAACTCAAGGCCCGTGGGCCAGATACGACCTATGGGGTGTTTAGATCTAACCCACGGGGCTACCCTGGAAACAGCGGATGGCCTCCTGGAGCCCTTTGCCATTGAAAATGGAGTTTTGGAGGCCATGCTCGGCTCATCAGGGCTCCATTTTTGGCCACGACAGCCTCCTGCAGCCCTCTGCCAGCAAAAATGGAGTCCAGGCAGGCTGTGTGTGGCCACCCCGTCCTCCAGTTTTGTTGGCAGAGGGATGCAGGAGGCTGTCACAGCTGAAAACAGAGCCTCGACGAGTGACACTGAACTGGTCACATCCTGCACCTGGTCACACACCCCTGCCCCACCCCACCCCAAGGTCAAACACAACCCTGAGGTGACCCTCAATGAAATCGAGTGACACCCTTGCCTTCAAGGGTAAAATGAGAGAAACATGGACAGGCCACTAGTAAGAAGGACAGGGACTCTTGATTTTTTCTGTAAAACCCAAAGTTAGATTTGGTCTTTCTGTAGCTGCTTCAACATGAAGAAAGAGGTTAACAAATCACTATTTCTGGGAGTCGCCATTGGTTTTAAGGTGCCTCCAGCATGGTTCGCAAAAAAAATGAATAGCAGTGTGGCATTGTTCAGCCTATCCAATTTACTTATTCCTTCTGCTCCACATGCATGCTTTTTCTCTTTCATCTCGTAGCCTGTGACTGTGACCCAGCAGGCTCTTCGGATGGAGGTGTATGTGACAGTCATACAGACACAACGCTGGGTATGATTGCAGGACAGTGTCGCTGCAAAGAGAACGTCAAAGGTGCGCGTTGTGACAGCTGCAAAGAAGGCTTTTACAGCCTGAGTCTGAATGATCCTCTTGGCTGCCAACGTAAGTAACAAGGCTGTCTGGGTAAACCAGGTGGCTGTAGGAATAGAGAGACTACTGGTAGTCCTCATCTTACAACCACAATGGAGCCTGTTAGGAATATAAGTCACTTAACAGGTATTTGGGTTAGAAATATATAAACCAGGATAGACATTTTAATACTGTCTCTTTAAGGGAATGCAAGAGCATGCAATTGGATGTGGTTTCTCAAATGGCCATAAGAAACCTGGATTGTTTTAGTCTGAGTCTCAGAAGAGAGTGTGAGTGTATCTTTGTTTCCTTCTGTTGGAAAGTATTGCCGTTGCTCCATTTTTCCTAATTGGTTGATATTACTGGATTTAATGTAAGTCTAATACTGAACTGTTTTTGATACTGGATTTTGTTACTTGATTATCCCTGGATTGAAAACTGACTGATTTAACTTGTGAATGACTTTGGACTGCCTATTTTGGACTTTGCTTAAACCTTTCTGGAAGTAAATACCAACATTTACTGTGCAGTGTATCTGTTTGCTCTGTGTGTATAATTCCAACACTACTCTCTATATGTCTCCCTGTATATGCTCATTCTCCTAACGGGGAATTAGCTCAACACCGATTATGGGTTCAGACCATACCAGGATCAGATAACTGAGAGTTAGTGTGAATGCACAGTACTGTATAGAGACAGGTGTTTACTGTTTAATTGTGGGTTATTATCCTGATAAAGATGGCACAAGTCACTTCAACAAGTCTATCACTGATAACCCGGTTGGGTGGAACAAACTATGTTTCCTGGTCTATGAAATGCAGTCTACTTCTGTGCAAAGAAGATTTATGGAATGTAGTTCAAAATCCACCAGATGCAAATGCTTAGGATCCAGAAAATGAGGATGATGCCAAGAAGATTGCTGACTTTAAACAGAACAACGAACAAGCTCTTTGTATAACTGGATTAACACTGAGTGACCAGCAGCTAGTCCATATTCATGGAGAAGAATCTGCTGCTAGGTGTTGGGAGAATTTGAAGAGGATTTATGTTCGTGACAGTGTAGGTACACACATACATCTTACACGTAAACTGTTTAGAGCACGTCTTCTGAAAGGTGGAGATATGTTAGCTCATTTAAACTTCATGAAAAGAATTTTCCAAGAGCTACATGAAAAAGAACTGATATTTTGAGAGCTGCATCAAGTTTATATCATTCTTTCCTCATTGGATGAAAGTTATGATGATTATGTATCTTCACTGGAAGTACTGCCCAGAAATAAACTGACATTGACTGACATAACTGGAAGGTTGTTAGAAGAAGCAAGAAGGCATCTAGATAGAGACCAACTGAGGAAGGAACAACCACAAGAAGAGGATTTGTCTTCAACTGCCTATACTGTTAGGGAATTTTTTTTTGTGGGGCTAGAGGACATATAGATAGATTTTGTAAGAAGGGAAAACAACAGACTACTGGCAAACACCAGAAGGCCAAAAAGAATGTTAGTTTAGTTATGTCTAGCAATTCAACTGTAAACCATGATTTGTGGGTTGTTGATAGTGGACATCACAATGCATTACTAAAGATAGAAACAGGTTTGTAAAGATGTCCACGAGTAAACAACATGTTTCATTGGCAAATGGATGGAAGATTAAAGCATTAGGTGAAGGTATTGCATATTGTTCTTGTATAAACGAACATTTAACTATGTTATATGTACCTAAACTAAAATTTAATTTATTATCAGTAAGGGCTTTAGTTAATATTGGTTATGTAGTAACCTTTAAGGGAGATAACATAATAGAGGAGATATATAATAGATATAGAGGAGATATATAATAGAGGAGATATATAATAGAGAAAGAGGGTAAAAGTGTTACTGCTACTTTAAAAAATGATTTATATGTGATATATGATGACCAGTTGAAGATGGCTAATTCAGTTTATAACAATGTTAAGCCACATGATGAATGTATACATTTACTACATAGATGTCTAGGGTACATTAATTTCAAAATGCTCAAACAAACTGTTGAATTGTCAGAGGGAGTAAAATTGAAACCCTGTAGCAAGTATTTATAATGTAATGCTTGTAGTCAAGAAAAGAGTAAGGTTACTCCTGCAAACAGACTTAATGTGTTGAAGACCAAAGAACCTTTAGAGGTTGTTTTTGCTGACATAATTGGTCCTAAGAAACCAAGTTTAGGAGGTGCCTGTTATATTTTGAGTATTATGGACCATTACTCAAGATACGGTTTCTGCTATCTTATGAAAAACAAAACAGAAACATTCCAACATTTTTTAACTGGCTCAGGTTTGCTGAGAGAAAAATGAAAAGTAAATTAATTACTTTAGTAACTGATCATGGGACTGAATTTGTTAACAAAAGATTCCAAACAATGTTGAAATTGGCTGGTGTTGAGCATAAATGTTCTGCACCTTACAGACCACAACATAATTCATTTGTAGAACGAAGAGGGCAAACATTACAAGCCATGGCTCACACTATTTATCTGATTCAGGTTTACCTGAAACACTGTGGGGTGAAGCCATAATGTGTAGTAACCATGTTTTGAACAATGTAGTAAATACAGTGTAGTAAATTTTGAACAATGTAGTAAATACGACAACTGGAGAATTGCCATTCACTCGCTGGCATGACAGAAAACCAAATTTAAGTTATTTACACACATTTGGAGCTCCAGCATGGGTGCATATTCCCTCACAAGGAAGACTGAAAGGGCAACATAGAGCTAAGAAATTTTTTTTTGTGGGTTATGAGGCCAACCATAGATCATTTAGATTTTGGGATCAAGGCCCAGCTCATGTTTATTGTAGTGCTAGTGCAAAATTTCTTGAGCACGTTGGGTGGGATAAACTGGAACAGGAATCCAGCAATGATATTATTATTGACACCCAAATAGTCCCTAAAGATAAAATCAGTAAACCACAAATAGCCATTAAAGAGGAAGAACAGGAGGAAGTAGGAGAACAGGCACAGGAGGAGGTAGAACAGGAGCAGGTGGCATAGGCAAGTCCACTAGTAAGCCCTGTATTACCAAGACATTCAACCCGAGTAACACGACCACCTGATAGATATCAGGCTAGTGTTGTATGCCAAGTGAATACAGTTCCAAGTAATTATAGTGAACTAAAACTGTATCCTGCTAAGGATCAGGCTGCTTGGCAGAAAGCAATGGATAAGGAACTGGAATCATTAAAAAGACTGGAGGTATACGAAAATGTGAAGTTGCCACAAGGTAAACATGCCACAGGTTGTAAATGGATATATAAACTGAAGACAGGTGTGGATGGGACTGTTACCCATAAAGCCAGGTTAGTAGCACAAGGATTTAATCAGACAGCAAATGACTACGATGAAATGTTTGCACCTCGTCTGAAGGCTACTACATTAAGGGCAGCATTAGTGTGGGCAGCTAAGGAGAAATACATTGTAAATCATTTGGATGTAGAGACAGCTTATCTGCATGCACCGTTGCAACACACTATATATTTAAAGAAACCTTTAGGTCTCAAAAATAATAATACTGATAATAATGATTGTTGGAAATTGAAAAAGAGTCTTTATGGTTTAAAGCAATCAGGATATGAGTGGAACCAATGTATAGTTAAAGAATTAACTAAGATAGGTTTTGTAGCTGGCATGGCTGACCATGTTTGTTTAAAAGAGAAAGTAATGGTGTAATTTCATTATTGCTATTATTTACTGATGACATAGCATTAATTACCAAAACTGAACAAGAAGCTACTGAGATAATTTCACTATTGGAAAAGAAATTTAAAATAAAACAATTAGGAGAAATCAAACAATATCATGGTTTAAAGAGATAGAACTAGGGGAGGATACAAGATCTCACAGGCAGAAAAAATTAACCAATTTCTAAAAAGTTATAAAATGGAACTTTGAAAGCCGGCTAAGACACCAATGAGCCAGGAGTTTAGCCATAGTGATGTACAAAGTCCTGTTTTTGGTAAGAACATTCATCAGTCTTTGATTGGTAGTTTATCTTATCTCAATAATTGGTCAAGGCCAGATATTGCATACAGTGTTAATCAGTCAGCGAGATTTAACGCTGAGCCAACTGAAAGGCACTGGCAAGCTGCTAAACATGTGTTAAGATATCTGAAACAAACAATGCATTATGCAATGTATTTGGAGCCAAAAGATGAACTGAATTTGACTGCATATGCTGATGCAAGTTTTGCTACAGACATAAATACACGAAAATCTACATCGGGTACTGCTGTATTATTGGGAAAAGCATTAATTAGATGGAGGCCTATTAGACAGAAACATCTAAGTTTGTCAACAATGGAGGCTGAATTCTCATGTTTGTCTTTACTATGTACAGATTTAGTTTTGTATAAGCAATTATTAATTGATATGGGAATTAATATAATAGATCCTATTGTTGTTTATGAAGATAACCAATTGGCAATACAGATGGCTTCAAATATTGCTGTTAAAACAAGAACAAAACACACAGATTTAAGATATTTAAATGTGAGACAATGTGTGCAAAGTAAAATGATTAAGCTAGAATACTGTATGTCAGAAAACAATATAGCAGATCATTTTACAAAGGCCCAAGGCTCTATAAAGCATAAGGCGTGCTGTGAAGATTATGGACTTAAAATGTAAGGTTGTATATATTGTCTTACCCAAAGGGGGAGAATACTAGGAATATAAGTCACATTACAGGTATTTGGGTTAGAAATATATAAACCAGGATAGACATTTTAATACTGTCTCTTTAAGGGAATGCAAGAGCATTCAATTGGGTGTGGTTTCTCAAATGGCCATAAGATGGAGCCAGAAACCTGGATTGTTTTAGTCTGAGTCTCAGAAGAGAGTGTGAGTGTATCTTTGCTTCCTTCTGTTGGAAAGTATTGCCGTTGCTCCATTTTTCCTAATTGGTTGATATTACTGGATTTAATGTAAGTCTAATACTGAACTGTTTTTGACACTGGACTTTATTACTGGATTATCCCTGGATTGAAAACTGACTGATTTAACTTGTGAATGACTTTGGACTGCCTATTTTGAATTTTGCTTAAACCTTTCTGGAAGTAAAAACCAGCATTTACTGTACAGTGTATCTGTTTGCTCTGTGCGTATAATTCCAACACTACTCTCTATATGTCTCCCTGTATGCGCTCATTCTCCTAACGGGGAATTACCTCAACAGAGCCCAACATTTCTGTTGTTAAGCGAGACATTTGTAAAGGGAGCTTTGTCCCATTTTCCCACTTTTTGTGATGACCCGGGGCATGGCACAAAGGCAACACAGTCAGATAATCAATAAATGTCCCTTTAATAGCTCCAATTTTGCCCCCAGTGTCCAGATTACTGCTGGACTGCTTTTTAACCTCAGTGTACTGCTTTTTAACCTCAGCTGCTTCACACAGCACAGCTGATTGCCGCACATCAGCTGTTTGACACACAGGGCTTGCAGCGAAAGGTGAGTTGCAAATGCTGCACATGCGGAAAGTACATACTCACACTGAACCAGTAGGAAATGTTTTTGAAACCCATCACTGGTACGTGTCGGTCGTTTGCAGACAGTTGCATAGCTGTTGCATTTGTACTTCCAGTAATGTTAATATTCTGGCTGGGGGGGGGGGGGCTTTCAAACCACCTGACTACCAACAGGAAGTCAGATCAACCAATCAACATGCAGGATGTACATCTGCACGCAACGCATAATTGAGATTTAGGACTCATACACATTGGCCTGCATGCAATCACCTGCAATCTATGCTTACCCATCAATCCCTTTGCAGTATAGAAATGCGTCAACACCTACATGTAGTTCCGGATAAGTCTAAGCCAAGCTTAGTTGGTCATACCCAACATGACAGCCATTCTTTGAAAGAACCTCAAACATGCTCTCAAAATTCCAAATGTGCTCACTGGCTTAGAGAGATTAGGAATCTGGGCTCTATCAGTGCAGTTTTTAGTATCTCTTATGCAGCTTATTATTTTTCCCTCTGTCTATATTTACTTAACCAGTACTCCCTATCCTTTAATGGAATTTTTTTTTGGCAAAACAACTATGGAATGGAAATTCATTAGAACTTATTATTTTGGAGCAAAGTGAAGAAACAGCTTGTACTAGGTGAATTCTCTTAGCAGAATCTGAATGCTGTGGTTGTAGCATGTTGGGTGGAGCAAAGTGGTTGAGCATTCCCTCTCACTTTGCAGCCATCTAGTCTGCTATGTTGGGCTTTGGGGAGGGGAGAAGTTAAAGCAGAGAAATGTGTGCCTCAAACCTCATTGCAACACAATCTGGAGGAGAGTTGAGGGTTGCATGTCATTCATGACCAGTGAGGTTCTTGCTGCACTTTGAACTTGGTTGTTTTCCTGCAGATATTTCATTACCCAACTAGGTGACATTATCAGTGCTAGAAGGAGGTAGGGTTTGCTGTCTATTTATATACTCGTATATACTTGTTCTGTCAATGTTAGTGAGCATGTTTTTGGTAGTTACTTTAGAGTGTTGTTTGCTGTTTGTTGGAGTGTTTGTCTGAATTGTTTCTTATTGGCTTTGAATGATATGTTGTTTGTCTCTAAAGCTCAAGAGGACCAATAGAAGAGAACATATGTAGCTCAGGGTTGAACTGTGAGATCTCTGGTACTCTCTGAGTTTAGTTGTTTTCTTGCAGATGTTTCATTACCCAACTAGCTAACATCATCAGTCCTAAAAGGGAGTGGATTTGCTTTCTCTACTCCCTTCCACAGGCACATAGAGATGAAGGCCCGGTCCCACTGCACTTACGGATGCAAAGAGGATGTAAAATGTTTAATAAAGCTTGCCATCCATTAGAAAACACTATGCATCCATTGTGTACTCACTGCATACGTGTTTCATACGCCCTATCCATCGAGCATCCGTCCACTGCGATTTCATCCACACAAAAAGTTTTGAGCTACACAAAACTTTTTGAACGGATGAACTTTCCGCTGCATACGATGTACATCCACGACATATACGGGCAACAAACGTTCTATGTCCGTTATCATCTGTTAAACGTCCACTGTATCCTCTCTGCATCCTCTGGCCATCCCCCCAACTCACATCTGCTGCAGTTGAAAGCGGAAAGAGAGAGGAAACAAAAGGTACATGGAACGTCTACACAGCGTGAGTAGCACGGAAATAGAAAGGATGTAAGCATATGCATCTTGTATATAAAGTATTAAAAATGGACAAAACATTTGTATCTGGGATGTATCTCATATATTTAGGATATCTGGAGTATGTCTAGGGTATGTAGAAGGACACCTAGCGGACAACCGATATTTTCCATAAAAAGGGGGAGAAAATCATCTGGATCTCAGTATGAGTCCAGCAGCTGTGGTTACAGACCTCATCACCCTTGGTCTTGGTCTTCAGCATCATCAATTGTTCTCCACCATGGATGATGAAACAGTCCATATGATAGCTGCGCTCATTCATCACCAGAACCAAAACCTGTTCAGACTGTATCAAGTTTTACACAGAAGGAGAGGAAGGAGACGTCCAAGAGCTGTGTGGGTCTGAGGATGGATCGTGAGAAGAATGGAGTTTGGACTGTATGACCAGTTGATGGTGGAGCTGAGGAATGAAGACCCTCGTGCATTGCATCACTTCATGAGGATGCCACCAGCCATGTTTGACGAACTTGTACAGCGGCTGAGACCCAGGTTGACCAAGCCTAGCACCAACTTCCGTCCCAACCTGGACCCTGAACTGAAGGTGGCACTGACTCTGCGGCACATGGCCTCTGGAACCTCCATGCAGTATGCATGGAGGGTGCCACACAAGAGCATCAGCAAAGTGGTCAGAGAAGTGGTACAGGCCATCATTGAAGAATATGTGGAGGAGCTCCTCAGGTGCCCCACCACTGAAGAAGGCTGGAGAAAACTTGCAGAAGAGTGGTGTCAGAGGTGGAACTTTCCCCACACCGTTGGAGCCATAGATGGGAAGCACGTGGCCTGCAAAGCTCCAGCCAACTCAGGGTCCACTTATTACAACTACAAGGGCTTCTTCAGTATCATCCTCTTTGCCATGGTTGATGCTGACTACAAGTTCATTTACATCGATGCTTCAGGCAACGGGTCAGCTTCAGATGGCCAGGTATACAACGCAAGTGATCTCAAGGATGGGCTGGAACGCAACCTCATCATGGGTTTTCCAGGTCCAGACCCCCTACCCACACACAAGATGTGCCCTACTTCATCGTTGGTGATGACGCATTCTCCCTCAGAACCTACCTCATGAAGCAGTTCAAGAAGTACAGTTCAAGATACCTCACCCGTGAAGAGAGGATCTTCAACTACAGGCTGTCCAGGGCAAGACGGGTGGTGGAGAACGCCTTCGGCATCCTGGCCAACAGATTCCAGATACTTCTCACCACCATGCAGCATGACCCAGAGACTGTGAGGAGCATCATGGAAGCTTGCTGTATCCTGCACAATCTCATGAGCACCTGTTACCCAGTGTTGCAGAACAGACTTGTGGACCGTCAACAAGGCAATAGGGACATGGAGCCTGGTGAATGGAGGCAAGGACGTAACCTGATAGACACTGTGGATGTACAAGGCCCCAACAGAGCTTCACGTGAAGGGAAGAAGAAGTGCAACCTCCTGAGACACTGGTGCAATTTCCCAGCTGAAGCAGTGGAGTGGCAAGACAGGATGGTAGATGATTAATGGATGCTTCCTTGAGCCTGTCTCATAACACTGATGAGATTGTGCCATGTATGTTGAGTGGTCCTACAATGAATAGGGCATTAATAAAGAGCTTTGTTTATTTTAAAATGTGTTGATCAATGAATAAATTGCTATTGATAATAAAGGTCCATATGTGTGGCAGCTGGGATGGTGGACCATACAGTCCCACTATGGTTGCACTGGAGGTTTATCTATCCCATAACTATCCTTATCTATTCCACAAACATGCAAAGGCTTAACCATTTTTTCAAAGTTTTTACCAACACTTTATTAAGTAAACAAAATGAACCAAGTAAACTTTATTAAGTGTCTTAAGCAAAGATAAACTTTATTAAACAAGTTGAATAACTCAATCTCTGAGACTATTCTGAGTCAGAATAGACTATTCTGCGTGCGTGCTGCATCCTTTTATATACACGGAGCGAACGCAATTCATACCCCCCGCATGCACAGTGAACGCTTTGCATCTGATATACATCCGCGCGGCATCTCCTTTGTTTGCTATAGGCATATATGATGCATCTGCTTTATGCGCTATGCATCCGCCCCTTCCGCTATGTGTCCGCTTTGAAATTCTCCCCGGAACCCCTTCGGAGGTGTCATCCGCTTCCATCCACTTTCATCCGCTAGGCTTCCGATGAACATCCGTTTAACATCCCCGCTACATACTACCCATGTCCGTTCTTTTCCATTCTGTTTATGCAAATTTTCGCCAATTTTTGGAGCGGATGAAAATGGATGGAGCCACCCCCGAAATTTTGCTCATCTGCTGTGTCCTTTATGCATACGTTTTGCGTCCATCAGCCAGTGGGACCGGGTCTTAACCACATACCATTCAAAAGAGACAATAAAAAACTAAAAGAGCACAACACTTCCTTACCAGCAACCTACAACCATGTAAGCAGAGATTAATACTGAGATAATACTATACCAACAAAAGTGTGTATAGTCAAGGCTATGGTTTTCCCAGTTGCAATGTATGGCTGTGAAAGTTGGACCATAAGAAAGGTTGAGTGCCAAAGAATTGAGGCCTTTGAACTTTGGTGCTGGAGGAGAAGACTCCTGCAAGTCCCTTGGACTTCAAGGCCATCCAACCAGTCAGTCCTAGAGAAGATCATCCCTGACTGCTCTTTAGAAGGCCATATCCTGAAGATGAAACTCAAATACTTTGACCACCTAATGAGAAGAAAGGACTCACTGGAGAAGAGCCTAATGCTGGGAAAGATTGAGGACAATAGAAGAAAGGGACAACAGAGAATGAGGTGGCTGAATGGAGTCACTGGAGCAGTCGGCGTGAACTTAGATGAGCTCCAGAAGTTGGTAGAGGACAGGAAGGCCTGGAGGAACATTGTCCACGGAGTCACGATGAGTGAGATACAACTTTGCAACTAGTAACAAAATATTATACCAAAATCAACAGTAAGGCAATATTTCAATTAGCTCAGTCAAACAATCCAACTCAGACAAACAATCAACCATTAAACAATAGACTAATCAAGGAACTACCAAAGACAGTCCCACCAACATTGTCAGGGTGAGCCACTTGTATATAAACAGAAAACAACCCAAATTCCTTCTAGAACTGAAGATGTTTCCTAGTTGAGTAATGAAACATCTGCAAGAAAATAACCAAGCTTAGTGGTTACCCCACTTTTTAAAGACCAGAAACAGATCCCATGGAAACTACTGATATGTATTCTCAGCCTGCAGGTGTGACCCTCGTGGGATCATCACAGATAGCAGCCCCTGTGACCAGATCAGAGGTGATTGCTATTGCAAGCGTTTTGTCACTGGGCAATACTGCGACCAGTGTTTGGTGAGTGAGTGTTGTATCAATTGGATTTGTGCTTTTCATATTTTGAGTCCAGTCCCTAATGAATGTGTTGGTCCTTCTCTCTCACAGCCCGAATACTGGGGTTTGAGCTACGATGTGGCAGGCTGCCGAAGCTGTGCTTGTGATTTTGGAGGTGCCTACAACAATAGGTAGGACTGCAATGAGCAGACACCAAAGGAAAGAAGGAAACATTTTAAGTGGTTCCCCAGAGACCTTCTGCTCTTTCACAGCTGAGAATCCTGAATTGACAGACACTGAAAATAGAGCTTCACAAATTGACTCCGTGGCTAGTGGTCAAATTCTGTAATAACACCGACATCCTTAAGCAGTTCATTGCAACAGCAGCACTAACATTTATTTTATTTTTATTTGTCAGTTGCTTACAAGATAATAGGTATAAGTAAAAAACATAGTCATGAATACATGGATACATATAAGAAAAATAATAAAAAAATATAAAAGAAACAATAGGACAGAAACGGTAGGTACTTTGGTGTGCTTATGCATGCCCCCTAGAGACCTCTTAGGGAAGGGGTGAGGTCAATAGTAGACAGTCTAAGGTTAAAGTTTTTGGGATTTGGGGAAAAAAACTACAGAGTGAGGTAGAGTATTCCAGACATTGACCACTCTGTTGCTGAAGTCATATTTCCTGCAATCAAGTTTGGTATGATTAATCTTGAATTTGTATCTATTGTTTGCTCTAGTGTTGTTATGGTTGAAGCTGAAGTATTCATTGACAGGTAGGACATTGCAATATATGATTTTACATACTATACTTAGATTGGACCAAAGGCGGCGTAATTCTAGGTTTTCTAGGTCTCGAATTTCGAATCTGGTAGCATAAGGTATTCTGCAACAAGTAGAGGAGTGGAGAACTCTTCTTGTGAAATATTTCTGGACTTTCTCAACTGTGTTAATATCAGATACATAATGTGGGTTCCAGACTGATGAGCTGTATTTGAGTATTGGTCTAACAAATGTTTTGTATGCTCTAGTTATTAGTGTAATATTACCAGAGAAAAAGCTACGTAAGATTAGGTTAACAACTCAATGCCTTTTTGGCTATGTAGTTACAGTGGGGTCTATCATTTAGGTCATTTGAGATGAGTACTCCAAGATCCTTGACAGAGTTTGGATCATCAACAAGGTCTTGACTATTCAGCCTGTATTTTATTTTCTTATTTTTTTTGCCAATATGTAGGACAGAGTATTTATTTGTTGAGATTTGAAGTTGCCATTTGATTAACCATTCTGATACATAGTCAAGGTCTTTTTGAAGGGTAACAGTATTGTCTGTGGTGTTGAATAGCTTTACATCATCAGCAAAGAGAACGCAGTTGCTCTTGATATGATCACAGAGGTCATTTATATAGAGTATGAAAAGAGTTGGTCCGAGAACACTGCCTTGGGGGACACCACTATTAACAAGTACAGAATTTGATAGGAATTTTGACCATTTGTTGTCTGTTTGACAGGAATGCTTCTATCCAGTTATGCAGGTGTCCAGAGATACCGTAAGATTTTAGTTTTAGGAGTAGTTTGTCGTGTACCACTGAATCAAAGGCTTTACAGAAGTCTATGTAGATTGCGTCTATTGCTTTGCCCTGATCAAGTTGTGTTGTCCACAACTTGTTTTTGCAGTGTAAGAGTTGCAGATTACATGATAGTTTTTTCCCAAAACCAAATTGTTTATTAGAGAGTAGGTTGTCTGTTTCTAAGTGGAGGATGATGAATTGGTTAATAATTGATTCCATGACTTTACAGGTGACGCAACATAAAGAGATTGGTCTGTAATTTTCAACTAGGCTGGGGTCTCCCTTTTTGAAGATGGGGATGACCGTGGTTTGTGACCATAGTTTTGGCAAGGAGCTGGTCCTGAAAGATTTTTCAAAAATTATGCTGAGAGGTTCGGCGATGGCAATGGATAGCTTTTTTAAGAAGTAGGCACATATTCCATCCAGTCCAATAGATAGAGATGGTTATAGATTGCGCACTGCTTTTTCAACAATGTCTTCTGTAAAATAGATATGCATTAGATCATTGTAGTTGTCTGTGGTTCAACTAGGAAATACTGGGCATGATCCATTGCTGTTTACAAATACTGAGCCAAAGAATGGGTTAAAGAGGATGGCTTTGATAGTGTTTTTGTTGTAGTCTTTATCTTTCAGGGATAGGATGGACCTTGAGTCTTTTAGTTTGTTGTTTATAAAATTGTAGAAAGTGCAGGTGGAATTGGTGCGTAGAAGGTTTTCTTCTTGTTTAATGTGATAATTGGTGCATTCAGTTTTTATCTAGTGGCATAAATTTCTGTATCAGCTTTTGAAGTTGGCAACGTGACCAGATTTGTTTTTCCGCCAAAGTAATTTATTTTTGGATTGAAGCTTCCTTATTGTTTTGGGTCATTTGTTTTTTCTTGTTTGGGGAGTTATTAATGGTACATGTAGTTTGATGACTCTTTTGACTTCAAGTAAAAATATGTTGTAATGATCTTCTACAGTATTGCATCCAGAGAATAGAAATTGCCAATCAAGGGATGAGAGATCGTTGTTTATAAGATCATAGTTGCCTTTTTTGAAATTATAATTGGGGATTTCATCGTTGTGATGATTTTTGTGTGGACGTATGTTGAGACAAAAGTCAATCATGTTGTGGTCACTGTTGGAAAAGGGTTCTTTAATTTGAATTCTATAAATTGAATTCAAACTATTGCAGAAGATGAGATTGAGGCAGTTGTTAAGTCTAGGGTTGTTGTTTATTAGTTGTTCTAGTCCCAGATTTGTTACTGCATTGTAGAAGGTTGCATGTGTGGGTTCAGTTGTACATTTGTTAAGGATCCAGTTAATATGAAGTAGAGTGAAGTAATCAAGAAAGATAAAAGTGTGTGGTCAGGATGCTGCCCATGTTAGTAGTGTATTTAGCTCGTTTGCATGTTCAATGTCATAATCAGGGGCTCTGCAACATAGTAAGAATTGAAATGTGATATTTAAGGAGAGTTCACAGACGATGGTCTCAGGAATAGCATGCTCCTGTGTTACTTGGATGTTTTTTAGATGTAGGGACTTTTTATAGAAGATAGCAACACCACCTCCTCGACAGATTTCATGATCTGAACATGATAGTCTCTAACTGTGGTAATGGAGTCAGGGAGAGATGCGTTGAGCCATGTTTCACAGACAAATATGATGTCGAATTTAGCCATATTTAGTAAGAGGAGAAATTCAGGTATTTTATTTACAAGTCTTCTTGCATTGAGTAGTTTGCATTTAAGGCCAGTTGTGATTGGAATAGAGGTAGTTAGGAGTGTGCATGCCGAGTTTTGAGTGATGTTGGATTGGATGGGGTGGGGTTGGATGCAGAGTTGTGGGTTATGTGACTTTCTTTTGATGCAGTCAGCTCCGTAGTCAATGTATAGGTCCTTTCTCCATTGTCTAGACGGTTTTTGAGTTCTGCGCGAAGTTCATGGGAGCGGATTCTTTGCAGTATGGATAAGTCTGGTCTTGAGCAAAGTTTTTTGTGGTTGGGATTGGTTTTTGCAATGGCATTTATTGTATGAATGAATATGTGTTTTCTGGACTCATTTTTGCATACAACTTTACAAAATCTTGGGGCCACAGAGCCATCACTGTTTTTGTACCCACGGCCATCTCTGGTTATTTCAATGATATCTTCAGGAGAGATGTTTGTTGTATTAGAGTTGCTTATGATATCACGAACTTTGGAGATGTCTTCTGATTTTTTGGTATCTTCGAGACCAGATAAAATGGCATTTGGACGTTTCTGTTCACGTTCCATGGTGTCTCTGATGAGTAAGGAGATATTATTTGTGGAATTATTTGAAGGGATAGTAATTGTTTGTGGCTATGATTTGGTGGTTATTTTTGGTTATAGTTGTGATTGTAGTTAAGGTAGTGGTTGTGGTTGTTGTGGGATTTGATTTTGAGCTGATAGGTACTCACTTATCTGTGCTGTATTTTTTTTTTCAAGAGAAATTAGGCTTGCTTGTATAGTTGTTTCAAAACGTGTTGCTAAGCGTTCTTCTATTGAGTGAATGAGTGATTCTATGCTTTCAACCCTGTCAGGTAGGGTACTCAGTTTGTTTAGCTTAGGAGAATATGATGGACATAGAAAAAAGAATGTATTTGAATTTTTAACCATATCAGCTAGGGTTTTTGTTTGCGTTTAAGCAGGAAGGGTGAGCTAGATTATTGCATAGGCAGCATTTGATGTCAATTTCGCTTTTATTGATGGTTTCAAGACATTTGAAACATGTGCAGGAGTCTGGGATGTCATTGGTAGAGATATTTTTCTTTTGTTTTGGTTTGGAGTTTTTGGCTGGCATGTTCAATGGCAATAATACAATAATCAATTACAATAGCCAGTTAATGTGATAGGTAGACAGTTACTTAATGAATGTTGGTAATTAATAAATGTTAATTGATATGTTAGAGAACAAATCAAAAGTAAGGTTGCTTGTTACTAAAAATCAATCAATCAATCAATTAACATTAAAAATGTGTAGAACATTTCCACTTCATACAGCTTGGAGTCTTTTTTCTTTCTTTCTGTACTGAGTGAAATTTCACAAAATCATAACTTATACCCGAATGAATTTGAGAAAACCATCAGGAGCCAGACCAAAGTGCTTTGAGAACAGGAGTTTTGTCCTTGGGGGCCACTTTACTGTGTTCTTAGTGTCTCCCCCAAGGCCATGCTTATCTTAGCAATAGTTCCCATAAAAGTTCACCTTCATGTCCTAGTGCTCTCCAAGTTACACTCCTTTTTGGTTGAGTGAATCAACCATCTGATGAGATGAAGCCATAGAGAAATACAGGTGGTACCTCCACTTACAATCATAACGGAGACCAACACTTTTGTTAGTATCCAAGACAGTTGTTAAGTGAGCTATGTCCCATTTCACCAACCTTTGGCCACAGTTATTAATCACTGCAGTTGTTAAGTTAGTAACATGGTTGTTAAGTGAATGTAGCTTCCCTGTTGATTTTATTTATTTATTTATCTATTTATTTGATTTGTCAATCGCTTACAAAATAATAGGTATAAACATGAGTATGAATACAGGAAATAGGTACAAATAAATGGGGACAATAGGACAGGGACAGTAGGCACGATTGTGCACTTAGGCATGCCCCTTGCAGACTTCTTCGGAATGGGGTGAGGTCAATAGTGAATAGTTTAAGGTTAAAGGAGTGGGGGTTAGAAGATGTAACAACAGAGACAGGTAGTGCATTCCAGGCATTGACTGCTCTATTGCTGAAATACTTTCTGCAATCAAGTTTGGTGTGGTTAGCCTTGAGTTTGTATCTGTTGTGTGCTCTTGTATTGTTATGGCTGAAGCTGAAGTAGTCATTGACTGGTAGGACATTGTAGCAGATAATTTTGTGTACTATGCTTAAGTCCAACTGTAGGTGGCATAGTTCTAGGTTGTCCACGCCCAAAATCTCAAACCTGGTGGTGTAGGGTATTCTGTTGTGATATTTTGTAGGTCAGAAAGTTGCAAAAATTGATCACATGATCCAGGGATACTACAACTATCATAAATACATTCTAGTTGACAAATGTCTGAAATTTGATCAAATGACTGTGGGATGTTACAATGGTCGAAAGTGAAAAACAATCGTAAGTCACTTTTTTCAGTGCTGTTGTAACTTTGAATGGTCACTACACAAATAGTTATAAGCTGAGGACTATTTATTCATTCAGCTTTATGCCTGGCTCAGGCATCCCACAACACTGAGCACCTCTATGGGCTGGGACCGGGTTGAGTTCTCAGCCAGCATCTCGACCAGAGAGCTGGGCCAATTTTCTTCCAACTCAACTGCCAAGATCTCAGCTCACAACACAGATATTTTGAGATGCAAGATGCAAACACTTCTTGGGATTTGGAGTTGGGCCAGTTTCCCCTTGAACCTTCCAGAAATATGGCACTCCCCTTTTTCTGCAGCTGGCAAGCTGCCTTGTAGTGTCCTATGACCTGATAACAAGGCTTAGGGCAGCCAAGCAGACAAAAAAATATTTGTTTTTCTCATCGCAAAACTAAACATGGGAAGGCAAGAAAAGGATTGCAAGAGAGGGCGTGGGTGGAATTTTGGCACTCCGCTAGTGGGAGCTTCGGCTGTCTGCTGTGATAACATCCACCGTGTTTTGCAAGACTGAATCTGAGAATTTGGGGAGAGCCACAGTGCAGCAAAATATGTGGTATTCCTTATTGCATCCAGTCATGTTTGGAACGGCCTGACTCGGTCTTGAATTTTTGCTTGCCAAAGCAAAGCCTAATTGAACCAGGTTACCTTGTTTGAAGATGCATTTGATAACCAAGCTCTCTTCCTGACCATAATAGGCAGTATAGTCACTACCTCTCTTCTTCATTTCTCAGTTTGCATCTTTATCCTATCTTGGCAGTTGTTCTTCATCTGTACCGAATGTCGTGATATTTTATGGCGAACTCTGTTAGTTTGGATTGTTAATTATGAATATTAATAAGAAGCACCATACTAGGCATACTACAAGATTACAGAGAAATGTTAGGCGAGGATCTGTTTTGTAATGCTATACACTAAACCTATTTGCATTACAGGTAGTTCTCAACTTACACATTTTCATTAGTGACCTTTCCAATTTATAATGGTGCTGACAAAAGTGGCTTACAACCAGTTATTGCTCTCACTTTTATGAGCCCTGGTGGTGCAGTGGTTAAAATGCAGCATTGCAGGCAAACTCTGCTCCTCAGCCTGGTGTTCGATCCTGGCTTAAGGTTGACTCAGTCTTCCATCCTTCCAAGGTCAGTAAAATGAGGATCCAGATTTTGGCAGCAAAGAGTGTTGTAAACTGGGGGTCTCCAACCCCCAGTTTGTGAACCAGAGGTGGGATTCAACAATTTTACTACCGGTTCTGTGGGTGTGGCTTGGTGAGTATGGCAGGGGAAGGATACTGTAAAGTCTCCAGTCAGAGGTGGTATTTCCCGTTCTCTGAACTATTCAAAATTTCCGCTACCAGTTCTTCAGAGCTGGTCAGAACCTGCTGAATACCACCTCTGCCATCGTCCACAGCATGGCAGAAACCAGGCCCCGCAAACAAATGAAACCCCATTTGTGGGATGCAGGCAGCATGCAAAACCACGCCTTCCACGCCTTCAGTCCATGGAAAAACGTCTCTCCACAGAACTGGTGGCCAAAAGGTTGGGGTCCACCACTGTAAAGCACTGTGGAGTAGTATGTAAATCTAAGTACTATTGCTATTGTTATTACAACTATTGCACCTCCCCCAAGGTGACATGAACAAAATTCAGGTGCTTGAAACTGTCATGGATTTATGATAGTTGCAGCATTCTGGGGTCATGTGATCATCATCTGCAACCTTTCCAGCAGAGGTGGTATTCAACAGGTTCTGACCAGTTCTGGAGAACAGGTAGCGGAAATTTTGAGTAGTTCAGAGAACCGGCAAATACCACCTCGCCCCCATCTCTTGTCTGCCACCCAAGTCCCATCTGATTGGCTGGGTCTTCTTTGGTTTTCCTGCACAGGAGAATGGAGCTGGAAAGCAGGTTAGTGGGGTGGGGAGGGAATGGGGATTTTGCAGTAACCTTCCCCTGTCACTCCCACCAAGCCACACCCGCCAAGCCATGCCCACAGAACCGGTAGTAAATTTCTTTGAATCTCACCACTGCTTTCCAGCCATTTTCTGATAAGCAAAATCAATGGAGGAAGGAAAAGATGTCTTCAGCCAAGTCAACTTCAGAGTTGACAATGGTTTTGTTTAGCGATCACATAATTCTCTTAACAACTGCCGTTATTCTCTTAACAAAAAATTGTAAAATCGGGCGTGATTCACTTAACAATTGCCTTGCTTAGCAATGGAAATTCTGGTCCCCACCCCAGGTCATAAGTTGAGGACTAACTCTCTGAAACCATTGGCACTGTTGAATGTTGCCTGCTTTTTGCTAGTCCCGCTCCATTTACATTGTTCAAAGATTTAGCAAGAAGTTGTTTATTTTTGCTGTTGTCCCTTCTGTCTTCAGATGCTCTATGAATGATGGCCAGTGTCCCTGTCGGCCCCACCTTATAGGTCGTCAGTGCAATGACGTGCAGCCGGGGTTCTTCTGTATGCCCTTGGATTACTACATGTATGAAGCTGAACATGCCACTGGTCTTCCTCCAACCGATCCAGATCTCCCAGTAAGTGTGCCGGGCAAAGGAAGAGTAAATAAGCTGGGTAGGATGAAAAACTGCTATATCTGCGTGCAGCTTTATCTGTGTCTAGAAAACCCTTACCATTTATTTAAGAATTAAAAAGGAAGGGAGAGGATACAGGTGGTCTGAGGCTGGCTTAAGGCAAATTTGAAGGCTACTTGAGTGCTAGGCAGGGGTGGGATGCTACCTGTTCTGCCTGGCTCTATAGAACTGGTAGCTCTGAAGAGCAGCAGACACAGAACCAGTTCTGTTTGCTGCTGTTTGGCCCTCCTGCCCAGGCTCTTATTTGTCCTTTATTTCCTGCTTTTTCAACCTCAGTTGCTTTGTGTGGCACAGCTGAGGTTGAAAAAGCAGGGAAAAAGTGGCTTTCCAAACACTGTGCACCTGCGCACAGTGCTTATCAGTTGTCCGGGCGACACAGCCGAAGGTTATTTTACCCACACGTGCAGCATAATCACTGAACTGGTAATAATGCCGGTTGAATCCCACCCCTGGTGCTAGGGAATATAGTCCAACTTCCTAGCCTACTAAAAGGCTACAAGAGGCTATCCAGAGATGCTGTAGTGTATTACCCCTGGAAAGGATATGGCTGACAAGTTTCAGCCTGTTCTTTTTGAACTTGGGGATAGGGATGAACCTCATCCATGAGCTGAAATCACACACCAAATCTTGTTGATGCAAACTCAAGTGTACTCAGTGCGAAGATTGGGCCAGCGTGGCTTTGGCCAGGTCTACCCAATGCGAAGAGGAAACTGCCAGAAGTTTGGGGAATATTGTCAAGCTGGCCATGCCCACCCCATCAGCCATGCCCATCCCATCAGCCATGCTCACACCATCAGCCACGCCCACCCCCATCGGCCATGTGCCCCCCTAGATCAACTACAGCCCTAATGCAGACCTCAGTGAAATCGAGTTTGACACCCCTGGTCTAATCCAACACATTGCTATATTTTCCTGTATATTTCTATAGTATTTAGAGCACATCCCAATCTTTGGGTAAGGTCCAACAGAATCCCCTTCCCAATCCAGGTGGCTCAAGCAAGGGATTCAGATCACACACTGCAAAGGAGAATATGGTTCCCTTCCATTTTCCCCTTGCAGATTTTAGCTCCTTTGGGTTGTTGGGTGGCCAAGGCAAAAAGACACAATTGCCCCATAGCAATTTCAGTGTGATCTGCTTTTTTCCTGGTGACAGGGTCCCTTGAGGCCAGAATCACCTGTGGATTGTGTGGAATATTACAACGGCGTCCAGAATGGGCGCAGAGTGAGGCTGAGGCGTCAGCACAGCACAATAAGGATCTTGCAGCAGCGAGGGGTGATCTCACGAGCCCGACAGTTTCAACAAAAGGTGACTGTGGGAGAATGTTTATGGGAGAAGTGATGCTGGAGGAGAAACTAGTATTACCCTGAGCTCTTTGAGATACTAATAGGGCTGCCACAGAACACTCGATTTCCAAAGGGGAAATGTGATGACACAGGGCATGGCACAAAGGCAACACAGTCAGTTAATCAGTAGGAGTCCCTTTATTAGGTCCAGTGTTGCCCCCAATGTCCTGGTTAGCTTCTGGCTGGAGAAAAACTCTCCCAGGAACAGCTTTTGACTGCAGAGAACCAAGTCCAAAATGTGGTCAACAAACAGTGTAACTATAAATCCAATCAAGGCAAGATGAGGTAATTAGTTTGGCAGGGCAGGAACAAGAATTCCAGATGTGAAGGCACAGCAATAACTCAAATGGTTGGGAAGATGCCAGGAACCCAGATAAGCAAAGTCAACACAAGATAAACTCACGTTTGCTTCCAGCAGCTGCTGCAAGCAGCCTGCATTTCTTTTAAACTTTCATTCCCAGGTGTGGCTAATGAAGGGAATCAGGGCCCTTTCCTCCCCCGTAAGCCATGCAATCCACATTGGTCTCTTCTCCATTCCTCCCTGCTTGCCCTAGGATGAAGAGGAGGTGGGCCTGGGTCTTCCTCTGAACTTCCTCTCCCTTGTTCTATCTCTTCCCTGCTCTGCCCAGGCGATTTTTGCCCTTTCCCAGTTTCCTCCACAGCCAATAGAGCCACACTCCCACTACCTGCCAGCTGTTCATCTTCCTCCTCGGATTCAGACTCCGACAGGGGCATGACAGGAAAGAAAGAATAAAATGAAACTTTCTTTCCCAGCTCACATTCAGCAAACAGATGATTTTCACTTTGATCCCAGTGAAGGGACAAGCCCTGCACAGCGCATGAAGTCCTAGCTTAGGGCAATTTATAGAGAGCTATGGGTGTGTGATACCACATTAACCCCTTGCATAGTACACTCCTCTCACAGCCCAGAGTCATAGGGAGTTGGGCAGTATATAAATTAGATAGCTGGTCCTCAACTTATGACTATGCTGGAGCTTGATCAACTTGATTTTACATCACTTTTTGCATCTGTTGTTAACTGAATGTTTAGTATGGACCAGTTTTGCTGAAAACAGGAGCTACGGTAAATGTCACTTTTTAGCAAAAATACCATAAAACATAGTCATATGACCATAGGATGCTGCAAATAGCTGTAAATTTGTGCCAGTTGCTTAAAATGTCACATGAGTGTGGGATATATAAGTGTGGCTGTCAGAACTTCAGGACTATTTCATGAGTACCCCCAGAGAGGTATTGTCATAACTATGAACAGTCACTAAGCGATCAGTTTTAAGTCAAGGACGACCTGTATTTCCTATGTTCTTTTTTCTCTGGAAAATAAGTTGTGTTGTAAGGGATGAAACTGAAAATGGATGGCTCCCTGGATAGATTAGATATATGAAGGAAGGAAGACAGGAGAGAGAGAAAGAGAAAGAAAGAAAGAAAGAAAGAAAGAAAGAAAGAAAGAAAGAAAGAGTTGGAGAGATAGAAGAGGATGCCTGGAAATTTGTTGAGCTCTGGGCTTTATTAAGCCAAAAGATAAAAGAATAAAACTTAAATCCATTGTGCTTCTCTGTCATGATTTAAACATATCTTGAGCTTGTAAGAAAGGCCTGTGATTTTGCTGGAACAGCAGCTCAGTGCTGTTTCCATTTGTCAATCAAGTTGCTAAAAGCATACTCAAGGAAGTGCCAGAAGTATGGGAGTAAGAAACACTGGAAAGACTACGGTACCATGTCTTTGCTACTGACACTGCATTTCTATCTACAGCCTGATGTGGAAGTTGTACAGAGAGAGCACACAGGCCATATGATCACATGGACAGGCCCAGGCTTCGCCCGAGTGCGCGATGGTGCTGGACTATCCTTCCACATTGACAACATTCCTTACCCAATGGAATATGGCATCTTGTTCCGCTATGAGCCTGAGGTGGGTAGAAATTGTTGGAGGGAAAATGGGTGGGCTTTTGACAGGTGAAGTCCTGACCTTATCTTAAGCGCGTACATGGGAGCAAGAATGATTTATTACAATAAGTAGCAAATTATTTTGGAGGAAATCTTTAAAATTCATTTTTCTAAAAATTGATTATCTACTGTATACTTGTCCTTTTCAAGAATACGTATTATAGGTCATAATTAGGTCAAAATGCTAAGATTAAGAAATGAACTTAGGTCTTGTATTTTTAACCACAGATCTGCATCATGTTATTAATAGGTGATAGTAAAAAAAAAAGAAGCAAAGTAAGTTATTTAGTGTCAGGTGCAAGCAACCAGAACTGCTTGTAAATTAACAGAAGCTGTATTTTTAGTCACCCAATGTTACAAGAATCTCACCAGATAGACTATAATTTACATTGTCCTGGGAATTGTCAGAAAAGGCTTCAAGGATTCTGGGGAAAGTCAGGCCTATGCCACCTTCTACAGTGCAATGACTTTAAGCTAAGTCCTCTCTTAATACCTCCTTCCAGTCTAGCTGGAGATTCCACCACCAGAAGGGATCTGCTATAATTTTTGAACCTGGAGTATTGCAATGTGATATACTGTATATCTGGACTGTTCCAAGAGGAAAGATTGTTAGGAATATAAGTCACCTAACAGGTATTTGAGTTGGAAATATATAAACCAGGATAGACATTTTAATACTGTATCTTTAAGAGAGTCCTGAAGGTGTAATTGGGTGTGGTTCTCAAACGGCCATAAGATGGAGCCAGAAACCTGGGTTGTCTTAGTCTTCATCTCAGAAGAGAGTGTGTCTCAGTGAGTCTCTTTTTTCCTTCTGTTGGAGAGTTTTGCTGTTCCTCCATTTTTCTTCTAATTGACTAATATTCCTGGATTTGATGTAAGTCTGATACTGAACTGTTTTTGACACTGGACTTTGTTATTGGATTATCCCTGGACTGAAAAATGACTGATTTAACCTGTGAATGACTTTGGACTGTCTATTTTGAACTTTGCTTAAATCTTTCTGGAAGTAAAAACCTACATTTATTGTACAGTGTATCTGTGTGCTGTGTGTGTATTATTCAAACACTACTCTCAAATACATCTCCCTCTATGCGCTCATTCTCCTAATGGGGAATTATCTCAATAGAGATGCTCTCAATCCATACATGTGTACATTTGTAATTAACAAATCTGTCCCTTGTTATTATTAAAGTCTACATATATAAGGCCAACTATGACCTTCAGCTTTGTTGATAGTGTGGTTTCCTTGGAAAGATCTCAGAAGTGGTTTGCCCTTGCCTCCTTTCTAGGGCTGAGAGAAAGTGACTGGCCCAAGATCACCCACAATCTCCTAACCTTATACCTTAAACACAATATCAGACTGGCTCTGATGATGGTTTTGCTGGCAGTGAAAATATTTAAATTATAGAAAACTAGAGTGATGAACATGGTTATTCTGGGGCAAAAGAGACTCAGATTCAAGTCCATGTTAGCTTTTGGAACTCACTGTCTGTAATTAGTATGTGAAAAAGATCTTGAGAGATGGTGCGAAGACATTCTGCCAAGGGAATGGTTAGATAAGAGACAGCATAGTCCACAGCTACATAATGGGAAGAGAAAGAAGCTCAGAAGGGACCCTAACTAGCTTTTCAGGCTGTAAAAGTGGGAAATTTCCACATGGACACATGCACATTTCTGAAGATTAAAATTTTATTTATTACTATCAGCATAGGGCGTACTATTAAATGCAGATTCTAAGCTCAGACTATTATTCTTTATCCCATCTTTCTTTTTCTGTTTTAAATTTGTATTATTAGTTTATAGTACATATAAAATAGAAAAATACAAAAGCAAATAGTAGGGCACAGAGGGGAGGGAAAAGGGAAAAGAGAAGTGTAGAAAAGAAGGGAGAAAAGGGGGGGGAAAGGTATTAATTTCCAATTCCGTCTGTTGCAGTAGAATAAGACATTAACCTTGAACCTCAACTTTTTACTTTTCCATAATAGTATAAACTACCATTTCTGTAACAACAAATCAATCTAATCAGTAAAACCCAAAATCAAAGTTTCATTTTTTTCCCCCACCATAACCACAAAGCCCAAAAGTGGTTTCCAAGTAGAAACAAGACTTGTATGTTTCTGTTCATACTGGCTTACAATAAAATAGAATTAGCTTATCTGGTCACGTTTCCCATCTGATCTACTTGGGAATATTCCTATCACATGACTTTGAGCCAGACACTTTCTTTCAGCAAAATCTGTTTCACAAGTTGATTATTGTGAGGATAATGTGGTGTATGACTCCATATGTTTCACCAAAATTTCCTTTAGAGAAAAAAAGAGCTATGATAATAATAAATATTTGGTCAGGTTTTAGGGGTTTCAAAACCAAATCTAGCTTTTTTTTACTATGGATTCATTTTTGTGATCACTGATTTGTTCTTTAATAATGAACCTTATGAACCTTATTTGAGATAGAAAGAGTGATGAAGTGCAGTGGTTAAGGTGCTGGTCTGAAAACTAGGGAAATGGGAGTTCTAGTGCTGTCTTTGGCCGAAAAGCCAACAACAGTCACTCTCTCTCAGCCCAATTTACCTCCCAGGTTTGTTATTGTGGGGAAAATAGGAGGAAGGAATATTATGTATGTTTACTACCTTGAATTACTTATAAAGTAATAAAGATGAGATAAAAGTACAGTGTATAATAAATAAATAGAGCTCTCAAGAAGAATCTCCATTCTGTGTGAGAATTTGAGAAGGCTATTATTTATTCTGGAATCCTGTCTTTAAACTGCTTGTATCTCCTCTTCAGTCCACAGAAGATTGGGAAGTTGTTGTCAGTGTCAGCTCGCAGGACCTACCAGTGAGTCCACGTTGTGGCAATTTGCTGCCCTCTGAGCAGGTGTATCAAGGGAGCTTGCCCCATACCTCCAGGTGAGGAAAAAAAAGATGGGTGCTGGTGGGCAATGTTTGTGGACACAAAAGATCTTAAACAAAAATGTTCTTTAATTTTATTCCAAATAGCTACTCAGTGGGGAGGTATATTACAGAGCCTGTTACTGTTTGTTTTCACTGTAGGCTTCCCATTACTAATAACTGTTCTTAAATTGATGGATTAGGATGCGCCGGACAAAATGAAACAGTGCTGGGGCTATATTCTACATTTTCCAGAGTTCTTTGATATTCAAGAGAATATGTTATTCAGCAGATGAATGTCTGCAGAGAGGCTCAAAATGTTAGGATGGCACTGTGATCATGCACTTAACACTTTGCCTCTTTTTATGTGAGTTACATGTTAAAAAGTTGTGGGACTTTGATCAAGTGGATGCAGCTGCCATCTTTAACTTTTTGACATTTCATTACCAAACTAGGGAACATCATCAGTGCTTACATACAAAATACAAAAATCTACAGCAAACAAAGTGCTAAAATTTTCTGGAAAATAGTAATTACTCATTTTTAATAAGGCACTGTGCAGTATTCTGACTTTTTTTCCTTAAGGGATTTTTATTGGTAAGGAAAAGATGGAAGAAGGTGTGGGGAAAGAAAGAAGGATTAAAAATGGAAGATAATGGCACCTGGTATCTCTTCTCCGAATGAGGTAAATAGGTTGCCAAATAATGACTTAGCCAACAAGTCTCTTTACCCATGTTCCAATTGTAACATTGTAAGGTTGAAACTTGTGTTTTGGCACAACTGACTTTTCTTTCATCTGGATATTTGGTGCTGGCTTGACTGACTTTTTCCTATAATTAAATGAAAAGCTCCTGTTTTATGTGGTTAGAAAGTTATTGATATTTTGGTTTGGCTAAGGGCCTCTGCATGTGCCAATGGAATTCTATCCTGCATGAGACTTTGCCTCATCGCTTCCATGATTTCTTTCTAAAATACTTACTAACTCGATATTTCTTTTCAGAGCCTGCTGCTGCTGTCTATTCTAGTTGTTGTTGTTTTTTTAAAGATTGCATGGCTTATTTCTCTACATACAAATTCCATTTTGCACAAATTTAGCTTCTAGCATTTGTGAGAGATTGTGATCAATGTATGGATTTCCTTTCCTCTGGCTTTTCAATCATGTTCTATTTCTCTCCTTTTCATTTTATAGTTTCTCTCTCTCTCTCTCTCTCTCTCTCTCTCTCTCTCTCTCTCTCTCTCTCTCTCTCTCTCTCTCTCTCTCTCTCTCTCTCCATGTCCTTCTTTCTAAGAAGATGCTTAATAGTCTGGCTTACCACATGGCCCGCTAGGTGATCTGGTCCTACACCTCCCTTCTCAACCTGGTTCTCTTTGATCTTCAGATCTGGCAAGTGCAGATATCAATTCCCCAAGCCTACTATCATAACTGTCTTAATTTATGAACTGGCCTCTTTATCCTGCCAGCATCTGTCTCTACCCTAATGCATTCTGTGTTTTTTTTTCCTGACAAGATCTTTGCTTATTGTTGTTCCCCAGATACTTGCTTCTACCAAAGCCCTTCTGCTTTGAACCCAGAAACCATTATAAGATCATCGTGCGGTTCCAAAGAGCAGGCGTAGCACAACGCCATCCTGCAGCTTTCATCCTGGTAGACTCGGTGAGAACTCCTTTCTCTTAAGGAGCAGCCCAGTGCTCCACTGTGGTCTAAGTTACTTTCCTTGAGTCTTATACTAATGAGTCTAATGAGTCTTATACTAATGAGTCTTATACTAATACTCTCGTTTGGTTCTCTCTCATGTTTTAATGTGTAGGTAGTGCTTGATTCATGACCACAGCTGGCAGCAAAATTTCTGTTGCTAGCAAGACGGTTGTTAATGAGTCACGCCTGATTTTACACCCTTTTTTTGCCAGGCTTGCTCAGCAAGTCACTATATTAGTTAAGTGAATTGCAAAGTTGTTAAGTGAATCCGTTTTCCTCTACTGATTTTCCTTGTTTGAAGACAGCTGGGAAGGTCACAAATAGTGATCATATGACTCCCAGGATGCTGCAACTGTTGTAAATGCATCCTGGTTGCTGAGGGCCCAGATTTTGATGATGTGTGACCCTGGGGATGTTGCAATGGTCATAAGTACAAGGACCAATTGTAAATCTTTTTTTCCCCCCAATGCTATTATGACTTGAAACAGTCATTACATGAATGGTTGAGGGTCAAGGACTACCTGTATCTTGATGATTATTTTTGTATTTCTTTGATTTTCTTTGTCATTTTCTTTTCCACTTTGTTGGTGGAACTCTGGGTGAGGTTGTTTTAATCCATAAACTACTGGAAAACAAATTATGGTCTGGTGAACAGATAGCCCTTGACTTACGATCTTACAATTGAGCGCAACATTTCTGCTGCTAAATGAGACGGTTAACTGAGTTCTGACCCATTTTACGGCCTTTCTTGCCACAGTTGTTAAGGGAATCCCTGCGGGTCTTACGTTTAGCAACACAGTTGTTAAGGGAAACTGATTTCCCCATTGATTTTGCTTGTTAGAAGGTCACAAAAGGTAATCCCTTGACTCTGGGGTTTTGCAACTGTCTGTCAACTAAAAGGATACTCCTTTGGTCTTTTTAGCTGCCAGAAAAAGGGAGTGGGGGAAAACAAGGCATTCTTGTCAGAGCATAAGAAGATTATTGGAGACCATGATGGATGATTCTTGGAGACTGATGTGTCCCATTGGAGAAGTCACATCCAGGGGGTGGGGGGAAGACCAGGGTCAATGGGGAAATGTATGATGTAATTTAGTATCGGCTGCAACCAGCTTATACCAACATGGCTACCCCTAATAAATCAATTTACTTTTCTCTGGGATGCAGCTAGAGACTTTTGATTTGAATGAGGGTGGATTTGTTGGAGCCCTGACACCGTCATGATTCTGAACCAGTTGCCAGGCATCCAAATTTTAAACATGTGACCATGGGAACACTGTAATGGTCATAAGTGTGAAAAACAATCATAAGTCACCTTTTCCAGTGCCATTGTAACTTTGAATGGTCATTAAACAAACGGTTGTAAGCTAAGGAAGACCTGTAATGTGGGGGTTTTTTTGAATTTTTTTTTATTGATTTTCAATAAACAAACATACACAAACAAAACACAAAACATAAAAACATAAAACTTCTTTTGGGAAAGCAGCTTCCCGGGTTACATCTTTTTATACAGACATAAATTCAAATTCATGCTCACTTTTTATCCCATTTCATATCTTATTTACCATTCAACATTTTCTATATAGCTTCTCCCCTCTTTTCACTCTCTTA
>BLBF01000003.1:2522662-2562592 GCA_015471245.1 Laticauda colubrina
TTCTTTCTTTCTTTCTTTCTTTCTTTCTTTCTTTCTTTCTTTCTTTCCAGAGTTTCCTGGTGGTAAGTAGGTAGACAATAAATTTTATTAATTAAAAAAAAGAGCAAATAAATGTCGATTTGATTGTGTGACTATGGACTTGCTGCAATGGTTATAAGTACAAGCACCGGTCATAAGTCACTTTTTTTAGCAATGTTGTAACTTCAAACAGCCACCAAATGAATGGTTATAAGTTGAGGATTATCTATAGTTCTGTGCAAAAGGGGAAGGTGCCTTATTTTAACAGTTCCATACCCTTTCCACCTTTGTACAAATTGTGATGGGCCCCATCCTGTCAGCCCTGTTGATCAGAGAGAAGAAATTGGACAAGCTGACATACCTCTGCAGGTGAACTAAAGAGACTCCATGCTTTGACATCTTCTCTGTTTGTGTAATAATCTTTATTATTAGCTTATTAATTTTCCTTGGATATGACTTCCATCTTTGCTCTCTGCAGCTTGTAAATGTGACCCGATTGGCTCTGAGAGCCCACAGTGTGACCGCCTAACTGGACATTGTTTATGCCATGGCAGCTTTACGGGAAGAAACTGTAACCAGTGCCAACGTGGTTTCCAGAAGAACTTTCCCCACTGTTCTCCCTGCCACAAATGCTTTGGCCAGTGGGATCTCGTGCTGAATCAGCTCAATGAACAGCTGCAAAGGCTGCAGGAGAGAGTGCGGGCCCTGAAGGAAGGCGGTCCCATACCTGAAGCCAGCAACAGCCGTCTGCGCAGCCTGGAGAGCAGCTTGGCTTGGGTGGAACAGCTTCTGATGGGTAGAAAGAGTCTGAGTGGTTCTGTGCTACAGCAGCTCAACAACCTCCTAGCAGATACAAGGTAGGAGATATTAGTAGGCCAATAGGTAGAAGGTGGGAAGAACAGAGAGGAGAAACAGAGATATGGTCTCTCGTTCATTTTCTGTGCATGACACATAATCTTCTTTCAGTCTATTGGTTTTCTTCCCTGGCCATCCTTGATGAGAAATTTTTCACCAATTGATGATAATCATCATGATCATCATTTTTACAGACTATAGGAACTGGGCATGCCTAGTCTAGTGAAGAGAAAGACCAGGTGAGACATGATAGCAGTCTTCCAATATTTGAGGGGCTGCCACAGAGAGGAAGGGGTGAAGCTATTTTCCAAGGCACCTGAAGGCCAGACAAGGAATAATGGATGGAAATTGAACAAGGAGAGATTCAACCTAGAAATAAGGAGAAATTTTCTGACAGAGCAATCAACCGACCAACAGATTGTCTTCAGAATTTGCGGGAATTTTATCATTGGACTCTTTCAAGAAGAGATTGGACTGCCATTTGTCAGAAATGGTGTAGGGCAGTGGTTCTCAACCTGTGGTTGCAACCCCTTTGGGGGTCGAACAACCCTTTCACAGGGATCGCCTAAGACCATCGGAAAATACAAATTTTCAATGGTCTTAGGAACTGGGCCATAATTTTATGGTTGGGGGTCACCACAACATGAGGAACTGTATTAAAGAGTCGTGGCATTAGGAAGGTTGAGAAGCACTGGTGTAGGCTCTCCTGCTTAGGCAGGGTTATGTGATCAAAATTTGGATGCTTGGCAACTGGCATGTATTAATGATGGTTGCAGTGTCCCAGGGTCACACGATCGTTTTTTGCAACCTCCTGACAAGCAAAGTCAATGGAGAAGACAGATTCACTTAACAATATTATTATGTAAAATGGAGGCAAAACTCATGAACTGACTCACTTAGCAGCAGAAATTTTGGGCTCTATTATGGTCGTAAGTTGAGGACCATCTATATATCCCATCCAAGGGTGGGATTCAACTAGTGTTACTACTGGTTCAGTGACAGTGCATTTTGCACGCGTGTAAAGCATTCGGAAAGAAGTCATAAGCTGTGCCACCTGGAGAGCTGACAAGCGCTGCTCACGGGTGCACAGCATTTGAAAATCCTTGACAGGCTAGAGAAGTTTTCCCATTCACTCAACTAGAATGAACTTCTGAAAACGTATCAAAACGTATAAAAAAGGAATTCTTTATTGAGATGAGACAATTCCTGTAGGAGTTCAAAGCAGCATCTGAGGTCTCTCAGGCATACAGGGATACATAAGGGAGTTTAGAACCCCTCCCCTTATCTCAATGTGTATTCAGTGAAACAAAAGCCAGTATGGTAATTCCTCCCCACCCCTTTTGTAAGTAACAATCTTTTTCACAGTTTCCCAAGGCATACCTAATTTCCCCACCCCCTTTTTAGAACAAATTTTTCCAGAGATTCCTAGAACCCATCTCACTGTGGAATTTTTATGATCTTCTCATCTCCTGGCTATGCCTCTCAGAGGTGATAGTTCTGGCCATCTGGCTTTTCGATATAAGATATAAGATTAAATATATTCAGGTTACATCAAGAAAGGATTTCTTTATCAGCCTCCCTCCCCTTTTCTTCTTCCACTGAAAAAATGACAAATACATGGATCTGACATCCTGCCCTCCTTCAAAAACAGATAGGTCTACCTGGAAAAACCAAAAATCGTGCATTACATTTGCAATTCAGGATGGTTTATCAGGGTATTTTTGGTGGAACCTATGTAGTAATGTGGGTGCTTTTACGTGTTGTTTGGTTACCCACTCATTTTCTGAGGAAGGAAGGTGTTTCCAAGCTACTAAATATTGTGTGGATCCATGATGAGTGCGTGAATCAAGGATATATTTAATTTCAAAATGTTGTTGCCCATATACCATGATGGGGGTTGGAGGTGTGGGAAGGGGGGGGGGTCTGATGTTTGAAGTGATCTCTGGTTTGAGCAAACTACAATGAAATACTCGATGAATCTGCCTAAGTGTTTTTGGAAGTTGAAGCTCTACTGTCACAGGGTTAATAATTCTGGAGATGGGTAATGGGCCAATGAATTTTGGTCCTAATTTCTTAGAGGGTTGTAATGATTTTAAGAATTTTGTCGACAAATATACACGGTCCCCAATCTTGAAAGATTTAGATTCACAATGTTTTTTGTCTGCTTCAGTTTTGTAAACTGCTCTAGCTTCCTGTAAAGATAATCTTATCACTGGCCACATGGCTTGTAAAGGCCCGGTCCCACTGGCCGATGGACGCAAAATGTATGCATAAAGGACACAGTGGATGAGCAAAATTTCGGGGGTGGCTCCATCCGTTGTCATCCGCTCCAAAAAGTGGTGAAAATTTGCATAAACAGAACAGAAAAGAATGGAAAAGAATGGACGTGGGTAGTATGTAGCGGTGATGTTAAACGGAAGTTCATCGGAAGTCTAGTGGATGAAAGCGGATGGAAGTGGACGACACCTCCAAAGGGGTTCCAGGGAAGAATTTTGAAGTGGATGCATAGCGGAAGGGGCGGATGCATAGCGGATGAAGCGGATGCAACACGGATGCCTATAGGAAACAAAGGGGATGCCGCACAGATGTATATCGGATGCAAAGCGTTCACTGCGCATGCGGGGAGTATGAATTGCCTCAGCTCCATGGATATAAAAGGATGCAGCACGCACGCAGTCAGCATACAGGGGAAAGACATGCTGCCACATACATCTTGCAGGAAAACCATGGTTCGTCAGTCAGGCAAGAAGAGGAAGCCCATGCCTACTCATTCAAGCCCTGGCAAGAAGGCCAGAACCAGCATCCCACCCCCTGGCATTGACTCTGAAGCTGCTGCTGCTGCTGCTGTTGCTGTGGTGGACCAGCCCCAAGGCACTCAAAGCCCTGCTGCTGAAGGCCCTGCTGCTCAAGCCCCTGAAGGCCCTGCTGCTCAAGCCCCTGAAGGCCCTGCTGAAGCCCCTGCCAGAGTGAGGAAGAGGCAAGGGAAGGAGAAGGTAGAGAGGAAACAGTACACCATTTCCGAGGAGCATGAGGATGAGGTGCTGGAATGGCTGAGGGAGAATGAGTACCTCTGGAGAAAGAGCCCCAGACTGTATCGGGACACCAAGAAGAAGCAGGCAGCTTGGAGAGACATGGCAGAGAGTCTGGGGTACACTGCAGAAGTACTCCTTGGATGGTGGAAGCACATGCACATCTGGTATGGCAAGCTACACCTCAAGAAATCCGGGCAGGCCGCTGTCAAGCTCACTGACCAGGAGATGTACGTCATGGCCAAGTGCAGTTTCCTGGAGGGTGAGATCCGCCACCGAGGAGCAGCCCCTCTGAGACCCCTCTCCCTCAGACAGCCCACGGACAGCCAGTCCTCTTCCAGCCAGGAGCCAGCTACCCTGTCCAGGCAGGTGTCTTCAGAGGGCCTCACAGCAGAGACCCCCCGACAGCTACACTCCCCATGTCAGCGGACTTGGAGGATCCCGTGGAGGATGACGGCCTGCTGTCACAAATGGAGGAAAAAGCAGCAGCCACCAGAGGCCAACCCACCTCCACTCCCAGCTCCAGAGGATGCAGGCAGAGAGGCAGAGTGGAGGGCCAGGACCACAGTGTGCTGTTGGAGTTCAGGGACACAATGAAGACCAGCACAGAACTTCTCTCTCAGCTGGTCCACTTGGACAGAGCATCCTTGGGCTGGAACACCTTCATCACCTACGTGAGCCAGACCCTGAGGGACCTGCCCGAGGCCCAGTACCAGATGATGAAGCAGAAGATCACAGCACTTCTTCACAACCCTCAAGGCCCAGCTGAAGCTGCTCCTACTCGGTCCAGGTCTGCTCCTCCACTCCAGGCGATGTCACAGGCCTTCCACGGCTTTCAATAGCCCCTCACCTACCAAGGCTACGACTACCAGGACTTCCCACAGCAGAAGCAGAACTTCCCAGTCCAGGCCCAGGTTCATCGGACGCCACAGACACCAGTCCTTACCCAGCTGCAGACCAGACAGCCCCACTGCACTCCTCCTTCCTCCACCCCACAACCAAGCCCATCAATGGACAATCTGTCATCAGTATTGGACCTGACATCTCAAATCCTTGATGAAGGGCCTCTCAACCTCACGGGACTGAGTCAGCTCTCAGATAGCTTCCTGAACACACCACCACCTGTTGTACCCTCGGGGCCAAGCACCCCAATGGTGCCTCAGACCAGCACTCAAGCCACAGCCACCTCCACAGTCCCTGCCCACTTTACAGCTGAGACCATGGACATGACTCAGAGTGACTGAGAATAGTGCCAGAGACTGAGTTGTTTACTTGTTCACTTTATCTTTGCTGAAGACACTTTACTTGGTTCATTTTGCTTATTTAATACAGTCATAAAGTTTACCTAAGAAAGATAATAAAGGTTAACTTTGCTTAAGACACTTAGTTTACTTGGTTCATTTTTTTTACTTAATAAAGTGTTGGTGAAAACTTTGAAAAAATGGTTAAGCCTTTGCATGCTTGTGGGATAGATAAGGATAGTTGTGGGATAGATAAACCTCCAGCGCAACCATAGTGGGACTGTATGGTCCACCATCCCAGCAATCCAGATGATTTTCTCCCCCTTTTTATAGAAAATATCGGTTGTCCGCTATGGGGCTTTCTACATACTCTAGACATACTGCAGACATCCTAAATATACAAGATACATCCCAGATACAAACGTTTTGTCCGTTTTGAATACTTTATATGCGAGATGCATATGCTTACATCCTTTCTATTTCTGTGCTACTAACACTGTGTAGACGTTCCGTGTACCTTTTGTTTCCTCCCTCTTTCCGTTTTCAGCTGCAGCAGATGTGAGTTGAGGGGATGGCCAGAGATGCAGAGAGGATACAGTGGACGTTTAACGGATGATAACGGACATAGAACGTTTGTTGCCCGTATATGTCATAGATGTACATTGTACACGGTGGAAAGTTCATCCGTTCAGAAAGTTTTGTGCAGCTCAAAACTTCTTGCACGGATGAAATCACAGTGGATGGATGCTCGATAGATAGAGCATATGAAACACGTATGCAGTGAGTACACAATGGATGCATAGCGTTTTCCAACAGATGGCAAGCTTTTTTTTACGTTTTACATCCTCTTTGCATCCGTAAGTGCAGTGGGACCGGGCCTTTAGTTATCCATCCACTCCTTAAGGGAAGGGATTTCAGGATCTTTGGTGGGTAGTTCCGGCATGGGGTTGAATTCTTGGCCCATGGCTACCTGGAATGGGGTGAGCCCCGTGCTATTATGGACTGAGTTATTGTATGCTACCTCTGCAAAAGGAAGGCCAGTCCAATTGTCCTGTTGGTGATTAATAAAACATCTTAAATATTGTTCTAATACGCTGTTCACTCTCTCTGTCGATCCGTCAGTTTGGGGGTGATTTCCTGACGACAACCCCTGGGTGGAGCCTAATAGGTTTAAAAACACCTGCCAAAATTTGGATGTGAACTGAACACCCCTATTTGAGATAATCCGTTCAGGAGCTCCATGAAGGCGATAGATGTGTATTAGAAACATCTTTGCCAATGCCTTGGCAGTTGGGATCTTTTGGCATGGAATAAAGTGAACCTGTTTGGAAAAAAGATCAGTTACAACCCAAATGACAGTATTTCCCGCACTTTCGGGAAGCTCCACTATAAAGTCCATAGAAATCTCTTTCCAGGGAGCAGAAGGGTCTGCTACTGTTTGTAAAAGTCCAGGATATTTTCCTTGTCTTCTCTTTGCAGCAGCACAGGTGGGGCAGCTCGCAACATAGCTTTCAATGTCCTTTTTGAGGGACAGCCACCAAAATTGTCTTTTGATGAGGTGCAGAGTTTTTACAAACCCAAAGTGTCCTGCTATTTTGGAGTCATGGCTGTGCTGCGCAAAGCAGCTGAGGCTAAAAAGCAGGAAATAGAGGACAGCCAAGAGCCCAGGCGGGCGGATGGTCGGGTGGACCAAACAAATGACAAAAAGCTCGTTGCACCAAACCGGTTCTGCTGCTTTTCAGAGCTACCAGTTCTACAGAACGGGGCCAAACTGGTAGCATCCCACCCCTGATTCTACCTTTATTGCAAGGAATGTCTTGGCCAAAAATGCATATGGGTGAGTGGGACCTGAGTCCTTATGTTACTCTCCTTCTCTAGGGCAGACATGGATAAGCTGTGGGATCACCTGCAAGATACAGATTTGGGCCTGGATAGCACTGAATGGAAAGTGACAGAGCAGAGGAGCCACCTCAAAGCATTGAATGAAGAAGTAGACAAACTGAACCAGACTGTCAACTACCTTAGAAGTCAACTGGGAAAGATGGTAAACGCCAGCTTCAGTGGTAAGGAATTCAGTTTTGGTTGCCACAATGTAAAAAAAGATGTTGAGGCTCTAGAAAGAGTGCATGCAGATAACAGCAACAAAGATGATGAGGGGGCTTGAGGCTAAAATATATGATGAATGGTTGCAGGGACTGGGCATCACTGGTCTAGTAAAGAGAAGGACCAAGGAGAGACAAGATAGCAGTCTTCCAGTATCTCAGGGACTGCCACAAAGAAGAGGGAGTCAAGCTATTCTCCAAAGCACCTGAGGGCAGGAGAAGAAGCAGTGGGTGGAAACTAATCAAGGAGAGAAGCAGCCTAGAACTAAGGAGAAATTTCCTCACAGTTAGAACAATTAATCAGTGGGACAACTTGCCTTCAGAAGTTGTGAATGCTCCAACAGTGGAGGTTTTTAAGAAGTGATTGGACAACCATTTGTCTGAAGTGGTGTAGGGCTTCCTGCCTAAGCAGGAGGTTGGACTAAAAGACCTCCAAGGTCCCTCCAAGGTTATTCTATTCTAATTGTCATTGCCATGTTACATAAAAGGAGCATCCATACAAGTCATGTTCCTTTCCTGATAAACCATGTTTTTCCTCTGCTGGCAGAGTCTTTCCGTAGCATTGTGGAGTACTTCCAGCAATCAGAACAGGCCCTGAGGCAGGCCAATGCCTCCGTTCGAGGGCGTCAAAGTCCCGTGGTCCAAGCCAAACATACCCGGGTGGTCACGGTTGAGCTGTTGAGACAAAGAGGAGAGGCTTTTCGCAAGAGGGCAGCTGCTCACCAAAGGACTCTGAATAACATCCAGCGGAAGGTTGATGCTCTCCGCCTCAACAATATAAACCAGAAAGTGAGTCCCATAAGAGGAAAAGAATAGTAATGGCAGAAGCCGAGAGGAGTTTTCTAGAGATGGAAATGATAGCCCCATCCAAACTGCCTTCTGGTTAGACTACAGGTGGATCAGCATGCCAATTCTGGTTCTGCAAGTTTGCCAGGTTTACTAGGTTGAATTTGAGAACTTTTCTGTAAGAATGGTCACTTAAATGTGTATGTTTTAGGTGTATATGTCTCTGAACATGCACATTTTTCTTTGCAATGGTGTCTAATACACACAATTTTTAAAATATTCCCTGTCAGGCCCCAAGAACCAAGGACGACATATGGAGTAGCTTCTGAGTAGTTTCCTTTATTGTTCTTCACCGATAGACAGAATCTTGTCAGACTAAAGCAACTATCTACATAACTACAGCTACATAAAACTATAAGTTATACTCTGGGAACTGCTAGTTTTAACTCTCTGCCTGCTGAGCAAACTTTCCAAGCTCTATTCCTCTTTGCCCTCTGGAAAGAAGTCCCTCCCCCCTGGGAATCCATATTACATTCCACCACATTCCCTAATGTAATAGATGTTTATACATGGGATTTTGTATTTTGTTGAGATTTTTCCCTCATGTGTCATTTTTAATAGAAATTACATTGCAGAATTTGGGGAAATGCCAATGTCAAATTTAGGTTCATGCATGTTAGTTAAACAAACAAAATAGTCAAGTTTGGAATCAAAAGCACATGTAATTCATTTCCCTTTCCTGTTCTTTGTTCCTGAGTCCAACATTTTCATTCTTGGTCTATTGATGAGGTCCACAAGCTCATCAGAGGTGTCTTTTCACTGGATAATCTTTGTTTGTTGTCTTGTTCTAGATCTGCGGAGGTTTTGGAGAAGAGGCCTGTGAAGAAGCTTCTTGTGGAGGAGCTTCCTGTAAGGACAGTTCAGGCCAAAGGCACTGTGGAGGCCCTGGCTGTACTGGAGCTCTTCCTATGTCCCTCAAGGCCCTACATTCTGCCCAGAATATCTCACAGCAGCTGGAGACCACAGCAAGTCAGTTGGTCACCATTGTTAACAAGGTACAATGCCAGGGTGATTGTATGGAAGCATATCATGAAAAGATGCTGTTAAATTGTAGATCACATTTCTTAGTTGATTTAACAGATATGTATGTGCTTTTGTCAGGTGTAAGGAACAAGGATGTCCTAGAGCAGGGGTCCCCAACCACCGGGCCCTGGACCGGTACCGGTCCATGGATCATTTTGTACCGGGCCGCAAAGAATGAATAATCATGATTAAAATATATATAAAAATATGTTTTTGCTTCCGGGTGTCTTATTTTGAAAGACAACTACTTCCGCCCTCGCCTAACTTCCACACTAACTTCCATGCCTAACTTCGTGGATCGCATTGCTAAAGCTAAGAAGCCCTTTACTATTGGGGAAGAATTGATTTTGCCGGTCCTTGAAAAAGTGTTTCTGCGTGAAACTGGTCCCTGGTACAAAAAAGATTGGGGACCACTTTCCTAGAGGGCTGATCCAAAGGTGGTATTCAACCAGTTCGCACCAGTTCAGGTGAACTGGTAGTGGTGATTTGGTGTGGATTGCCGAACCACTGGCGACCCCTGCCTGACCATGCTTCCCTACCACGAGGCGGCCACGGTGGAGCTTGGATGGATGTTCTGCGGTGGCTGCACATGCACACTGCAGTACGCATGTGCAGCCGCCTCAGGACATCCACCCACCTGCCTGCCCTCCTGGAGCATGCTTACTTCCTTCTCCTGGCGGACACACCTCTTCCAGACCAGGCCAGCCAGCCAGCAGGTGGGTGGGTGGATGTCTTGGAGTTTCTTGCCCCTCTTGTCACAATATGCCTGTAGCTGCATCTTGCAGCTGCTGCATGCTTTTTTTGGTGGGGCTGGAGTCCAGCCCCACCGAAATAAGCGCACCCTGTTGTATGTGCTGGGCCCGGCAAGTCTGAGTGGCCAGCATGTAGAACAGGGTGGTGCTAGACTGTTGGAGAAGCGGAGCGAAGCCGGAGTTCAGTGATATTTGTTGCAAGAAGCCTGCAACTGCCATGTGTTCTCTAGCCCCACCGAAAAAAGCACAACATGCACCGGCCCATTGGAGAAGCAGAGCGGTAGCTACATGGTTCTCGCACCAAAAAAGGGGCAGCTGGAGGAGACTTCTTGCATTGAAAAAGAGACATCTGGAGACCGAAAAGGAGTCTCCTCCAGCTGTCTCTTTTTCAGTGCAAGAAGCCTCCCCCAACTGGTAGCAAAAAATTTTGAATCCCACCACTGGGCTGATCAGAATGGTGTGCTTATTTCTACTTGCCTATTGATAGGAATCTTTCCAGACTAATTTATTTTATTTGTTTATTAAATTTGTTTGCCACCCATATCTCCATGAGGTGATTGTGCATTAATGACAGAAACTACTACAAAAGCAATGCAAGGTTTAGGGGGGGGGGGCTGTTTTCCGTAGCTTTCTTCCCATCAGCTGATTCAAGGCTAGTCAGCTCTTCCAGTCCTCCCCTGGATTCAGACTCTAACACACTTTTACACCGGATTTGTTTTTGTTTTTCTTAATAGAAGCTAAACGACTTATAAAAACAATATGCAGTAACGCGTAACCCTAAGTGTGCCTTTAAAATGGTACTGTTTTGCAGAAGATATTATGCCTGATTTGCTAAGTATTATGACTTATTGTGTTGAGTGGCTGATACACACATGCTGATTAATGATTTCTGGTTAATTCCTCCTGTCTGCAGGAATGGCTTTTTAAAAAAAGTCTTAAGTCACTTTTTTCAATGCTGTTGTAACTTTGAATGGTCACTAAATGAACTGTTGTTCAAGGACTACCTGTAAATAAACATTCTTCCTTAAAAGTCAGGGTACTTTTCCTGTTGTGAACAGTTCCAATGTTTAGTCACAAAAGCGTCAAAAAAAACACAAGATTATAGTAAAGTGCACATGTTGAATTGGGGAAAAAAAAATCAAGATGGTATTTACCACTGTTCAAACAAAGCACACCCTACATGCATTGCATGGTCACAACCAGGGGTGGGACTTTACCAGTTCGCACCTATTCGCGAGAACCAGTTGTTAACATTCTAAGCAGTTTGGAGAAATTGTTAGAAGAAATTACTGGCCTAATCCTGTAAGGAAGGCAGGAAGGAAACATTCTGATGTTGCTTACAGAAACTACCTCTCTGTTAACCTTTGTTACATTCTTGGCAGGACTAGACTTCCTGTCTCAGGAACTTCTCTGGAGGTTTTTTCCCCTCCTTTTCTGGTACTTTGCTTATATGGAGTGACCATTCAAAGTTACAATGGCACTGAAAAAAATGACTTATGACTATTTTTCATATTTACGACTGTTGCAGCATCCCCACAGTCATGAGAGGCCAGGCGAAGAGATGCGTGCCTCAATGTGAGTGATGTTGAGTTGGCCACGCCTAGCCAATAACATGACCACCAAGCCATGCCCACCCAGTCTCATGACCACCAAGTCATGCCCACCACCTAAGCCATGCCCACAGAACCTGTTGTTAGAAAATTTGAACCCCACCCCTGGTCACAACGTCATTTTTTAATCCCCCTATCAGATGCCCCTGAGAAATACTAAGCTGAAGCTTCCATTCTAGGTACAAGAAGTCCAGAACCTGGCACAAGATGCCAGGAATCATGCTCAAGACATCTTGGACCATGCTCAAGGAGCTCGGAACCAGGTAGAGAAATCCACAGCCAAGCTAAGGGAATTCATCCAGAAGATAAAAGACTTCCTAGCAGGTACCAGAGCTTTGCTCACACCGAACCCTGAAATAAAGCATGTCTAAAAGTGAATGTATCCTTCTGCTGCCTTAATAAAATATAAATCCTAACTTCATAGAACCATAGGGTTGGAAGAAATATTGGAGATCTTCTAATCTAGTCCCCAGCCCCAGGCAAGAATCCCCAAGCTCTCCCAGACAACCATAGCAATCCAACCTTCCATTTCCCACTAACCTGCCAGAGTTGAAGAAGCTTCTTGGATGAGAAGCAAAACATCTTCAAAAGAAAAAAAACAAGAAAGTCTAGTTGCCTCCTGAAAAAGCACATATGGGACAACCATGACCTGGATGACTGAGAGTAGAATAGAGTAGAGTAGAGTAGAGTAGAGTAGAGTAGAGTAGAGTAGAATAGAATAGAATAGAATAGAATAGAATAGAATAGAATAGAACAGGACAGGACAGGATAGGATAGGATAGGATAGGATAGGATAGAATAGAATAGGGAAAGAATAGAATGGAATGGAATAGAATAGAAGAGAACAGAACAGAACAGAACAGAACAGAACAGAACAGAATAACAGAGTTGGAAGGGACCTTGGAGGTCTTCTAGTCTCTACAGATTTATGGCTATTCAATCTTCCAGTGATGAAGCTCCCATGATTCCAGGGGCTCTCAAAGTCAAGAAATTCCTCCTTATTTTGAGTTTTGATCTCCCTCTGTAAAGCTTCCACCCATCCTTATCCTATGCAGGACGGCAAATAAGGATGTTAGTAACCAAAGTGCATTCTGACAATGTTCATATAGTAATAATTGGTTTTGGGGAGGGCTAGGCTGGTGACTGGGAAGCAGAATGGACAGTTTGTAAAGTAGGCCTGTGCTTGTCTCCCTAGAGGAAGGTGCTGATCCAGAGAGCATTGAGCTGGTGGCTCAACAGGTCCTGAACATTCCCCAGCCCATCAGCCAAAATGAGATTGACAGTCTGATTAAGGAGATATTGGATAGAATTGGCCAGCTGAACAGAGTGGATGTTATACTGAACTGTACTGTGCAAAACTTAACCCTTGCTAGAGATTTGCTGACAAAAGCAGAACAGGCCAGGTAAGTGTCTCTGGCAGGAACAAAACCAACCCATTTTATTAATTAAGTTTTTTGGTTAAAAAAACAACAATGTTATCACGCATTTTGCAGAATCAGTTCATTTAGTCAGGATCCAAGCTTAAGGGCCAATGAGAGCATGCGACCTTGGGTAGGATGGGTCCCTCTCATCTTTTATTTTCCTCTTCTGAAGTTCAAAGGTTAGCATTGGACCAAACTATGCACATTGTGGTTCACTATGTTGTGAGGATGCAGCCCTCATCTTAGCATATTGGGTTGATCAGACTGTAACTGTTGAGGTATTCCCCATTAGGAGAATGAGTGCACTCAGGGAAACATCGTGAGAGTGGTGATGAATAACACACAACCAGCCCACAGATACATTGGATAGTAAAATGTAAGTTTTTACTTCTAGTAAATGGGTAAACAAAGTCCAACAAACAGTCCAAATCATATACAGTTAAAGCAGTTAGTACAAAACAATCAGTCCAAGGATAATCAAAAGATGAAGTTCTTTTCTTTACCATTATCATAAACAAAGTTCAGTAAATGGGGTTTGCAAACAGTTGCAAGCCTCACAGAAATCCAAGCAGAATGATGTTCAGGCAAAAGGCAAAAAGGAAATGCAAGAAGAACAAACCAGGTTTCTAGCTCCATCTTATGGCCGTTGGAGCAACCTCAGCCAATCACAATTACAACATTCTCTTAAAGATAAAACAATATTAAATGACTATCCTGGTTTATATATTGCCAACCCAATTGTTAGGTGACTATCATTCCTAACAGTTAAGCCACAACATGGTCCATCTGGATGTATGCTGTTGTATGAATACAGAATGTGTTATCCAGGCATAGCATTGTGCACCTTGTTTGAAACCAGTCTAAGATATGGTAGTAAGTGACAATGCCAGTTTCCATAGTCCTAATCTTGCAGTGAGAACTGAAGCAAGAATGAAAAACAGTCTGGACAAAGTGATGTATAGGGTGCTAAAGAAATATCCATAGGTATCACATTGGGACCCCTGACCTGAAACATAGAACTTTTCCAGTTTTTTCCCCCGTTGGTTCTTCTTCCAGATATTTACATCTGTCTCTCATAGTCTTTTGCAAAGAACTACAAGTGTAAGACTTGTTACTTTCCCCTGATAATTGTTATTTGGTGCCAGTTGTCTAGACCAGAAATTGCTTCTAGTTCAGGCTGTACAGAAAATATTATGGGTAGTCCTGGGGTTTTCACCACTCATTCAGTGACTGATATTGTACAGAGTACAGATAGTCCTAAACTTACAACCACAATTGAGCCCAAAATTTCTGTTATTAAGGGAAATATTTGTTAAGGGAGTTTTGCTGCATTTTACAACTTTTCTTGCCACAGTTGTTTAATAAATTGCCCCAGTTGATAAGTTAGTAACCCCCAAGGTTAATACCGTAGGTTAGTAGCCCAGTTGTTAAGTGAATCTGGCTTCCCCATTGACTTTGCTTGTGAGAAGGTTGCAAAAGATCACATGACCTCAGGACACAGCAACGGTCATAAGAATGAACCAGTTGCCAAGTGTCAGAATTTTGATCACATGATCAGTGCCACTGGTCACTAAACAAACCACTGTAAATTGAGGATTACCTGTATATATATCTGTAGTACGTACCTTCCTGCCCATGCTTTCTAGTGGTATCCTCTGGTCTCCCTGAATTCAAGTAGCGTCTGCCTATGATTCTCATTGACTGGCACAGACTAAGTAGTGCCCACCCTCAATCCCTACCAGCCAACGCACATTCAGTTCCACTCACCCATGGCTCCTCACCCACTGGCCTGCTTCACTAGGACTCCGGTCACATATTGTTTTCTCTTAACAAGCTGCATGGTTTTTGGTTACGATGACAACTGGGACTGTTGGGATTGCTATTGCCTAAATGATGTGGTCAAATGTCATTGTGGTTTATAACCACATTGCTTAGCAACAGAAATTCCACTCCAGATGGCTGGCGTAATCGGGGACTTTCATCCCCAAAGCTTCATCTGCAATAATTGTTACATTGGTGGAATGCAATGAAGTTCTTTTGTTTTGTTGTGCTTCTTCTCCACAGGGAAAAAGCAGAAGGTGTACAGGAAATGGTGGTAGAAACATCCGGAGCGTTGGACAGTGCCAAAAACAAAGTGAAGGCTGCCGAGCAAGCCCTGAAAAAGACAAAGGAAACCATCCAGAGTGTGGAAGGCAAAGTCAAACAGGTGAAGTGCAGAAGTTTCAAATCCCTAGCACCGTGTAACGGAGTGAGCTCCCATTACTTGTCCCAACTTCTGCCAACCTAGCAGTTCAAAAGCATGTAAAAAATGCAAGTAGAAATATAGGGACCACTTTGGTGGGAAGGTAACAGTGTTCCCTGCACCTTTGGTGTTTAGTCATGCCGGCTACATGACCACGGAGACATCTTTGGATAGCGCTGGCTCTTCAGCTTTGTAATGGAGATGAGCATCACCCCCTAGAGCTGGAAACGACTAGCATATATGTGCGAGGGGAACCTTTACCTTATATTTTTGGGAAGAAAGGGAATTGTGAGTTAGTCAAGACCCTAGGTAGCTTTTCAGTGAGCCGCTCCTGAGTATTTTCTGTACCTGGCCTTTCCTTCTGCCCTTCCATGTTTCTGCAGGTAAGACTCAAACTCCGCTCCTCCTCTTTTCAGTGCCACATACATGCCATTTTCTGGCAGCTCCCTTCTCCTGGGACTTGTATTTGTATTCCCAGATTAATTTATAGCCCTGGTATTTTCTTGAAATCTCCCATCCAGGGATTAACCAGATCCCAAACACTTTTGGACTCTAGTTCAGTGATGATAAGTGCAACCTTTGACAAACCTGAAAGACAGGTTACAATGTCCCGGAAAAAAATATCTTCTCTAAGTGGTCTCTAGGAGTTGAAAATGAATGAATCAATGCTCTTTCACTTTTCAGCATCACCCAAGAATGGCATTTAAGGAAATGCTCTTTAATGCCTCCAAAAAGAAATTGCTCTTTTAATGTCACTCCAAAGCTGAAAATGTAATGGATTTTTCCTGAGAGCAAAAACTCTTTAATGCAGGTAGTCCTCGACCTACAACCACAATTGAGTCCAAAAATTCATGTGGAGACATTTGTCAAGTGAGTTTTCCCCCATTTTATGACTTTTCTTGCCACTGTTGTTAAGTGAATCACTGCAGTTGATAATTGTTAAGCGAATCTGGCTTCCTCCCTGACTTTGCTCCTCAGAAGGTTGCAAAACGTGATCCCATGACACTACAACTATCATAAATGTGAGTCAAGTCACCAAGTGTCTGAATGTTGATCGGGTACATCGTGAGCGTGGCAAATAGTCTTAAGTCACTTTTTTTTCAGTTTCCTTGTAATATTGAACAGTCACTCAGTGAACAGTTGTAAATCTAGGACTACCTGTATTAAGCCTGTATGATTCTGTGAAGGTTTAGTTAACTTTTACATACCTAATAGCAGTGTTCCTCAACCTTGGCCACTTAAAGATGTGAGGATCCAGAATTCCCAGGCCAGCACGCATCTTAAAGTTATCAGCATTGAGAAACAGTGCCTCATAGTACCAAGCTCACTGAAGGAGTTACACTTCCCTCTCTTAAGTATCCATTGTTGTTTGTAAAATCACTTCATCATATATCACCACCCTTTTAAAAGGCTTCTGGTTAATGCATTGTATAGCTTATCTCACCTCCACAGTATCCCTGCTTTATCTGGCTTCTAGTCCTATTTTTAAATCATCTTGGCGTTAGTCTGCATACAGAATGCCAACCAATCTAGTCTTAGATTGGGAATATAACATGTATTGCACAGGCCCCCAACATTATGGAGTTACCCTTAATGCATGATAAATGTATTTGTAATACCAAATTCATCATGCTAAAATGTCACATATGCACTCATAAATATAAATTTAGACCTTTATGGTGCCGCAAGAAACTGTACTGATTACATCTGCTACAAAATCCTATCAAGGCTACTATGAAATGGTCCCAGTAATCAATACGCTCAGTCAGTAGCATCTGTCAGATATATACTGATCTTGCCAATTTATTTTATGACATAATTAAAATAAATGAAACAGTATTGCACTAAAACTTCAGACTGAGGGGTTGTTTATGAGATGGAAATGAGAAGGTTACTTTCCTGATTATGGAAGATTTAAAAAATTCTCTGACACTTATTTTTAAATATCAGAAGGCAGATTTAGCAGCAAAATAGATACAGGTAATCCTTGACTAGTGACCATTCAAAGTTACAATGGGCCCGCCTTGGGGCTACTTACGACCCAGATTTGAAATTCTGATAGTCTCCCTCATCGTTGTCACATGATCAAAGTTGGGGTCCTTGGGTAATATGGTCGCTTTTACAATCATTTGCAGCATCCCACAATCATGTGACTACATTTTGTGACGGTTTTGCTGAAAATTGGGGCTTAGATCTGTTTGGCAAAGCTGCAACCCCTGCAAAAAAAGGTCATAAAATTGTTTTATGATCAACATGACTTATGACTGTAATTCTGGCCTCAAAGACAATAGAGATTCTCCATCATCCAGGTCATGGTTGTCCCAAAGGTGTCTTTTCAGGAGGCAACTGGACTTTCTGGTTTTTTCTTTTGAAAATGTTTCGCTTCTCATCCAAGAAGCTTCTTCAGCTCTGACAGAACAGTGGGGAATGGAAGGATATATATTCTTTGCAGACAGCTGCATCCTTTTAGAGAGTTGTTGGAGTGCTTGGAGGTTTATCTATGTCTTCAGGGTCTTCAGGATGCTTGGAGGTTTATCTGTGTGTTCAGGGTCCTGGTTCCTGTAGTCTGCAATTTTTTCTTCTGGAAATCCATTCCTACTCCCACATTCAAAGGGTGTTCATTCCAAATTGTATAGCTAAAAATCTATAGAGATTCTCAGTCATCCAGATCATGGTAAGGAATGAAATGTTTTTTTTAAAAAAACTAGCCTCCTAAAGAAGCACCTTTGGGACAATTTTGGCCTCAGTTACAATAATAAGTCAAGGACTACCTGTGCATCCTTTGCAACTATCATTTTATTGCCCTATATATTATACAGTATCTTTCTCTAATTTATTGCCTCAGTCATTTTCTTCTGTGCAATTTTTCTTGTCTACAACATCATCTTTCCAGCAAGCATTCTTTTTCATATCTCTTATTAATGTAATTCCACAAGCTCTCCTGTCCTCTGCAGATTAATTCTTATCATTCTGTTCCACATAACTTCCAAATCCCCTTTCCTTACACTCATTTTCTATTAATCTTGGCTTCTCCTCTATTAAGAGATTAATCTATCTTCTAACGCTGTTTTATGCCAGGCTCATGCTTTCTCTTGCAGTTAGTATACTTTTCATTTCCTTCACTTCCTTCCAATATGATTTTTCTCTGATCCACTAGTGACTTCTCACATTCAGACCTTCTTATTATATTTAGACCATCAGTAATCTTTTCAAGGCTTTCATCATAGATCAGTGGTCCCCAAACTTGGCAACTTTCAGACTTCTGGACTTCAACTCCCTAAATTCCTCAGCCAGCTATGCAAATTATCATAGACAGTCAAATCAATCAGTTTTTTAATGCTTGCACATGAATAGATTTATGGTTCTTGTGTATTTTTAAAGAAACATATAATTATGAAATGTATTTGAATATAAGTAGCTCGGGTTGGTAGTTGGACTGTTGGTCTGAGCTCCGAGCTTGGCAAAAACATTTTGTCACCATTCAAGGAAACATTGTCAGTGTGCTGGACAGACGAGCACAATTCAAAGCACACTGACAATGTCTCTTCGAATGGTGCCAAATGTTTGCAAGCAAATTGCCAAGCTTGGAGATCAACCCAACAGCCCAACATATAATTTATTTCTGGACAGACGTTGCCAAACTATTCATTTGTGGGTTTCTGAACAACCCAATCACTTTTTCTGTGGTCTCACATCTTATTTATATCCATTCACCCCAAGAAATCTAATGGAAATCTTTTCTTTCTATAGGATCACATTCATTCAGAATGTTGTGTATTTCCCCCAAAACTCACATTTGTTTTTTCTATTATTCATTATTCATTGTACTGCAACTATTACCAACCTATGAATTCTGACTTCCCTTTTTGCCCACATTAACTCAGTTGACTCCAATTAAAATTTTCTGACATACGTTTGTCAGCATACTTTCAGCTCATACAGGTTGTTTCAATGTATGACTGGTCACTTTGCAATCATTCAAAGTTACAATTGACCTCCCTCCCAAAAAAGGCAGGAACATAAATAAAATGGACTTAAAGTCAGTTTTGGGGATTTTCTGATTAGTAAATCTTCTTCTCATCCAAGAAGCTTCTTTGGCTCTGAGCTGCCTACCAGAGCTGAAGAAGCTTCTTAGCTGAGAAGTGAAACATCTTCAAAGAAAAACCAGGAAGTCCAGTTGCCTCTTGAAAAAGCACCTTTGGGACAACTATGACCTGGACGATTGCGAATCTCCATAGACAATTGGGAAGCATTATTATACTGTATTAACTTTCTATTAATTGCAATCTTTGTATGCCAAAGACATGCCGGAGGAGTCAGTCCCAATTCCAAAACTGATTTTCGTGTGGATGTGCCCTGAATGTGGATGTGACCTTTCTCAAAAGACAACCCTTAATCATGTTTTGCAACTTTCTTTTCTCTCAGGCTGTGAGCCAGTTGGAAACACTCCTCAACAAGGAACTGCGACTGGAGAGGCGTCTGAAAGGCTTGGCACAAGATGTGGCCACCTTACAAAAGAAGTCCCTGGATAATCAGCGCCAGGCCCAGCAGGCAACGGGAAAAGCCGAGCGAGCCACTAACATAGCCCTCCGACTCAAAAATGTGAGAGATCCATCGTTGTTGTTACTTTTTATTATGGGCAACTGTTTTTCGTGGTGGCAGTAACAAATTATAGATTCACTCTATAGTGTAGTTTCTCTACCTTTGAAACTTTTAAGATATGTGGACTTCAACTCCCAGAATTCATGTTAGCCGGGGAATTGTGGGAGTTGAAGTCCACATAGAATTGAATGGAATGGAACAGAACAGAAGAGAACAGAACAGAATAGAATAGAGTAGAATTCTTTACTGGCCAAGTGTGATTGGACACAAGGAATTTGTCTTTGGTGCATATGCTCAGTGTACATAAACAATAACATTCATCAAGAATCATAAGGTATAACAATTATAGTCATAGGGTACAATCATCAATCAACTCATACTAGGAAACAGTCAATATAAATTGTAAGGATACAAGTGACAAAGTTACAGTCATACAGTCACAAGTGGGAGAAGATGGGTGATAAGGAGTGATGGGAGGATTAATAGTAATTAATAGTAATAGTAATATCAATATCTTACAGTTGCCAAGGTTGAAAAACAATGTGTTAGAAGAATTCCAAAACTCCAACTTAACATTATTTTCCCCACCTTGTTACATTGCCTCCTTGGCAGTGGCCTCTATCTTCATCTCCTCTTTGGAACTCCCTCTGTTCCTCCCTCCCTTGAAAGGTTTGTTGTCTTTCTGCACAGGGTTATGTAGAAAAGATTATTCAAATTATTAATATTCACCCCACAAAACCTTGGCTGATTCTTTAGCGGGAAGTCCCTTAGTTACTCAGTCTATACAGATAGTCCTTGACAACCATAACTGAGCCCAAAATTTCCGTTGCTAAGCGAGACAGTTAAGTGAGTTTCACCCCATCTTACAACCTTTCTTACCACAGTTGTTAAGTGAATGACTGCAGATGTTAAGTTAGTAACATGGTTGTTAAAGTGAATCCCACTTCCCCATTGACTTTGCTCATCAGGTAAAAAGTGATCACTGGCTGGGACAGTGCAACCATCCTAAATACGACTCAGTTGCCAAGTGTCCAAATTTTTATCATTTGATCCTGGGGAATGCTGCAACAGTTGTACGTGTGAAAAATGGTCATAAGTCACTTTTTTTTAGTGCCGTTGTTAACTTTGAAAAGTTACTAAATGAATTGTTGTAAGTCGAGGACTGCCTGTACTTGACAGAAATCAAAATAATTTTTTCTTTTGCCAAAAGTCCACCAGTGGTGTGATTCAAAGATCCCTGCGACTAGTTCGATACCCAGTTGCTGGGTGGGCGTGGCCATGGTGACCGTAGCCAACCGGAACTTCTGGGAGGGCCATTTTTCACCTTCCCAAGGGTCCAGAGTGTTAGGAATGATAGTCACCTAACAGTTGGGTTGGCAATATATAAACCAGGATAGTCATTTAATACTGTTGTATCTTTAAGAGAATGCTGTAATTGGGATTGGCTGAGGTTCCTCTAATGGCCATAAGATGGAGCCAGAACCCTGGTTTGTTCCTTTTTGCATTTCCTTTTGCCTTTTTGTCTGATCATCATTCTGCTTGAATTGCTGTGAGTCTTGCAACTGTTCATAAACTCCATTTACTGAACTTTGCTTATGATACTGGTAAAGAAAAGGACTTCGTTTTTGGATTACCCTGGACTAATTGTTTTGAATACTAACTGCTTTAAATGTGTATGATTTGGACTGTTTGTTGGACTTTGTTTACCCGTTTACTGGAAGTAAAACTTACATTTTACTATTCAGTGTATCTGTGTGCTGGTTGTGTGTTATTCATCACCACTCTCATTATGTTTCCCTGAGTGCACTCATTCTCCTAACGGGGCATACCTCAACACAGAGGCTCTCCTCGGGCCTCTGGGAAGGCAAAAATGGCCTCCCCCGGGCATTGGAGGACAACCAGAAGCTGGAAACAGACCTGTTTTGCGACTTCTGGTACTTTCCCCCCTCCCAGAGCCTCCGTACAGACCTGCACTTACCTGCATCAAAAATGGGCCACGTGGAGACTCCGGAGAGGGGAGGTGAGGGGAGGGGTGGGTGGGACCAGCCGGTCAGTTTAAATACCAGTTTGGTGAACCAGATGCAAATTTAACATCTGGTTCGCCCAAACCGGTAGAAACCCACCCCTGAAGTCCACCCAAGCTAGCCTGTTTCCCCAAAAGCTTCCCTAGGAAAGCTAGTCTCATGATTCCTTTTTCCCTTTATTGTCCCGCCTTCTTCTTCCCTCCCCATTCTAAATGTCAGTATGTGCAGAGGGGCAAGCGATGGGAAGGTAATCCTCAACGTACAACCAGAATTGAGCCCAAAATTTATATTGCATGAGGTTGCAAAAGGGGATCACAATGCAACTGTCATAAATGTGAGTCAATTGTCAAGCATCCAAATGTAGATCACATGACCATGGGGATGCTACAACAGTCATACTTCTGAAAAATGATCATAAGTCACGTTTTTCAGTGCCGCTGTAACTTCAAACAGTCACTAAGCGAACTGTTGTAAGTCGAAGACTATCTGTACTGTTGCCACAACCTCACAATACAGTTCTTCCCCTTACCTACTGTTGTGCATTGTCATCACTCAGCAGTGTGACATCACTCACATCGTGATATCACAGCACAAACATTATTTTGGCATCAGCATGGTTAGGAATGGAGGATGCCTGCATGCCTAAAGAAGCTACAGAGAAGTATGCCCAATATTCTCTCATGAATCCTGTTCTCAGTTCTGAAGAAGTGCTACGAAAATGCTAATTAGTCCCTGGTGAGAAAATGGCTATCTTCATCCTCCGTATGCAAAGCTTATTCCGTGAATAATTGCTGAAGGTTGCAGGCAAGTAATGAGGCAACAAATATCAAGACATGGCCAGATGGCCTTGTAAAGGGGAAATCCTCAAGCAGACAGAAAAGTATACCAGCCTAAAAATCTGTGTTGTCCTAGTGATCTATTCCTATTGCTATTCTATCACAAGAACAAACCCATCAAGTCAAACTGTCTTTAGAGTATCAATACAGTATGGGATAAGATGTTAAGACTCTAGGAAGGGTGCTGAGAAGAGCAGCAAAGATGTTTTGGAGGACTGGAAGCTAAGACATATGAAGAATGGTTGCAGGAATTGGCTATGCCTAGTTTAATGAAAAGAAAGACGAGGGTTGACATAATAGCAGTGTTCTGATATCTCGGAGGCTGCCACAAAGATCAGGGAGTCAACCTATTCTCCAAAGCACCTGAAGGCAGACAAAGAAGCAATGGATGGAAACTAATCAAGAAGAGAAGCAGCCTAGAACCAAGGAGGAATTTCCTGACAGTTAGAACATATTAATCAGTGGAACAACTTGTCTCCAGAAATTGTGAATGCTCCAACACTGGAGGTTTTAAACAAGAGATTGGACAACCATTTGTATGAAATAGTATAGGGTTTCCTGCCTGAGCAGGGGATTGGACTAGAAGACCTCCAAGGTCCTTTCCAATTCTCTTATTCTGTTAAATCAAGTCATTGGCAGATTTGTCCAGCTTTGTTGCCTGTCCCCCTGCTCATTCCCTACCAGGGCCAAAAATAATCACCAGCTGTTCTCTATAATGTGTGTGCTGTCCCAGCCAATCTATGGGAATTGGATAGTTACTTAGGAATTATTCCCCGTTAGGGAATGCATCATGGTAAATATAATTAAAGGTATCCTCGGAAGTATAGTTCATGTCACATGGCCACATTTGCATTCCTGATTGGCCACTAAATTGACCCTCAAGGGGTTGGGGGAAGTTTTTCTCACTTTTGCCTGAACTCTCTAACTCATGGCAGCTTCTTTCTATCGCTACGAGATGGGTTAGGAGATAACCATCTTTTACTACAAGGCAGATATACAAAGGATTGGTCATTAAAAAAGAACTTTGTCACAAATGTGAATTATGAGGATACCTGATGAACCAATAAATGTAATTTGTAATGGACGTCTTGTTGAGTTATCTATCTGCATCTGTACAGCTTCAAATCCACCTCTGTGCAGAAGGCAGAAAAGTAAATGATGTAGTCCTGAAAACTCATATGTTGACTATGTAATTGCTTAGAGAAGACTGTAAAGCACCGTGAAGCAGTATATAAATCTAAGTGCTATTGCTATTGTGAGAACCTAGAATCAATTCAGAGCTGAGACATGACTAAATTGAATTAAAGAAGTTAAAGAAAGCATACTAGATGAGATCCACAGCAGAAACTCTATTAAAGGGTAACACAAAAGACCACTGTTCGTTGAAACTAAAATAGCTATATCTGCCTCTGAAAAAATATCTCAAAAAGCAACATCATGACATTACGGTGCATTAAAAGGACTACCAAGGCCTGTTTGTATCACAGTTAGGGAACAGAAGAATGAGCTCACAATCAATTAATCTATGTGCATGTATATATTAACTCTGCCAGATGTTACACTGTTTGTATGTTTTACATCTGTTATTAGAATATATGGAAAATCGGGATCAGTAAAACTGCAGGATAAATATTTGTCACCGATACAAAATAGCCCCAGTGCCAAAAATAAGGCCTGCAGGCACAGTAGAAACATGGTAAATGCCAAGCCATGATCAAGTAATCAAGCAGATCAAGGGAAAAAAATGCAGAGAGACTGCTGACTCGGATAAATTATGAGATAGGCAGTGGTTTCATTTGATGGCTTGCAAAGTCTGCTAACGGCTCTGAAGGTGGTATGGAAATCTAGATACTGTTCTTAATTTCTGGGACCTAATTTCTTCATCTGCTTGGTTTGCTGAAAAAAGACAAGCAGTTAGCTCATTCTTCACTCCTATTTATTTACTCTGGGATTGATTCCCAACTTTACTAATTTGCTTTGTGATGACGTTTTTCCTTCTATGTCTAGGAGGTAGACGAGGTGAAGCAGAACTACCAGAAGCTGCAGGACGAATTGGAGAAGCAGCCCAAGGATGTCCTGCTCAGGCTGAAAAATCTTAGGGAAGAAGCCCAGAATCTCCTAGATAAGGCTAACAGCAGCAAAAGGAAGCTGGAAGGTAAGAATGCAAGAGGAGAGTTTTGACTAAATCCCATGTATCTTCTCTGATTATACAAATATACCCAAACAATAAACATTGGTGGTGATGATGGATATTTACTGACCAGTGGTATGGGAACATTATCCAGTACAAACTTATTTTGGATAGAGAGGACCATTGGTTTGAAAGAGGGGTTAACACAGGTAGTCCACAACTTACAACCACAATTGAGCCCAAAATTTATGTTAAGTGAGAAGTTTGCTAAGTCAGTTTCTCCCCATTTTATGACTTTTCTTGCCACGTTCTTGCCACATTTGTTAAGTGAATCACTGCAGCTGTTAAATGAATGCCACAATTGTTAAGTGAATCATAACATCCCCATTGACTTTGCTAGTCAGAAGGTCACAAAAGGAGATTGCATCACCCTGGGACACTTCAATCATCATAAAGGTGAGTCAGTTGTCAAGTATCCGAATGTAAATTCCTATGAACATGGGGATGCTATAACGAATGGTCGAAAGTGTGAAAAGCGGCCATAAGTCACTTTTTTCAGCGATGTTGTAACTTTAAAGAGTCACCAAATAAACTGTTATAAGTTGAGAATTACCAGTAATCCATCTATGTTAAGACACTAGCTATCTCTGGTTTACAATGTGCCCTTGCAGCAGTTCCAATTGCACCCTGATTCGGGTGACCCCGAGGGCAAAGACAAACCCCCAAGTGTTCTCAAGAGGTCTCAGAGAGAGTGTTAATGACCAGATGACTGCAAAGAAATACAATCCCTCCATCCCCTGCCTCCATTGTTCCACCACTCACCATCCAATTTCAGCTGTCAATACCTTCTGTCCTTCTGCCATCAGAACTGATGAAACTTCTTGGCTGAGAAGCGAAACATTTTCTTCTTCCACAAGGAAAAAAAAAAAACAGTTCAGTTGCTTTTTGAAGAAAAAAAAAATCACCTTTCATAGTCCAGCATGCCATTACCCCAGGCTAAACAACCAATAACAGATGATTATAAATATCCTGATCATTTAGGGAGTTAGGGACCTCGTTAAGTATGCCATGTAAACATAACACAACAAGTTGCACAATGAAAATTGTCCTGTGTTTTTTTTATTCAAAATGTAAAGAAGATACGATTTCAAGGGAACTCTGACTTGGAAAATGGTTTGCAGGTTACTTTAGCAGATGTTGGGGTATTTAAACTTATGTTAGTGCAGCTATTCAAATCAAAGTAAAATATAAGTTCAGACCATTATTAACACCAAAGTTCTGAGTTTTGAAATAACAATACGATCAGAATCCATCATTACGATCAGAATCCATCATTTCTTGGTTCATAATTGAACTGCTTTGGCATTTTGCTTCATACATCTCCTCACTCCCCTTCTTAAAAGAAAAAAAGAACCCTTGCTATTTCAGGGCAGTGTTTCCTAATCTGGGGCCTTTAGATGCAATGGAATGGTCTGAATCTTAGTGTAACTGAAGTTGCACCTTTGCCAAGCTGGAAAGAAACTCTGGGTGTTGCAGAATTATAAATCCTATGCTTCTGGGAGACACCAGAGTAAAGAAAGTGTTCCACAGACTGCAATGTCTCAAATTTTTAAAATGTCTGGCTATTCTTTCAGAATTGGAGAAGCGCTTTGGGGACAATGAGAGGGAAATGACAAGCAAAACCGAAGAACTGCAGAAGCTGGAGGCCACCGCACTGGGATTACTGCAGAGTATCCAAGAGCAAGCCATTGCCTATGCTACCTGCTAAGGTCAAAGTTTCTGTGGATAGCCCTTTGGGCTGACTTCCTGCCAGCTCTGGACACAACTATGGTATGGTGCTTTCTCACAACGTCAATCACTGGCTCTTAGAGACAAGGCTTTGGCAGTAAATCCAGAGTCTTAATGTAACCCAGATTATTTCATCCTCAACTGACTGTAGCACTTAAATCTACCCGGGATCAGACGTTAATAGGATGATTCCAATGTGAATATTTTGTAAGAACAATATGTCTAGTCTATGTTTTGACCTAGGACTCTGGAACATAGGCCAGTTTCTGATGGTATCAGCTGGAGAGATAGAATATTTCCCTGTAGTCATAGAATGGGAACCAGTTTGGTGCAGTGGTTAAAGCACAAGGCTAGAAACCAAGAGATTGTGAGTTTTAGTCTTGCCTAAAGCATGAACCAACTAGGTGATCTTGGGCCAGGCACTCACTCGCTGCCTAGAAAAGAGGCATGGGCAAACCACTTCTGCAATCTTGCCAAGAAAACAGCAGGGACTTGTCCAGCCAGTTGCCACCAGTCAACCATGATTTGGAGATAAATTGTTATCCTAGTCATGGAAATACTTCCTCCTTCAATACCCTCTTCCTATCATTCACAATGATATTTTCATTATAGTGTGGAAACCACCATAATTTCTGTATCATCCAGGCTGCCAATATGAATGCTGTAAAATTTAATTTAATTGACTGCCATTCGAGATTACTGATCTTTCCTGGCATCTTTTTAATTATTGGTGTCCTTATTTTTTTAATACAGGAACATATACACAAAAACAATAATTTTCTAAGAGATTTTCCTATCCTGGTTCCCTCAACTCCCATAGTCATCAATTAGCAACTAGGACAGGAGTCTTCAAACTTAACAGCTTTAAGACTTGTGGACTTCCACTCCCAGAATTCCTCCTCCAGTCATATTAGCTGAGGAATTCTGGGAGTTGAAGTCCACAAGTCTTAAACTTGTCACATTTGAAGATCCTTGAACTTGGTGTTGGTTACAGCAACACACATACAAACTCAAAATTTGGAGAATTTTCCTAATTTTGATGACTGTTAAGCAGTGAAACCCCTCCTGGAGTCATGGCAGCTCTATCACTGGTGGTTTTCAAACAAAGGCTAAACAATTCTTTCCAACCCTGAGTGGCTTCATTCTGGGTCACCTGACCAGGATAAATGGGGGCTTAAGAATAGAGCACCTGGTAGCATTCTATTATGGGTCTCCCATAGGGATAACAAAATAACATAGCTGGAAAGGACCTTGGAGATCTTCTAGTCCAACCCCCTGATCAGGCAGGAAATTATATCATTTCAGACAAATTGTTATCATCCAGTCTCTTCTTAAAAACTTCCAGTGTTGGAGAATTCACAACTTCTGTAGCCAAGTTGTTCCACTGACTAATTGTTCTAACTGTCAGGAAATTTCACCTTAATTCTAGGTTGCTTCTGTCCTTGATTAGTTTCCACCCACTGCTTCTTATCCTGCCCTCAGGTGCTTTGGAAAATAAATTGATACCCTCTTCTTTGTGGCAGCCCCTGAGATATTGGAACACTGCTGTCATGTTGTACCCAATTCCAGCAACCGTTCTTTATGTTTTTTAGCTTCCAATCCCCTAATGGGAACTGGGACGCATGTTTCTGAATTTTATTATTCTCCATCAGATCTAACCCATTTTCTAACTCCATTTTTTTATCTTTATTTCTCCCCCTGCATGCACACCCTTCAAATATGATCCAGTTCGCAATCAGTTTTGCCGATAGAAAGACACATATGGTCGATAGACTAATAGGCAGGCATAATCCTAAATCCCTTTACGTAATTTCTTTCCAACATGTTGAGCTGGGAAGAATAAAAAAAGATTGAAATAGATTCAGACTCATTGTAATCTTAATAGCTTAGGATGAACTCCAGTTCTCTTATTGCCTCGTACAAGGAAAATATAAGGAGAGAAGAGTGTTCCCCAAAGTCTGTTGATGAACCAACCAACATTGATTAAACATTAAATGGAGATGGAGAATTGGACAACTTAGCAAATGATCAATTAGAGATGATTTGTTGAGATGAGATAGGAAATTCCCTTTTAACTGAGTTGACAGAAGCAGAACAATCAATTAATGGATGTTTTTACCTTATTTGCATGTCTCCTCCCCTTCAGACCTATCCAGTATACAGTATACAATACAGCTGGCATTGAAGGTAATCCTAGATTTCAGGTCATTTTCTTTTCACATCCATCGTTCATTCAACTTGATTCCCACAGCCATTTTTTTACCTATTTGTCTAAGAGAAGACTGACTGTCTTTCAAAACTATTTAGATAGATATTTAACCCAATATAGTATATCCCTCTTCCATTTAATGTTTTCCTGTTACAGATGTAATTATCTGGAGATAAAGAAATGTCTCATGACTCCTAATGGGTCAGTGGTAGGATTCAAATTTTTTTACGACCGGTTCTGTGGGCATGGCTTGGTAGGTGTGTTATGGCTTAGTGGGTGTGGCAGGGGAAGGATATTGTAAAATCTCCATTCCCTCCCCACTCCAGGGGGAAGGATACTGCAAAATCCCCATTCCCTCCCCACCCCACTAACCTGCTTTCCAGCTCCGTTGTCCTGTGCATGGCAACAAAAGAAGACCCAGACAATCAGCTGGGACTCGGGAGGCGGAGCATAGATGGGGGCGGGGCCAGTCAGAAGTGGCATTTGCCGGTTCTCCGAACTACTCAAAATTTCTGCTACCTGTTCTCCAGAACTGGTCAGAACCTGCTGAATAACTCTGCGACGGGTTTTTCTAACTAATGGAACTAGACGTCTGTGTTCTGAATTCTTCCCTGTTTTATTGGCCCAATGGGCCATCTCTAATTCAGCCACAGGATGGAAAAAGGAGGGTGCCACCTCTACAAAGTGGAATTTTAAAATGTTCTTTCCTTGTAGTAATAAAGCCTTTGACCTTTCTGATTTTCTGGTGTATACTGATATATCCATGCCTCTTGATACCCTAATCTTATTTATGTTTCAAGGAACTCCAGTGAACCCTGAACTCTGAAACTGAAGCTAGATATTTCGGCTTTACCTTATCTACTCCCCTTTTCTTTGCTGAGACAATTTTTCATGGCCTAGGCTTTTAATGAAGACTTCCCTATCCTAGTGTTTTTCAAACATATTAGACTCAAACCCCCATCATTCTCAGCCAACATGGGGAAAAAATGTGCAGGGGTACATTAATAGCTGGGTGTCAAGTAAAAAACAAAGCAGTGGTGGGATTCAAAGTTTTTTACTCCTGGTTCTGTGGCGTGGCTTGGTGGCCATGGCAGGGGAAGGATGCTGTAAAATCTCCAGTCAGAGGTGGGATTTGCTGGTTCTTTGGACTTCTCAAAATTTCTGCTACCGGTTCTCCAGAACTGATCAGAACCTGCTGAATACCACCTCTGAACCAAACGTATATCTTTTTCACACCAATATTAAATCTCTTTTATCACACCCACAGTATTAGGAGGGATTAATAGCAGAAGCTAAACATAGTCTCAAAATAAAAGGAAAGAACAATGCTTCACTTATTTCCAGATACAGGCAGGGTAGTCCTTGACTTACGACCACAATGGGAATCAGAATTTCCATTGCTAAGCAAAGCAATAACTAAGTGCTTTTACAACATTTTTTGGCTCAGAGAAATGAATCCAGTTTCCCCCACTAATTGTGCTGCTCGGAAGTCATTTGGGAAGATTGCAAATGCTGATCACATGATCCTGGGATGTTGCCATCATTGTAAATACATGCCGGTTGCCAAGCACCCAAATTCTGATCATAGGACTATGGGAATGCTTGATGGTTATACAGTAAATATGAGGATCGGTTGTAAGTCGTTTTTTTCAATGGCTGTTGTAATTTTGAATGGTTATAAGTCAAGGACCACCTGTAACAGAAAGAAAAAAACAATGCATTTTTGTGGTAGTTCCTCCCATAGCTGGCTTTTAATCAAGAAAGGAAGAAGAGATGTGCTATAACAAGTTTCTAATGCCACACAAAATTCTACTGCTCCCCCAATTAGGATACAGTAATACTTTTCCACCTGTTTCTCAACAGGTTGGATAAATTTGGGGCAAATGAAATCTGTCATCTAACCTGCATGGCAATGGTTCGATTGTTCATACACATTCATCTGTGCTGATGCGTCGCTAAATTTTATCAATAAAAACTTGTTTTTGTAAAAAAAAAAAAAAACCACAGCATGATAAACTACATTGTATAGGGATATATCCAGTATGTTGTTGCTTCATCCTGTCACTGTATTATCATTAATTATTTCAATTTTACAGAGAGAGAGAAGGAGAGAGAGAGAGAGAGATGATTGATCAATTCATCGTTATTATTTTCCAGCTAAGAAGTACTGGCCAAGGTTCCAAAATATTCCTAGTTCACAAAATAGATAAGCAGCCTTTGTATCATGATAAGCGGCCTTTGTATCATGTAACCCTGATTCCACACACACCCCCCACCCCCCAATATGTAGCTGTATCTGGAAACCAACTTGCTGAAATTCAGAGAGCTTGGCAGATGAAGGGAAGCATCTACAGTATGTCTCCTGAAGCAATGCCTAAAGGCTTATTCCTAAATCGACACTCGAAACGAGATACATTCTATGGCTGGAAATAAGACTGCCCTTTGAGAATGAATCAGCTGATTGAAGCAGGCAGGATAGGACCAGTGCAGGCTGCTGGATCTATTGGATATGCAGTGCATGTTTTGACAAATAGCCTTTAGCTTTGGGTGGAGAAACTTTGTTTTGCTGTCTCTTCCCATGGTACAGCATCGTAGTAGGAACAACCAGCATTGTGCAGAGCTTAATAGATCTCTTTCATTTTGTACCCTTCAGAGAAGGTCCTTTTCTGGAATCTCCGATTGCCAGTAGAAAGATCTCTCAAAGGTTCCCACCTCACGTAAAAGCGGGAGGGGGAGACACGCCTAACTGGCATTAGAGGATTCAGAACTATGCTCAGCTCTCCTCATGAAAAGGAGCAAGCTTAGGGAAAGCACATTCCAGCCCGTCTGGAAGACCAGCCCACTTTGTACATGAGAAAAGCTGGAGCCTGATCTCTCTCCTTAGCAGGGATGGGAGTCTGTCCACCCACTCCATGGAGGAGAGGGGAAATGGGTACTGTGTTAAGAAATAGGCAGAGGTGACACTGGCAAGTCAACTAGTACAGATTATATACTAGCCAGCCCTCGACTTGGGGAAGATAATTTAAAACCAGATTATTCACCTATAGAACTGCTGTAGAAGTTGGATTTTTGAGTCTAGAGCCTAAACTGGAATGCAGACAATCCCTTCTCTTTTTGAAATGCCAGGACAACATAGCCACAGAGCTGTGGATGAGTTTTGTTGTGCTATATAACAACTGGAGCAGATCAGCTCCGTGCGCCGCCGTGTTCTTCACTCACAGAGTCTGGAAGTGAGATTCAGAAATGGCAGAGCTACATTCCTGAGAACATCCAAGGAGGTCAGCATAGAAAAAAGGGAAATTAGCCTGTTCCTCCTGCTTCCTCAGTGTTACTTTTCTTGTAGAAAGGTAATTTTAATTCCTAGACATTTCCAATTCACAGTTATAACCTTTGGAACTTACAGGCATGCTGTGTAGAGAATCAGAATATAATGTCTGGAATTGATGGAAAAGAAAAATATTCCCCCCCCCCCCCCCACACACACACATTTGCAGCCATGCATGATACAAGCATGTCCTTTTGTGACAGGAATCCATGATTTTATTCTCAACTCCTGCTAGCCTGTGAGTGAGATATCCTTGGACAATGCAATGACAACCCAGTTGTAGAGTGGAGATTTTCCAGCCCTTAAATTCAGTATCTTCTCCGTGTGGAAAGACACAAACGTGTCTTTGTTCATGATTATCCTTCCAAAGGATCCTTCCAATATAATTTTTCAAGTATATATCCTGACTGTTGCTTGGCCAAACTCACCAAGAACTGGAGATAAGAAAATCAGAAAGATACTGGAGATTATAGCATTTCAGGATAGGTTATGACCACAAAATAGATCTTGGTGTGTTCGGGTCTTTTCCCATGTAAGATTGAGAGTATCTTGGCAACGTTTCGATGAGATCCTACTTGCCATCTTCAGGCTATATAAAGATTGCTTTTTAAACAATCTTAGATACTCCAGTGTTTTTTAAAAAAAGCAAAGATACATTCCTACACGTGTCAAAGAAAATTCTGTTGTTCATATAAGGATGTGTCTCCTGCTCTTGTAAGTCTGCACTCACCACTCTGCAATTTTAAAGTGCCATAAAACTCCATAAAATCACATTTAGAGGCTTCACTGTTAGTTGTCTGTCACAATAACAATACTCTGAGGAAGAGATTTTTAAATCTTCACTATGGAAACAAAATATGGGAACAGAAGAGAGAAATCCAGCAATATTTCATGAACATTCATATGGGTTGAGAACAGCCATATAAGATTGGTAAGAGCAACAGTTCTCAGTTACATAAATTGAATTGCTATATGGTTGCACTACGGCTAAAATTAATATCCATGTTCTGGGGCAGCATTAATCATTACGGACATTACACTGAGAAGTTTATGCTCATATCTAATTTGTAAACTTCCCAGAAATATCTGGCTGCTATTGAAAGCGAAATTACAGGCTTATCCAGTCTGTTTCAATTATCCAGGAGAGTTGGTTGGATTTGTCTGTCCTACTAATTGGGGTCTCATTATTGTGTTGCTAAAGGCTAGGTCCCACTGGCCGACGGATGCAAAACGTATGCGAAAAGGACACAGCGGACGAGCAAAAATTCGGGGGTGGCTCCATCCGTTGTCATCCGCTCCAAAAAGTGGCAAAAATTTGCATAAACAGAACAGAAAAGAAAGGAAAAGAACGGATGTGGGTAGTATGTGGCGGGGATGTTAAACGGATGTTCATAGGAAGCCTAGCGGATGTATATAGGATGCAAACCATTCACTGCTCATCCTTTCTATTTCCGTGCTACTAACACTGTGTAGACGTTCCGTGTACCTTTTCTTTCCTCCCTCTTTCCGTTTTCAGCTGTACCGGATGTGAGTTGAGGGGATGGCCAGAGGATGCAGAGAGGATACAGTGGACGTTTAATGGATAATAAACGGACATAGAACGTTTGTTGCTTGTATGTCGCAAATGTACATCGTACACGGCGGAAAGTTCATCCATTCACAAAGTTTTTTGTAGCTCAAAACTTCTTGAGTGGATGAAATCTCAGGGGATGGCTGCTCAAAAGGATAGAGCGTATGAAACACGTATGCGATGAGTACACAACGGATGCATAGCGTTTTCCAATGTTTTTTAATGTTTTACATCCTCTTTGCATCCGTTGGTGCAGTGGGACAGGGAAGAGCAGTTTCAGACAGCTTTCTTTTAAATATATACAGGATATCTAGCCCTCTTGGTCCATAAATTGTAACTGGAATTTCAGCTGATTTTCCATGCTCTCTAGGTTATTGTACTTTTTTTAATGTGGCTGTCTTTCTGGTTTTATTCTCCATCAGGGATATTGACATGGTGGCTATAAATGAAGGAAAAAAAAGAGCCTGACTATGGATAACCCGCAACAACTGGACCAGAATTTCTATTGTTAAGCATGGCAGCTGTTATATGAGTCACACCTGATTTTATGACCTGATTTGTGAAAATATCAGTTATCATAAAGATCTCTTTGGTGTAAAACAGCCACCCACAAAATCAGGGGTGGGATCTCACAGTTGGGTGATTTACGATTTGCTACGTGCACATGTGAATCATCGTCAGCTTGCTGCCTGGACACCTGAGCAACGCTGTGTGCGGATGCACAGCGGTTGAAACAGCACTTTTTTTCCTGCTTTTTCAACCGCAGCTGTGTCGTGCAAAGCAGCTGAAGTTGAAAAAGCAAAGGTCAGGTAAGACCGTAAGAGCCCAAGTGGGCAAAAACATCAGCCGACATAGAATCGGTTCTATGTCTGCTGCTCTTCAGAGCTACTGGTTCTACAGAGCCGGACAGAACCGGTAGAATCCCACCCCTGCACAAAATGCCATAAAAATTCTAACTGTATAATGTTCCTTCGAATCAGAAATGGCACCCTTCTATTGCAGCAATGTTTCAGGATATTTTAATACTTGTTGGCAGAAAATACTTAACATTCATTAAAAATTTTTTAAAGGATCATAAAGTGCTACCCAATGCAAAAGTTATTTATAATAACTTTCTATCAAACTGTGTTAGTTACACTTACCTGATGTCTTTGGTTGCATCATTTCAAATACAAGCATCTCCACCTGCAGGTTTTCCCCCAAAATTTTAATTTTTTTTTTGTGGTTAAGACAGCAATACAGAAGAAAAGCGACACTAGAAAAACTCAGATCACAATAGAGTTCCTTTTTTTACACTTGTATATAACCATGGAACAAACACACCATTACACGCGCAGCATTATGAAGAGCAGGTGGTAGCTGTCACGAAGATGGTCTTTGCACAGTTTCATATTGTGTGCTAGTTGCACTATGGATTGGGAGGCCCCGCTCATAGTCACACCCTAGTCACCTCCTGGCTGGATTGCCACAAGGAACTCTACCTGTGGCTGCCCTTGAAAACCACCTGGGAGCTACAATAGTATGTATTTGAAAGATTTATATAGCTTCCCATCTGACATACAACCAATAAGACAAGACATACTGCAAAAGCATCATAAAAATCCCCCCCAAAAAACTTATCCCTCACATTCAACAGATCACTTGCTTGGGTTCCCACCAACACACTATCCCAACACTTGTGGGAATTTTTTTTCTTAAAAAAAATCTGGCTAGGAGGATAGGACCCTGGCCCTGCCAGATCTCAGGGGGAATGGCACTCTAAAAGACAGAGGTAGCTTCCAAGAAGGCTCACCATTTAGGTCCTCCTTTACCAGTTAAGGGAAAGGACGTAGAGAATGCCCATGCTGTCAGATCTGGTTTGAAGCAGGCAGATACACTCAGGGAGAGGCCATCCCACAACTAACCTGGCTACATGCCCTTTGGGGCTTTAAAGGTGATAACTAGCACGTTGAATTGCATTGCATCTGGAAAAGAACTGGAAGCCAGGGCAGATCATGCAGTAGTAATGCAGCATGCACAAACTTTTGGTGCCCAAAATTGCACATACTGCTGTGTTCTCAACTGCTCGTGATTTCTAGGTGGTCTTCAAGGGCATCTCCTAGCAGAGCTGTAGAAATCCCTGTGTAAACGTCAAAAAAGGGGGGGAAAGTAGAGCTCTGAGGCACCGCTCGTTGCAGCCACCAAGGGTTTAACTTTTCGCCCACACCCAAAGCCACCTGGAACCTGCCTTGCAGAGGAAGGAGGAGAAGCCTTGCAAAACAGTGCCTTCCCTCCAATCTCCGGAGTCAGTCCGGAAGAACACGAGATCAACAGCATCAAATGCTATTGAGAGGAGGGCCAGGACAGAGGCACCACCCATCTCGAGCCATCCAGAAGTCATCCACAACTACAACCAAGGCTGTTTCAGTGGTATAAATGGGGCTGAACCCTGACTGAAAAAGGTCAGATAATCTGCTTCCACTATGACTCTCTGAATAACCTTCCCCAAAAAGGGAAGGGCTGTTGGAGACAAGGCAAAAGTTGTGTCCAAAGAGGGCAATTTAAAATGTGTGATGAATGTACCTCCGTGGATTTATGTAACACTACTACTTTGCGAGCTGCGTGGGCTCTTCCCATTGTCTTTCAGCGGAAATTCAAGGTACTGTTAATCATCCATAAAGCTCTCCATAGCACAAGGTTGGGTTACTTGCAGGACCGCCTTTTCCCAAAGATATCTGTCTGTCCTACATGCTTGAGTGGCCAAGCTTTAGATCCCTTCCTGGCACAATCCCATCTCATAGGACCCAAGAGGTGGGCCATTTTCTGCTGTGCTGATTGCAAATCATCCCAGATCTCCTCAGGGATAGAGATGATCCCAACTTTGTTGGCCTTCAGAAAAGGCAGTAAAAACTTGACGTTTTCTTCAGACTTTAGGGTCTGAAGAATTTAGAATTATTGAGTTTCCCATCGGGAAAGGGATAAAATTGGGATTCTCTGGTTGTCTGAACATGGCCCTCCTGAGCTCAGCTTTTGGCTGCGATGGCTTACTGCAACACTTTGTCAGCCAAAAATGGAGCTCCGTTTTTGCTAGCAGACCGCTTGGGCCACAAGTGCCTCCGCCACAAGTTACATCAAACTGGGCACGCCCAGCCAGGTTCAAACACAATCCTGATGCAGCCTTCCATTAAATCAAGTTTAACACCCCTGACTTAGAATTTCAGTGTCCAGACTGGGCAACTTTTATCAATTCATTAAATTAAACATAACTATTTTTTCTGTCATGTTGCTATGACACTGCCCTTACTTTGTCCTCATACCGTGACATGAAATGCAGTAGAAATAAGGGGGGATTGACAGTAGTGTCCCAAAATGTTATGCTGGGGAGTTTGCTACCAACTTAAGGATGGATGTATAGTAACAGAAATAACAGATAATCAGAGTTGAAAGGGACCTTGCAAGTCATCTAGTCCAACCCCCCACCCATGCGGGAGACCCTATACCATTTCTGACAGATGGGAGTCCAATTTCTTCTTGAAGGTCTCCAGTGATGAAGCTCCCACAACTTCTGAAGGCAAAGCTGTTCCACTGGTTGATTGTTCTCACTGTCAGAAAGTTTCTCCTTATTTCCAGATTAAATCTCTCCTTGTTCAGTTTCCATCCATTATTCCTTGTCTGGCCCACAGGCGCTTTGGAGAATAGATTGACCCCTTCTTCTCTTCACTAGACTAGCCAAGCCCAGTTCCTGCAACCGTTCGTTGTGTGTTTTAGCTTCCAGTCCCCTCCTGGTTGCTCTTCTCTGTACTTTTTCCAGAGTCTCAACATCTTTGTGATAATGTGGTGACCAAAACTGGATGCAGTACTGTAGGTGTGGTCTTACTAAGTATAGGACCATGATGGTAAATCTATGGCATGCGTACCACAGGTGGCACGCAAAGCCATTTGTGCGGGCACATGAGTCCCAGCCAAACTTACCTGCACTGCGCATGCGCGCGCCTCCCAGCTGATTTTCAGCCTATTTGAAGCTGTTTTCGCCCTCCCAGAAGCTGGAGGGAAACCTCTTTTGGGGAGGCTGAAAAATGGACCTTCTGGAAAGTGTTGAAATATGCCTGTTTTCAGCCTCCTGAGGCTGCAGAGGCTTCCTTCAAGCCTCTGGGAGGGCGAAAATGGCTTCCCCAGATTCCAGAAGCCCCCCTGGAGGCTGAAAACAGGCACATCTGGGATTTCTGGAAGGCCCATTTTTCGGCCTCCTGAGGCTGCTTCCTTAGAGCCACCGGGAGGGCCAAAATGGTTTCAAATGGGCTGAAAATCAGCTGAGAGGCGCACGCATGCACAGTGAAGATAGGGGGCGGGGGTGTTGCACGCATATGCACAGGGCCCATTGCATTGTGGGTGCCAGCACATGCACACACTTTCAACACACAACAAAAAGGTTCACCATCACTGGTATAAGACTTCTCCTCAGCTGTGGGGACAGGTCTTAGGGCCTAAACTCCAGAAAAATTGAGTGAACGCAGGCATTTCACACTTAATTCTTCATGTGGAATCCATTTGAGGAATTTTTTTTTACCATGAATACAGACTGATTCTCAAAGAATAGAGCAACGGCACAAGCACTTAGACTTATATACCACTTCATTGTGCTTTACAGCCCTCTTTAAGCAGTTTACAGAGTCAGCATTTTGCCCCCAACAATCTGGACCCTCATTTTACTGACCTCAGAAGGTTGGGAGGCTGAGTCAACCTTGAACTGGTGAGAATTGAACTGCTGGCAGTGGGCAGGGTAGGCCTGCAATACTGCCTTCTAACTACTGTGGCAATATCTGTGCTTAAATTCCAGTTTCAATGGCCCAGTGCCCCAAACACAGTACCTCAAGTCCCATTGAGATACCATATCACACAACCAACAGATGGACACAGCTCTTCTATCCAGTGGCCTGCACAACTAGTCAATATTATGTGACTTTTAAGAGTGGCTATTAATCTATTGTAAAAAAAAAAACCCAACCCTACAGTACTTTAAACACTGATTTATTTATTCTGAATGAGCTTTTGAAAGTAATTTAATCCATGAAAGCCCACTACAGAATAAATGTGTTAGTTTTTGAACTGCCACAAGTTTATCTTTTAATGTTTAGAGAAGAAATCCTTTTGTGTTTGTACAATGCCTGCCACAAGCCAAGAAATCAGAGAAGTTTTGGCTCACAATGTTATTCTTGAACCTGCTCCTTTTTTGTATTTCCTTAACAAAGCAAAATTTTACCAAGCAGCAAAGACCACAGTCCAACTTTTCAAAACCTGCATCTTCACGATATGCCAATACAGGCAGTCCTCGATTTATGACCACAATTCAATCCAAAATTTTTGTTGTTAAGTGAGATGTTTGTTAAGTGAGTTTTACCCCATTTTACGGTTTCTTGCCACAATTGTTAAGTGAATCACTGCTAATTAATAGCATGGTTGTTAAGTGAATCTGGCTTCCACACTGATTTTGCTTGTCAAAACCTGTTCACATGATTTTGGGGCACAGCAATGGTCATAACTATGAACCAACTGCCAAGCTTTTGAATTTTGATCGCATGACCATGAGGATGCTGCAAAGGTCACAACTGTGAAAAACTGTCATAAGTCACTTTTTTCAGTGCCGTTGCAGCCTTTAACGGTCACTAAATGAACTGTTGTACGTCTAGGGCTACCTGTATGAGACCAATCCATTTTGGGCTGCTTCTATTAATCCAAGTAGCTCCTTACAAACACCAATTCCTTTATTGTAACTAAGCAGAAAGGCTAATCACAGATTGTCACAAATGGCTTTAAAACACGCCATTGAAAATTGCTGCTCAAATACATGCAATTCAGATATAATCATGTAAGCACTCCCGATCTTCAGGAATAAAACCCTCCCCCGGCCTGACAATTTGCTAAGCAAGTGAAGGCCACGTTTTTGGGAGATGCGAGTTATAATCGGCTCGTCAGAATCCAGCTGCTTCTCTCTTGTATCCATGCCGTCTCCTGTTTGAAACCTGCAGGGGTTCAAAACAAAGAATCTAAATCGGCAAAACTTTTATTTAAAATAACAATAACAATAACAATAACAATAATAATAATTGCTGATACTGAACTTGAAGTAAATATTTTCAAACGCAAATGGCTTAGCAGCTCCCCTGGCGTGCAGCCAACAAATAAACAAACCGTGGGGGGGGGGGGGGGCGAAGGGGGCGTCCCGGCAGAGTTTTCCAAACTTTGGACGGTGCAGAAAAACCGAGTTTGCAAACGGGCGTGGGGCCTTTTTTGCGTTTTACGGGCATTTCTACGCCCTCCCCCCCCCCC
>BLBF01000003.1:2562692-2647110 GCA_015471245.1 Laticauda colubrina
CTTTTTCCCCCCCCCCCCCCCCCCCTCCCCGGTTCCCAGCAGAATCCGGCCCGCGCTTTTCCTTCGGCCCTGTGGCGAACTTTTTCCGACGAAGTTCATGTTTGGAGCGGCCCGTGACGCCGGCGTGAAACGAGCTGCTATTTTATCTCCCCGCAGCTCTGGGGTGGGTGGGTGGGTGGGGAGGGGGAGGGAAGGTGAGCGCCCGGGGGAAGCTGGTGGGACGGGGAAGGATTAAAAAAAAGGGTGACCCGGCCCAGCTGCAGAAGTCCCGAGTCTGAGGCGCGGCACGGGCGAGCTGCCTCCCCCTCACCACCACCCCCCCCGGCCCCGTCCTCGGGAAGATCTCCGCCTCAGGTCCTCCGTTTCCTCGCATCATCTTTTGGCTGCCGCTTGTGGATCAGCTCTCCTCGCCATGGCTCCCTCCAAGCCGACAGCACCGGGGATCAGAGCGTGGGCTTTCCTCCTGGCAGGTGGGTCTTCCTCGCGTCCATCTCTGCTCCCTTCTCAGAAATGGGGGACCTGCCGCCGCCTTGGCCTGTCAGACCCCCCAAATGGGCGGGAAGAGTCGGTTACGCTGGACGAGAGGAGGCTGAGAAAGAGAGAGAGAAAAAGGAGAGGAGGCGAAAGCGCCGGGGTGCGATAGTCGCCAGTGTGGTTTCGGGTGTTTGTTTTGCTTTTCTGGGGTGTCAAGCCAGGTTGTGTAGAGCCGAGAGGTCTTGGAGAGAGAGCAGGGAGTTGCTGGTTATCCCCGAAGGAGCCAGCCACCTTTTCGGCTCACACTCACCTCCTTTCTCCTGAAAGGCGCAACCAAAGGATTTTGAGACCAGTTTGGGGTGGGGTGGGGGTCGGTGTAGCAGTCTGCTCCAAATTGGTGTAGGATTCTCTGGATTTGTGTGTTGTGTATGTGGTGCCAATAAGAGAGTGGTCTCTGTACTTTGGGGATGACTGAGGATGGTTCGGGGAGCCCCAACTACAGGTAGTTGCTAGTATGATGTGATTGCTTATTGTACCCTATGACTATCATGAAGTGAGGTACCTGATGACTCTTGACTCTTGAAGAATGTATCTTTTCTTTTATGTACACCGAGAGCATTTGCACCAAGACAAATTCCTTGTGTGTCCAATCACACACTTGGCCAATAACAGAATTCCAATTCTAATTCTCGTCCTCAACTTACGGACACAATTGAGCCCCGACATTTCTGTTGCTAAGTGGGAAATTTGTGAAGTGAGTTTTGCCTTGGTTTACGGCTCCCTGCCACAGTTCTTAAGTGAATCACTTCAGTTGTTAAAACAGTCACATGGCTGTGAAGGGAATCTTCACATCCCCAAAGGTCACCAAAGGGGATCACACATGTTCCCCTGGACACTGCAACCGTCGTAAATGTGAACCGGTTGTCAAGCAACCGAATGTAAATTCTCATGACTGCGGGGAGGATGCTGTGATGGTCATAAGTGTGAAAAATGGTCTTAAGTCACTTTTTCCCAGTGCTGTTGTAACTTCAAATGGTCAGTGAACAAACTGTTGTAAGTCGAGGACGACCTGCAGCCTTTCTAAGCCAGTGGTTCTCAATCATTTTTTCAACACGCACCCCCCCCTTTAAATACCTTTTGTGGCCACATGGCCCCAAAAACTTAACTCAAAATTTAAATCGTCACATTTCTTCAAGCCTTCACGGACTCTCTGTGACAACATTGGGGGGGGGGGGGAGCAGGGATCCGCAGACCATAGATTGAGAACCATTACTCTAACTGAAGGCTGGGATTTAATGTTCTGGGTTGGGGATTGCCACTTTTACTCTGACTAGGCTGACTTGCTTTCACATTGCGCAGAGGGCAGAAATCAACAAGTGGCCCTTTCCCAATGCTGTGATATGGAAAGCCCTGATGACCTGATATTTTTTCCTCTGCTCTGATAATCAGAAGCTCAGTCCTATGACTGTTTGTGCAGGAGAAACTCTCGGGGAGTGAAAGATATATTGAAATAAGCGCCCGACTGGAGATGCTCTTACTTAGAGCCAAGGGATTCACATCATATCCTCTGTGAAGATAAATATCAAAAAGCACCATCTGTCATAGGAGCAGGAGGGAAAGGCTCCTCTTACCTACAAATGGCATGTGGCATGTAAATTTTATACTCCTGAATCTCCTTGATTCAGTCTTCATTGTAATCATGGATGAGACCCTCATTTGTGGTGTGTCCTGATCAGTGGGATCAGAGTTTTCATACTTGATCAGAGTACTTTATACTTGAATATGAGTTTATGGCAACTTCCCTAACTGTGGTGCCTTTCTCAAGTAAAGATTTTGACTTCCAAAATACCTATCCGTTCTGAGACTAGTAATCTAAATTGTAATCCATCGGGTCTATCTACCTGTTTTCAATCTGTGCGCCCCCTTTAACCTCTGTACCTCCGTATCTTCCTCTGCCCCCAATGCCTTTGGAGTCCATGGAGTGTGTGGTCTGCGCATTCCTGATTTCTATCCAACCTTGGATGTAGGGAAGCTGTACACCCATTTCCACCAGCTGGGTCCTTTGTTCCCAATTCCCCTTTGAAGTTTTGGCTCCAGAGGATTTGAGGCTCAGGGAGTTGGCCAACTGCCTGGAAGCAGCGTTGCAAATGTGAGAGGATGGTGGGGAGATTGAAGGCTCCCACTTGCCCCACCTGAGGGGCGGTGGGGGGGGGCGGGATGGGATTTAGAAGAAGCAGGTGGATTGGATGAATGCTTTGCATGCCATTCTGCAGCAAAAGCTTGGGTAGGGTACACAGAAAGTCACGCCCGTGGAATCCAGCAGGACCCCCCACTCACAGGATTGTGATGCCTGCTTGAGGCTGGACCATCGACTCCCCGCCGCAGCCTCTCGGGAGGAGATGTTCTCTGAAACTCAGCCATCATTCACAAATGCAACTCTCAGCCCCCACATCCCTGGACCAGGGCCAGGCTGGCCGAACAACAGAGCCAATCCCCGCTAGGGTTATTTCTGGCAGTGCTGCAGCTTCCGCTCTCAGGCCTAAAGGAAGGGGAGGGGAGGGCAGCTTTGACATTTCTCTTTTCCAGCCCCACCCTTGCATGAGCCATAGAAACAGGTGGAAGGATAAAGAATCTGGAAGAAGGAAGATCTGAAAGGCCCGCTAGGATCCTTTAGGGCCAAAGAGTGTGATTTGTGTCTGTGTGAGGATCACCGAAGTAGCAGCTGTCTGAGGCAGAGCATAGATAGAGGGAGGGTCGTGATGACAAAAAGCCACTGCCCATTCTTGAATTTGCAGAGCATGTTGGAATCTGCCCTCCACCTTCTTCTCACTATGACAATCAAATAGCCTTGAGCTTCATTTTGCAGATGGGGAATGCGACTCACCTCAAACCAAACTGAATTCATTCCAGGTTTAAAACCAGCTCTGGATTGATTACAGGTAGTCCTTGACCTACAACCATTCATTTAGTGACCAAAGTTACAGCATCACAGAAAGTAATGGCGAAAATATAAGGATAATATAATATATAAAATATAAGGGTTTCACACTTAACGATTATTGCAGCATCCCCAAGGTCACACGATCAAAATTCAGGTGCATGACAACTGTTTTATATTCATGATAGTTGCCCTCTGGTCATGTGATCACCATCTGCAACCTTTCCAGCCGGGTTCCGACAAGCAGAGTCAATGGGAAAGTCAGATTCACTTAATAACTGCATGATCCATTTAACAACTACAGTGATTCACAGTAGCAAAAAGATTGTAAAATAGGGCACACAACTCACTCAACAACTGTCTTGTTTAGCAATCGGAATTTGGGCTCCAATGATGTAGTAAGCTGATAATTACCTGGATTCCTTTCAGATCAGTTTTGACTTCCGGAGATTGCCTGGTTCCAGCAGTTTTCTTGCAAATTCCAGTGGTTTTCCTTTGCCTCTTTCTTCCAAGATCTGAGAGAGACTAATAGACCCAAAGTCACCCAGCTGACTTCTTGTTTAATGTGGGATTAGAATTCACCAACTCCCAATTTGTAGCCTGGTGCCTTAACTATTGCACCAATCTCTGGATTTAAATATTTTTATTACTTTTTTTGGCAAAATTTTGAGTGGGACTCTTGTAAACTTTTCAAAGTATTTTTTTTTCGATTCACATCTGTTTCAGACATAGAGTTTCGATTCACCCAAGCCTTTTATTAATATCTCAGTTTTTTTTTTCTAAAGATAAAATGAGGGCATTTTTAAATCTGAATAATAAACAGACAAACTGAAGATCACTCCTGTTCTGTCTTCATTACAGTTCAAATTTTTCAGTAAAATTTGCAGAATTAATATTTTTATCTTCAAAAGGAACTTTTGTTCGTGACAAAATGTTTTGGCCCCTTTCCCCTCTCTTCCCCCATGAGATTGAGAAAGACATCTCTGGTATGATGGTATGTGATGATGGATGTTATTTAGTGGGGGGAGTGGGTTAGGCATATTTAAGTTTAAAAAAAACTTGACTGGGGGCCAAAGTGCTATGGAATGCATAAGACTCTGGAGTGTTTGCCAATCGCTCCCTGTATATTGTCGAGAAACAAGAAAAAAGTCAAAGAAGCACATCAAATGGAAAATAAGCTGTACCTACAGGAAGACCCTCTAAAAAAATTAATACAGTAGAACAGGTATTCTTTCCATAAACTATTTCTTCAAGAGTCTGAAAAAAAATTCTTCTTTCCTAGTAAGAAATAGAATGCATGGAAGATGAGTTTTCTTTAATTTGAGCATAACGCAGCCAATAACACTGTGAATTCAAGGAAATATAACTTACATAGTTACCTGGAAATCATTTCCATTTCACCTCCAGGAAAACACTGCTCAGTAAATATGCAGAGGATTGAGCCATACATTTTTCTGATTAAATGCAGTGAATTTTGTTGAAGTATTTAGCTATGCCTGCTCTTTTTTCTTGGTCTCCTTCCTTTACTTTCAGAGGTGTTAAAGTTATAAACCCTTTCTTTTCTTCAGGCACCTAGTTTAAGTGTCCCAGGGGTCCTCCCCATTTGCACAGCAAAGTCTTCCTTTGATTATAAGTAGACCTTGATTTATGACCATAGTGGAGCCTGGCAATTATGGTCATAAATCCGTAAAGCATGTTGTCACACGAATGATCCAATTTTATATCCGTTTTTTTCTGGTGGTCATTCAGTGAATGCCATGGTTGCTAACCAAACCCATAGTTAGCTATGGGGCGTTTTTACAGACAACTGAAAGTAAATACCATTTTTTTTGGCAAAAACTTTGTAAACCATGGTCACGTAACTGCAGGATTCTACAAATGACTGTAAATGCAGGCCAATTGCCAAGTGTCCAAAATCCAGTCATGTGTCTAAAGGGGGGACAGGACAGTAGGATGTTTGGTTGTAACATACCTTTTGGGGTAATCCTTTGTAGCTTTGAACAGTCACTAACTGGTCAATTGTAAGTTGAGGACTTGCCTGTGTAGCAATTTTCCATTTTGTTCCCATAATGTTTTCTTCATCTTCTGCCCAAGTTTAAGCTTAATTTATTTTTAGCTATAGGGATAGTATTCAAAGAAGAAAAAATCCCTTATTCCCACACCATCCAGCTTTTTGGTGTGGAAAAAATGTTAGGTTTTACCAGCCTGGACATGGGAGCCAAAGTTAGGTGTTCAACGTTGGGAAACAAGCTGGGTTTTCAAGCTGAATGTGGGCACAATTTTGTGGTCACTTCTGGTCAGTTTCTGAATGCTGCCATTCTGCCTTTTGCTCTCTAAAGAGCTGGACGTAGATAGCTCTTTCAGGAAACTGCTAGGTGCATAGTGGCAGGGTCTGGAATAACATAACAGTGAAATAGTATGCTAGGTGAAATAATATAATGGTATAAGCCCACAGTCCTTCACTTTGCCTCACAGGTCATAACACAAAGGAATGTGTAGGTAGACCTCAACTTACAATAGTTTGTTTAGTGACAATTCAAAATGAACAACGGTACTGAAAAATGTGACTTAGGAACTTTTTTCACACTTACAACCATTGCAATCTCCCCACGGTCACATGATTGGAATTCAGATGCTTGGCAACTGACTCAGATTTATGATGGCTGCAGCATCTCGGGGGTGTGTGTGTGTCATATGATCCCCTTTTGCGACCTTCTGACAAGCAAAGTCAATGAGGAAGACACATGCGCTTAACTATGTCACTAACTTTACAACTGCAGTGATTCTCTTAATAATTGTGGCAAGAAAGGTCGTAATATGGGGTGAAACTCACTTAATAACCATCTTGCTTAACAACAGAAATGTTGGGCTCAATTTGTGGTTGTAAGTTGAAGACTACCTATCTATACGGAAAGCAGTGGGGGATTCAAAAAGAATTACTCCTGGTTCTGTGGGCATGGCTTGGTAGGGGAAGGTTACTGTAAAATCCCCATTCCCTCCCCACCCCACTAACCTGCTTTCCAGCTCCATTCTCCTGTGCAAGGCAACAAAAGAAGACCCAGCCAATTCGTTGGGATTCGGGAGTCAGAGAAGAGATGGAGGCGGGGCCAATCAGAGGCGGTATTCCATACTATTCAAAATTCCCGCTACCGGTTCTCCAGAACTGGTCAGAACCTGCTGAATACCACCTCTGAGGGAAAGGAAAGGAGAGGGAAGAGAAAGGGAAGGGGAGGAAGAGAGGAAAAGAAGGGAAAGAGAAAGGAAAAGGAAAAGAAAGGAACATCCGAAGTCCATTCCCCCCCTTCCAAATGTTGCTGACTACTTGATTCTGTCAGTAGTGATTCTTACATTTTATTCAACTTGTGTTGTTTATTTTGGAGTTTATTAATTTCAAAAGCTTTTAAGGCACTTGGGTCTCATGGTTAGAGAAAAGAAAAACCAGGGGTGACAAGATAGCAGTATTCTAGTATTTGAAGGGCGGCTGCCACAAAGAAGAGGCGGTCAACTTATTTTCCAAAGCACCAGAGGGCAGGGCAAGAAACAATGGATGGAAACTAATCAAGGAGAGAAGCAATCGGGAATTAAGGAGAAACTTACTAACAGTGAGGACAATTAACCAGTGGAGCAGCTTGCCTCCAGAAATTGTGGGTGCTCCAACACTGGGGTTTTTTAAGAAGAGACTGGACAGCTGCTTGTCTGAAATGATATAGGGTTTTCAGCTTGAGCAGGGGGTTGACTAGAAGACCTCTAAGGTCCCTTCCAGCTCTATTCTGATTGATTGACTTTACGGACAGAATGGAGTCAAGGAGGAGGAACAGCTGGTGAGGAAGGGAGCAGAGCCAGGGGGTACTTTGTCTATTCTGTGTTGCACACACATAATCACAAACAGATAAATCACACATTTCTGACAATAATCCCTTCACATCTGGATTAATATCACAATTCCAATTTCTCAATATAATTATTTTGGCCATCTGCCACGGTTGATACAATTCCTGATAAAGATTCCAAAGTTTAGATACATAGTCCAACATCACACCAACATCATTAACATTTAGAAAGTTTCCCATAAACATATTTGCATACATTAATACACTATTCTAAAATAATAGCAAACAATGACATTTCATATGGATCAGTGAACCCTCAAAATTTCTTTGTAATGATGCCCAACATTTCAAATACATTCTTTGAAGAGTCCAGTATACCTTAAAAACATCTTTTGTTTAATTAACTTTTATAACCAGATCTGAGATGTCTTTTTTGATGGATACTAAATAGATATCTTGCCCTGATCTAATAATTTGTTCTTGAATAATTATGCAGTAGAAAAAGTTTCTCTTCCAATAATTTTTCAGTTGGAAAATTACAGTTTTGCCCTACCTGAAACTCAGACTTTGCTTTTAACAAATCAAAATACTGCAAAGTGAAATCTAATTCTCCGCTTATAATTCAGATCCCAATGGTTCAGTGCTTTCTAAGGCCCAACCTGGTCTCCAGGATAATATTTTCTTTGACACCTTCTGTCTCCATAGTGCTGGGAGGACTGCTGTGCCAGGAACCTGAACATCCTCATGGCTGTTCCCACGGCAGCTGCTACCCAGCCACTGGAGATCTGCTGGTAGGCAGGGCTGATCGACTCTCTGTCACTTCTACCTGTGGACTGCGACACCCACAGCCTTATTGCATTGTCAGTCATTTGCAGGTGAGTATTGGATAGCAAAGGTAGGTAGAGATGATGATGATGATGATGATACAAGCGGAACTGCAAAAAACTGCATTACTCGGAACATTGTACATCTTAAGAAAATGCTTGGTTGATACTTAGGATGCTGCAGCAACCCATATCGACCATCAGAGCCAGTCATAATATTTATGATACATTCTTAAATGTTCAGTTGACTGAGTTTCATGTTTAATGCATAAAAGAGATGATAATAATGTGACAGTGCCTGGAGACAGCAGAAGAGAAGAGACAGAATTAGAGAAGATACCAAAATACAAACACCTACGAATAGAAATAGAACGGCTGTGGCAAAGGGAAGCAAGGGTAGTACCAATAGTAATAGGTACCTTGGGTGCAATCCCAAAGCAACTGGAGCACCACTTGAACACCACTGACATTGAAAAATTTGCAATCAGTCAGTTGCAGAAGGCAGCTTCACTTGGAACAGCTTCTATCCTGCGGCAATATCTGTAATACCGTCAAACATCCAGATTTGCCTACCCCAGATCCTCGATAAGGGCTTGATAGGTACACAAAAATGCCAAACCCAGTCTGAATATCTGGCTGACTGTGCGATGATTAACAACAACAACAACAACAACAACAACAACAACAACAACAATTATAATAATTTGTGTCAAGTCATTGTTGACTCCTAACAATTAGACAAGTCCCTTTCATGACAAGATTTCAAAGTGATTTGCCATTATCTCCTTCCTAGGATTGTGAGAGAATGACTGGGCCATCCGCCTATATTTACAGCTGCTTGCAGTGTCCCATGATCATGTGGCCACCATGGATTCACTTAACAACAAGATGTTGAAATAAGGCTCCAGTAATTGGACTTCTGTTTATTAGTAATCCTACCTTGCAGGATTCAGAACTATTTTTTTGCAGTACAAAAGCTAATAGCTCCTTCTCTGTATGTTTATATATGATAAAAATCAAGTTTCTCCCATATCAAATTCTGTCTCAAATCCATTTTCGTGGGGAGAACAGTCTCTATGTGGCTCCATTTCTTTAACAGGATGAGAAAAAGTGTTTTGTGTGTGACTCACGTCGACCTTATGACCCTGTGTCCAACCGTAACAGCCATCGCATTGACAATGTCATCACTGCCTTTGCTCGCTATCGGAAGAAGACTTGGTGGCAGTCAGAGAATGGTAAGAAATGTAAATCTCCATACATAAATGCCAGGATGATAAATTTTTGAGGAGTTGTACAGGCAATCATCAGGGCAAATCAGTTGTCCGATCGTTAAGGTGTCTGTGCTGCTGATGTTACTCAGTTTGGTAATGAAACGTCTGCAAGAAAACAACCAAGCTCAGGGAATACTAAGAACCCCTTATGGGGAGTTGAGCTATAAAGATGTTTGATCTAACACCAGCCAGAAAGGGTGTGTTTTTAACTAAGTTTTATGGATAGTTGCCTAGAATCATTGTATGAGATAGGTGACCATGTAAGTCCTGTAAATAACGAAATAAATGGGACTACCATTCAGAGTAGAGCACCATAAATGTTCTCGAGCCACCCTGAGATGTGGATGGGCTTAGGAAATGGTTTGTATGTCACCCTTACATTGGGGCAAGGAGATTCAGCAACAGAGTGGTCAATGCCTGGAATACACTACCTGACTCTCTTGTTACATCCTCGAACCCCCATTCCTTTAACCCTAAACTATCCACTGTTAACCTCACCCCATTCCTAAGAGGTCTGTAAGGGGCGTGCATTGTGCCTACCGTCCCTGTCCTATTGTCCCCATTTTTTCATATCTATTTCCTGTATTCTTACTCATGTTTATACTTATACCTATTATCTTGTAAGCAATTGACAACTCAAAAAAATAAATAAATGGATAATAAATAAATAAATAAAATATATTAATTGCTGCTAGTTAAAAGGCATTGTGCAAATGTGTTCTTCCATAGATATTTTCATGGAGAGAAAAAAAAAGAAAGCGATTGTAAGAAACCATGAGAAAGCTCTCATTTAAATGATCATTCCCCCCCACCCCCAATTTAATGTCATCCATGAGGCTGGATCATCTCTTTATTGATTAGACTTTAGATTTATCACACTATATAAGATTTATTGCTGAATACAGGCAGTCCTCATCTTGTGACCGGTTGCTTAATCAGGAGGAAAAGCTTTCCGAGAAAGGTGCGTTAAGACCTTTTATAAGGTAACAAGGAAAACATCCGAAAGTCCTCTCAGACTACTCAATGTCTAGTGCCCGAGTCGCCCTTCAGATGCTTTATCCAGTGGTGGGATTCAATTTTTTTTTACTAATGGTTTTGTGGGCGTGGCTTGGTGGGCATAGCAGGGCTTGGTAAGTATGGCAGGGGAACGATAAACTGCAAAATTCCCCATTCCCTCCCCTCCACACTAACCTGCTTTCCAGCTCCGTTCTCCTGTGCAGGGCAACAAAAGAAGATGCAGCCGATCAGCTGGGATTTGAGAGGTAGGGAATAGATGGGGGCGGGGCCAGTCAGAGATAGCATTTGCTGGTTCTCCAAACTACTCGAACTTTCTGCTACCGGTTCTCCGGAATTGGTCAGAACCTGCTGAATACCACCTCTGGCTTTACCATAGTGCACAGGGCTCTGCGTAGGAGAGGTGAGGCTGATGGGAGCTGGATGGCCTGATCCCTGCTGTACCATCGCAAAGGTGTTGTAAGCTGTTTACCAGCAGGACTACTAGATACGTGTGTGCTTCTCTGCAGCAAGCCAACCTCACAATCGGTCGGCCTGCCCTGGATCTGCATATTCTTTGTTCAGAACATGTCACCTCTGAGCCAGAGGAGAGAGGGCTTCCCCAGAGTCCTGTTGCTTTCCTTTTTCTCCCACGCAGGGGAAATGTACAACCAAGTCCTTTCTTCCTCTGATTTTTGCCAGGTGGGGGTGGGTGCTCCTACAGGAAGAGCCAGCTACTCAAAGAGGAACTCAGCACCAGCAATTGGCCTCTGGCAGCCAGACTGTCTCTTTCAGGGTCCAAAAATCACCCACACAGCTCAAGTTCTCCTTAATCGGGTCTTCTGCTGGTTCTACAAAGTTCTCAGGTGCTGCTTCTGCCTAGATTCATCTGGAATTTCTCTTATCCTTTGTTCCGGATTGGAGAGGGTAGACAGGATGAATCATTTTTCCCCTTTCTCAGCTTAAAAAAAAAAAAAAATCAGAGAGGCAGTTTACAGCCAAAAAGAAAGCAATGAAAACAACAGTTTGCTTGGAATGTTTACACCAGAGCAATATTTTATCTATTTTTTTGTTGTTGCAAAAAAGGGCTTTTATATGTTCTTAAAAAGTAGCAAGAGCAGATTGTTTGGATCAGAGGAACTGTATAAGAAAAAAAAATTGCACAGTTCTAAGGTATTGAAACTGGCCTAACTTTTTGTTACTTTTCAAAAATCATCGTGAATATATGTATATCGGTAATTTAAGATGCCCTGTGCTTACTGTATTTTGTTTTATTTTTGAACCACACCTCCCAGGAAGCTAGCAAACTCAGTTATAAAAAGTCATACATAAAATCTAATATATTATCAATATTATCTGGAATTACACTTTTGGATCATGAATGCAGGAATGTGTTTGGGTTCATTTCTTTATAGCTCATTTCTGTCTGACCTAATGGAAGAATCTTATAAATTCAGGACTCTTTCCTACTATCTGTATGGTTTACAAGACAGTCATAGTGAATGGTGGTGGGGAAATTTTGTTAAAAAAGATTTGCCTTCCTTGTCAGCTGTTGGTGCTGGGATTTTGGCAGCTGCTGCAGCTAAGATATCCCTGCATGTTGTACATGTAAAGGGGAGGGGGAATTCTTAGATTTCTCCACGGCTCATAGAAGATACCCACGATGGCACAGTGGTTAGAGTGCAGTACTGCAGACTACTTCTGCTGATTGCTGCCTGCCTGCAATTTGGCAGATCGAATCCCACCAGGCTCAAGGTTGACTCATCCTTCCATCCTTCCGAGGTTGATAAAATGAGGACCCAGATTTGTTGGGGGCAATAAGCTGACTGTGTAAACCGCTTAGAGTGTGTTGTAAAGCACTGTGAAGCGGTATATAAGTCTAGGAGCTATTGCTATTGCTACCCAACAACAGTGTTTCTCAATTTTCGCAACTTTAAGATACGTGGATTTCAACTCCCAGAATTCCCCATGCGGGCTAGGGAATTCTTGGAGTTGAAGTCCACATATGTTAAAGTCGTCAAGGTTGAGAAACAGTGCCCAATGTAGTTTGGATGGGAAGAAGAGCAACAGTGGGCCAGCTCTCATTTAGGAAATTGGGTCATCGCCATCATTGATTTTCTATAATGAGAATCCCAATCAGTTTCTGAGGAATCTTGGATTTCCTTCCAAAATAGCAGCCTAGAGTCACTTCAAGCAGCGAGATGGCGGTATATAAATTTAATAAATAAATATAATTAGGTCAGAAACCATTGCCCTGATATTTTTCTGGACCCCCATCTCTTTATTTCTTTAGGAGTGGAGCAAGTCAGTATCCGCCTGGACTTAGAGGCTGAATTCCATTTCACGCATTTAATCATGACTTTCAAGGTACGTTCCATTTGACCAAAGACCCACGTTGGCAAACTGATACCACGCATGCTGGAAGTCAGGGGTGGGATTCAAATTTCTTAACAACCGGTTCTGTGGGCGTGGCCTAATTTGTGGGTGTGGCTTGGGGGCTACATGACTGGCTGGGCGTGGCTTGTATGTAAATATTGTCAATATTTATATAAATATAGATTTCTTTTATTTAAAAAAGAGCAACGTTTACCCAAAATCAGGCAAAGCAGGCAGGCAGATTGAGTTGCTTGCAGAATCACAGATTCATTCCCAGATCTACCTTTCTTCAATCTGCTGCCTGAGTTTGCATGAAAAATAGAAGCTTCAGTTCTAAGGAAGATTCAGCTCTGCTCTCAGGCCACTTCTCCTCCCCCCGACACTCTGAATACCACCCCTGACTAGACCTCAAGGAATCCTCCTGGGCGGGGTGGATGGGGAGAGGAGAGGCCAGCCAGTGGTGCAATTTGCCGGTTCTCTGAACTGTGCAGAATTGTAACAACCAGTTCTATAGAACCAGTCCGAACTAGTAGAATCCCACCCCGGCCAGAAGTGGCATACAGAGCCATTCCCCCGGCATGCAAGAGGTTACCTGGAAGAGCCCCACTGCACATGTGCGTGCACACTGCTGCCCGACAACTGCTTGTCGGGTATCTGGCATGCATCCATAGGGGGCAGAGGGTGTGTGTGCAGGAGAGGGTGTGTGCATGCACAGGGACATGCGTGAGGGGGGAGTCGCACACGCATGCATCTTGGTACTGGCATGCAAACGCAAATGCGCACACAATTATCGATACGGGAGCTGAAAAAGGTTAGCCGCCACTGCCATAACCATAGGGGTGGGTTCCCACGATGTCTTCTTTTTTGAGAAGCATGAATGAGTTTCTCTTTGGAGAGCCTTTGTTGCCTTATACAGAACATTTCCATGCCGACTTTCCTGCCTGCAGTATCTAAAGGCAACATCTTTGTATGCAGTTTCCTATAAGGCTGAAATTCCATTGTGTACCATGATGCAAATAAGTCTTCTTAGAAAATGTGGGGCGAAAGTCTTACAAAACTACTTCGTAAAATATCGGATTAAATCTGTTTCATCTATTATGTAAACATGTATAATTAGCAGTTGATTTGATGGATTATTGAGGGGAATAACAGAATAACAGAGTTGGAAGGGACCTTTGGAGGTCTTCTAGTCCAACCCCCTGCTTAGGTAGGAAATCCTATACCATTTCAGACAAATGGTTGTCCAATCTCTTCTTAAAAACTTCCAGTGTTGGAGCATTCACAACTTCTGGAGGGAGGTTGTAAAGATGACTTTGTTAAATTCCCTTCTTTTCCCTTCTTTTCCCTTCTTTTCCCTTCTTTTCCCTTCTTTTCCCTTCTTTTCCCTTCTTTTCCCTTCCCTAAAGCGACATCCCTGTTAGTATTGCAGCATAGCACAACCTCATTCAATACACTTTATCCATTAAACATGATGCTTGTAAATTGAGGTTCTTAAATGAAGAGTTGACTGTATCCCTGATCGTGTAGCCAAAACATAAAAATCTAAGGCCACGTGGACAAATACAGAAATACAAATAAATTTCTGACAAATACAGAAATGACCTTGGAGAAAATATGTGGTAATCATTCATAAAACTTAGCTCAGGCAAACAGAAAGTGTGAGAGAGAAACTCAAAATTGTCCCACTTTGATTCTCTTCGGTTTAAAAGAGGGAAGGAAAAATATTATCAGACTTCCACAGTTCTATTATGGAAGTCTGATATTTCCTCTTCCCTCCTTAAACCAAATCAAACCTATTGCTAGCCTGTCTCAATAAAGTAAAACTCTGGAGATTTTTGTGATGTCTGTTTCTTGTCCTGGCCTACCTTGAAGGGCTGATAGGTCTTCACACAAAATTTATAATGTAGGAATTGGTTCACCCATGTTTATATTTATTCCTTTATCATTATCACATCTCATTATCGATTTGTGCAATTTATACACCGCCTCAATCCAGCTTCACTCCAGGCAAGATATAACACAGACAATTAATAATGATGGTAATAATGATCAAGATGGTACTGCTACTATTAATAATAACAATACAGTAATTTTAAATGCAGATAATATAGCAGTGATGTGTTGTGGGTGTGCCGAAAGCTCCCGCAATGCACCCTGATACCCTGCACATGTGCACGCAATCCCTCCTGCCTGCACATGTGCGCACCTCCCAGCTGATTTTCAGCCCACTTGAGGCCTTTTTCACCCTCCTGGAGGCTCAAGGAAAGCCTCTGCAGCCTTTGGAAGCTGAAAAACGGGCCTGTTTCGGCATTTCCTGTTTCGGCACTTCCGGTACTTCCGGTATTACCAGAAGGCCGGGTTTTTGGCCTCCAAAGGCTGCAGAGGCATCCCTCAAGCCTCCAGAAAGGCGAAAAAGGTCTCAAACAAATCAAAAATCAGCTGGGAAGCACACACATGCACAGTGCAGGTAAGTATGGCTGGGGCTTGCATGCCTGCATAAATGGCCATGATGGTGTGCCATGGGTTCGCCATCACAGCAATATAGAATCATAATAAAAACTAAACGCTGAACAACACTTCTGATGATAACCAGAAGACACACAGAATGATTCTTGTAGATCTCCAGTCCAATCTGGAGTGATTTCTACCCCTCAGACCTTCCGACCTGCAGCCATGGTGGTGGAACGCTCGGCAGACTTTGGCCGCACCTGGCAGGTGTACCGCTACTTTGCCTATGACTGTGCAGCATTTTTCCCCACTGCCTCCATTGGACCCTTGAGACGTGTGGATGATGTCATCTGTGAGTCGCGATACTCGGAAATTGAACCTTCTACAGAAGGGGAGGTGAGTGGCTTCAGGGCTGCAAAGTTGAGGATAGATAGTCCTTGACTTATGACCAATCACTTAGTGATGCCATGGCCAACTTGAAAAAGGGGACTTAAGACCTGGATTTGAAATTCCAAAGTTGGATTCTCTTTGCAGTCACATCATGACCACATTTTATGACAGTTTTGCAAAAAAACAGCACTTCTGATTTTCAACAAAACCTCACCCATGATGAACCATTGGTTCATGTAATGACCAGTGCAAGCAAAGATTGCACAATGGGTAGGTCACTGGTTAGCAAGCTGCACAAGGGTTGTATGTTGACAACCTGTGATCAAAGCTACTGCATTCAACCAGGGTTCCTTCTCTTCTCTCTATTATTTCTTTCTTCTTTGTTCTAGGTCATCTACAGAGTGCTGGATCCAGCTATTCCAATCCATGACCCCTATAGTCCAAAAATTCAGAGTGAGTTTTTTTTTTAATGGATTCTGTGGCTGAAAGGAATAGAACAGTATTTCTCTACCTTACCAACTTTAAGATATGTGGACTTCAGCTCCCAGAATTTCCCATCCAGTATTCCAGGTGAGGAATTCTGGGTGTTGAAATCCAGATCTTAAAATTATCAAGATTGAGAAAGACTGAAGTAGAACATTAGTTTGAGGTTTAGAAAGGATTTAATATACCCCACCTCCCTGCAAGATTTTCAGAGCTGGGCTATGTCCAAAATATTGAAAATTCTTTCCTGTTTCAGATTTAGGAAAAACCCAAGTAGATTGGTGTGTTCTTGGGGGTGTGGGTGGAGGAACAGAATGCTCCAGGAAACATTGCAACATTCAAGGAATGGACCACACTATTTTACATGTAACTTAGTAAAGCCTTTGCTTTTTTAGGAGCATCCATATGTGTTGAAATTACTACAGCTTCTAAAATTCTCAGCCACCATAGCAATAAAGATAAGAATACATTTCAAAGTCATTTCTTTGGGCAAGGCCATTTCTTTATTCTCAGATGCTAAATATCAGTTGACGAACATGGTTTCCAAAGGCAGGCAGTTTCATATCCAGAATACTCCACTGGAGTATTTTAAGGAGAAACTGCACAGCCATTTATCATGGGTGAAGAACTATCCAGGGACCTCTTTTTTTTTTGGCAGTGAAGGGGATTACAAAATTACTTTTCCAACTTTTCCAGTTCTGTTCCAACTTGATGATTCTTTTGAAAAATATATATTCCCCACTAGATGCCAAATGCTAGGTAAACGTGTTATTACCACAAGAATCCCTTCCCAACGAGAAAATATCCTAGACCAGTCTATGTAGCACACAAACACACACACATCCCCACCCATATTAAACAAGGAGAGATTTATTTAGCAAACTAATTAGTTTACTCCATTCGCAGTGCAATCTGCAGCTGGCCTTGTCTTTTGTCCTATTTCAGGCTAGTTAATTTTGGCCCTTGATGTATTTTTTGCTCTAGCAATTGCTCTGTTGGCTCCAAGGATCTGTCTGGGCATTTATTATCCCTTGTTGCCTTCCCTCCTCCCTAATGTGCACATTTTTCTGACTAGCTGATACCTTGTACAAGGCAGCTAAACTAAAATGGTCAAGCTTCTTGCTTTCTCATAACTATCTTGAGGAGTCCTTGGTGCTCTCTGAGCTTGCTTATTTTCTTGCAGACATTTCATTACCCAAACTAGGTAACAGCATCAGTGCTAGTAAGGAGTGTAGTTTGCTGTCAATTTATATTCCAGTTGCTTGCCTGTCAGTGTTGGTGGGAGTGCTCTTAGAGAATCTTTGGTTGGGCTGTTGGCTGTAACAACCATGATGGTAGGACAAACAGGCAGAAGACCAGCAGAACACATCCACAAACACCAAGGAGCAGTCAGGAGACAGGATGAAAATTCTTTAATTGCACAAAGTATATGTCAGAGAAACCCAGAACTTTCAGATTCGGCATAATGTCAGCGTTCTAGCAACCCTCCACTCCAAACAATAACTCTGAGACGAACATCTTCTCAAAAGTTCTGTTTTATTTGGATAGTAACTGGCACAACTGGGAAATCCCAAATCTGAAAGTTTCGGGCTTCCTTGCAATAAGTAAAAACTACAAATCCACTCCCTGCACCCAATCACTGCATCACATGCCCCAATCACCATCCGTCCCAACTTGAGACGAACCATCACCCAGGTGCAGAAATAACATGACCTTGACTTAGCAGAAGAATGCTATTATGTCTAACCACATATGCTCCAAGAACTTCCTCCCTCTCCTTTTCCCAGACTCAAGAATTTGGCAGTGTGGAAGCGTCTGGTCTCAATATGGCTTCCAAAGTTGACAATATAGACAGATTTAACCATAGTTTCCGTGGTAAAATGTGACCATCCAAGAACAAGCCAAGTTCAAAAATGCCAAAGAATTTCTAGAAGCCTGGCAATCTGACAAATCAGCCATCAATAGACACATAGACATTAACTACATCTATAGATTATGCAAAAGAGACAATCATCCAGCTCAAAAAGGAACAAAAAAGACTCCAGCAACAATCAGAACCCAGATCAGCATAGACTAATTCCAGAGTTAACATCAGACCAATAGTCAAGCAAACAAAATCCCAGTCAAGAAACTGTCCAAGAAGCCAATAGCATACAGCCCAACCAAAGAACCTCCAAGATACCCACGGACACCCACAGACAAGCAAGACACCAGAATATAAACTGAGAGCAAACTCCATTCCTTACTAGCACTGATGGCATTACCTAGTTAGGGTAATGAAACGACTGCAAGAAAATAAGCAAGCTCAGACAGCACCAAGGACCCCTTATGTCAATCCTGAGCTACAAATATCCTCCTTTGTTCACCACAATCTTACGATCTTCTTGCGTCTCATGATTTCAATGCCCAGATCTCCTGAAAGTCACCAACCTGAGGATGAACTTGACTAAACTGCACACCCTGGGAGACAACCTCTTGGATTCACGTCGGGAAATCAAGGAGAAATACTACTACGCGGTGTATGAGATGGTGTTGCGGGGCAACTGCTTCTGCTATGGGCATGCCTCAGAATGTGCCCCTCTCGCTGGCAATCCTGCTGCTGATGTGGAAGGCATGGTAAGGCCTCCTGATAGAACAACAATAACAAAGATGCTGAGACCCAAGAAAGAGTGCAGAGAACAGTGACAAACATGATAAGGGGCTGGAGACCAAACCTTATGGTGAATGGCTAAGGGATCTCGGGAGGTTTAACTTAAATGAAAAAACTTAGGGATGACATGATGTTGTTGTTAGTCACAAAGTCGTGTCTGACCCATTGTGACCCATGGACAACGTTCCTCCAGGCCTTCCTATCCTCTACCATCTTCTGGAGTCCATTTAGGCTCACACCTACTGCTTCAGTGACTCCATCCAGTCACCTCATTCTCTGCCATCCCCTTCTTTTTTTGCCCTCAGTCGTTCCCAACATTAGGCTCTTCTCCAGTGAGTCCTTCCTTCTCATTAGGTGGCCAAAGTATTTGAGTTTCTTCTTCAGGACCTGAAGCGCGCGATTAGCGAACCAGGCAGCATCCCACCACTGCCTAGACCACATGACCCTTGTCCCTGTGTATGGAGGGTCTATCCTCTGCTATTGAGATTGTGTTGCCGCCTTTGTTTGAATACTAACAGGTCCACGGTCGCTGTGTCTGCAAACACAACACCAAAGGGCTGAATTGTGAGCTATGCAACGACTTCTACCATGACCTGCCCTGGCGCCCGGCTGAGGGACGCCGCACCAATGCCTGCAAAAGTGAGTGTGTGTGTGAACACCGTGGTGCCTCTAAAGATAAATTGGGGGAGGCTGTGGGGTCAGAAATGGCATGTGTCCTCCCAAAACATTTACAGAGAGGACCTTAGAGGAGGGGTGTTGGTAAAGCCTCATACTCTACCAATTATTATTGTTACAAGAAATTTACCACACAGAAGGTTCCTTTCCCCTGAGGGATCAAGTAGCTTGAAGCCTTCCAGATGTTACTGGACAGAGTCACTCCCAAAAATACCTTGATCATGGCCTATAGTGAAGGATGCTAAGAAGTCTTTAAGTATAGCAACATCTGGAAAACCATAGATTTCTTCCACATGTTCATTAGGGTGCAGCAAAGCAGCTTGTCAATTATTTAATATAGCATTTGAAACACAGAGAAAGACGTATCTTTCAAGCAGGAACGGTGGATGGATTCTTAAGTGGTAGCTTAAGGTCCCACAGAACTTGGTCAAACAGATCCCAGGGGATTGTTGACACGCAAATATGCAAGGAAATAAATTATGTACAGGAAACTTTTATTTGGGAAGTGCTTTAGAGAAAGGTTATCTCAGGTTTGGGGCAGGTCTCAGCAACCATGCTCTCTTATATGCATAGACTGCTGGTTCAAATCAGCTTCTGTTTTGCAAACAAGATGAAGGAAGAGCCTCTACCTCCTAGCCAGGTGATCCAGGGGATGTATTTGTGCGCTCTCTTGGGTGCTGTTTCTGATGTGGGTGGAGGGTGGGAAGTATCATTGGCTGGTGGAGTGTTGAGGGAAAAGCCCTTTTGCATTCGTCCCTCTTCAGAATGCAACTGCAATCAACATTCCCACCAGTGCCACTTCGACATGGCTGTGTACCTGGCCACGGGCAATGTCAGCGGTGGCGTCTGCGATCAATGCCAGCACAACACCATGGGCCATCACTGCCAGTTCTGCAAACCATTCTACTATAAGGATCCCACCAAGGACATTCGTGATCCTGGCATGTGCAGAGGTAAGGGAGGCAGCTGCGGGCGGGCAGACGAAAATGGACTCCAAATCTGGGAATCCACAGGAAGAGAGGGATTTTCTCGAAGACAGGCTCCACTCTTCACCACAGGGAGAGTTGGAAGATGAGAGCACAGGTACTTCTCAACTTACAACCATTCATTTAGTGACCATTTGAAGTTACAACAGCGCTGAAAAGTGACTTATGACCATTTTTTCACATAATTGTTGTTGTATTCCCATAGTAACGGGATCAGAATGCAGACACTTGGCAACTGACAAGTGTTTATTTTATTTTATTTTGCAATAATTTTTTTATTTTCGTATTTTAAAAAAACATCTCTTTAGGTGAAAAGTGTGGTTCCAGGTTTTTACATTTCAATACAAACGTGATTGTTATTACATATTCTGCTGTCATATCCAATTTCATATCATATTATTACTTATTCAATTTTTCTTTAAATATTCTCAGGCATTGTTTTATAATATTGTCAATATTCTTATTCAATTTCTATATTCATTACACTCCTTTTATCCAATTTCATTTCATATTATAGCTTATTTCATTTTTCTTTAAATATTCTCATGCCTTATTTTACAATATTATCTATATTCTTATTCAATTTCTATATTAATTGCACACATTTTCTTATATCCATCACATTTCCAAGTTTTATCACATGCTATTATTCCATTCATTGTTCAATAAAATTCATTTTAATTCTTATCATCCAAAAAATTTCCCCTTTCATTGTCAATGCAACTGACTGGTGTTTATGATGGTTGCAGTGTCCCAGGGCTTGCTACCCTCTGAGAAGCAAAAGAAGCCAAATTCACTTAACAGCCATGTTACTTATTTAACAACTGTAGTCACCCTCTTAACAACTGTGCAAGAAAGTTGCAAACATGGGTCAAAACTCACTTCACAAGTGCCTCATTTAGCAAGAAAAAATTCAGGCTCAATTGTAGCCACAAGCTGAACCAGATTGCACATAGCTTTTGGGAGGGTGCATCGTAACTTTGAACACTTGGTAAGCAATTGGTCTTTAAGCAAGGACTATCTGTATTTAGTTGAAAAATAGCTAAGGAGATATGCATAATTATTCTCTTTTTATTCAGTCATCTCACTAGGGACATCAGTCTTCTGACTTCCCAGGCTTCAATGAAATCCCTAAAGAGGATATAGGCAGTTCTTCTCATGGGTTTTTTTTAAGAGCAAAACTTTGGTCACTGCTGATAAAATTTCCTGAGGAGAATTTCTCTTTCCGTTAGAGACAGTTAACTTATCCTCCTGGTTTATTTCTCCCCATAAACAGTAGAGAATTTTGAAAAGTCATTTCCACCCAGCGCTTGCTACAATGCTTCCATCCTGCCATGGAACAGAAATCAATGGAAAAGTGTGCTTCGATCGTTCAATAATTAACATCAGTGGTATTTCTGAGGGCTGAGAAATAACTTCGGCCTTCTTAAACATGGCCTGGAGCATTTGAACAAGACAAAAATATCCTTCTTGAGAAGGCCTGGTTGTGTTCTCCATCTAACATCCATAAAGTGTATTGGTGATCCTGCTACTAGCGCAATGCTTTATAGTGGAGCTTTGTCATGTTTCCCTGAATGCATAGAGAGAACCCTGCTGATCAACATCAGCATAAAGCACTTAGTGACAATGTGCAAAAGGTAGATTAGAGGCTTCGGAACCAGTGTTTTCATTGTGCATTCAGTGAGCCTTGTTCTCAGTGGTGGAATTCAAACATTTTTTCTACCGGTTCTTTGGACGTGACTTGGTAGGCGTGGCAGGGGAAGGATACTGCAAAATCTCCATTCCCATCCCACTCCAGGTGGAAGGTTACTGCAAAATCCCCATTCCCTCCCTACCCCACCTAACCTGCTTTCCAGATCCGTTCTGTGAAGGGCAACAAAAGAAGACCCAGCCAATCAGTTGGGACTCGGGAGGCAGAGAATAGATGGGGGCAAGGACAGTCAGAGGTGATATTTGCTGGTTCTCTGAACTACTCAAAATTTCTGCTACTGGTTCTCCAGAACTGATCAGAACCTGCTGAATACCACCTGTGGTTGTTTTCCACATTCATCTACAGCAGGGGTGTCAAACTCGATTTCATTGAGGGCCGCATCAGGGTTGTGTTTGACTGTGGGGGGCATGGCCATTTGCATGGTGGTTTTGCTTTTTGTTCATTTTGCTAGCCCTCTGCCAGCTAAAATGGAACCTGGGAGGAACTCCGTTTTCGCTGGCAGAGGCACCACGGGCCGGTTCTTCACTATTTCCAGGGCAGCCCCACAGGCCAGATCTAAGCACCTCGCAAGTCTGATCTGGCCCACGGGCCTTGAGTTTCACACCCCTGCTCTACAGGTGAGCTGCCTGTTTCTTCATTGCTGAGCTAGCAGAGTGGAGAACTCAGCCCTGTCTTTTTCAATTTTGACAACTTTTAAACATGTCCACACATCTTAAAATTGCTGAGGTTGAAAACCGCTGACTTAGCACATGGTTCAGTACAACTCAAAAGGGCAGTGTTTCCACTCAAGCTTGAAGGAGGAAAAATAAACTATAGGTAGCCCTTGACTTATGACCATAATTGAGTCGAGAATTACAGTTGTAAGTCATGCCACTCATTAAGGAGTCACCAGGTGACCATGTCCGATTTTACAACCTTTTTTTTTACTGTGGTCATTAAGTGAACCACCACTGTTGTTAGGTGAACTCCATGATTGTTAAGCAAATCCATTATCTGCAATGGGCTGGAAACTGGAAGCAAATAGCAATAGCCCTTAGACTTATATACCACTTCACAGTGTTTACAGCCCTTTCTAAGTGGTTTTACAAGTCAACATATTGCCCCCAACAATCTGGGACCTCATTTTACCCACCTTGGAAGGATGGAAGGCTGAGTCAATCTTGAGCCTGGTAAGATTTGAACTGCCAAATTGCAGGCAGACGGCAGTCAGCCAAAATAGCATGCAGTGCTGCATACTAGTGCACCACCACTAAATTCTGGTTTTCAGCAAAATAAATAAATAGCAACCATGTGAATGTCAGACACTGCAAACGGCCATAAGTATGGACTTGTTGCTGAGCACTCAAAATGTGATCGTGTGACTATGGGTGAGGTAGCCAACAGGATTTCAAATCCAGGTCATAGGTAACCCTGAGGAAAGATCTATCATAACTTGAAATGGTCACTAAGCAAGTGGCCGTAAGCTGAGGACATGTAGTATCTCACCTTTTCTATAAGCAATATTATTAGCCAGAGATAATCCACAAAAAAATGATAGAGTGTGTTGTTGTTTTTTAGTTTGGATCCAAAAAGAGTTGTGTGTTAATTATTCCCTGCTGGTCTTTCTTTAGAATCTGAATTTGTGGCCATTCCTTCCAAGTATTCCCTTGGCCACAGCTCCATTTTTCTTCTTCTTTGCCCCTCTGCCATGTAGCCTGTGACTGTGACCCCGATGGGACGTTAGACGGCGGAGTGTGTGACACACACGATGATCCAATGCTGGGACTGATAGCCGGACAGTGTCGGTGCAAGGAGCACGTGGAGGGAGCCCGCTGTGACAAATGCAAATCTGGCTTCTCTGGACTGAATGCAGAAAACCCACAAGGATGCCAGCGTAGGTACCTTTCTCCTTGAAGGGTTCTCCTGGGCTTAGATGGGGTTTTCTTCTAGGAAACCCCACATGACTCTAGTCCTGGCTGGTCTCTTGGAATGGATTCTCTTAAAATAGTGAAGCTTCTACTTTAAAGTAAGGAAAAGGTGGCGTAAGGAATAAAATGAAGGATACATTTGAAACTCTGACCCTAAAGCTTACTGATTAAAATTTCAGCTTGTCTCTCAAAGCCAACCCCCCCAATCAATCAATCAATCAATCAATAAAATGCTTTAGGGGTCCAGTGGCTGGGATTGCAATAATAATAGCACATAAACTTATATACCACTTCATCGTGCTTTACAGCAGGGATCCCCAAGCTGTGAGCCGTGAGGGTTTGCAACTGGGCCATGGAAGCGGCCAGCAAGTGTACGCTTGCACATGTGCATCCTCACTTGCGTGAGCAACGGACAAGTACATGCGTGCTCCATTTAAGTGTGCACATGCTTGCCAGCACCTCCTTGCCGGCACCAGGAACCATCTCCTCTCCCCCCCCCCTCGCTCCCCCACCAGTCTGCAAAGACAAAAATATTGGGGAACTCTGCTTTACAGTCCTCTCTAAGTGGTTTACAGAGTCAGCCTATTGCCCCCATAACGATCGGGGTCCTCATTTTACCGACCTCGGCAAGATGGAAGGCTGAGTCCATCAGCCTCAGCCCATCAGGATCAAACTCCTGGCAGCAAGCAGAGTTAGCCTGCAATACTGCATTCTGACCACTGCGCCACCACGGCTTTTCAGTGGGGAAAATACAATCCTTAAGGTTCAATAAACTGGGAACTTCTTGAGACAGAGGTGAGTTTGCCATGTTTGACTTAACAGGTTGCCAGTGTGACCCCCGAGGCACAGTGCAAAAGGGCCCCCAATGTGATGCTATCACGGGTGATTGCTTCTGCAAACGCTTGGTTTCTGGGCGCAGCTGTAATCAGTGCCTGGTAAGTACTAGAGAGTTAAGTACCACTTGCGAGTCTCGTTTGTGCATTATGCCTCTCTTGGACTAACGAATCCTATGTTGTTTTCCAGCCAGAACACTGGGCTTTGAGTCTTGATCTGTATGGTTGCCGTCCTTGTGATTGCGATGTAGGGGGTGCCTACGACAACCAGTAAGGAACTATGGTTACAGTTCTGTGTGCGAAGATGCAGAAGCTGATATGGGGGAAATGGGTGCAGTATTACCCATGCAATATCCAGGAGGAGGAAAAAATGAGATGGGATGGCAGAGAATCAGATTGCTGTGGGAGGAGAGGCCAAGGAGAGAGAACTCTGTTATTTGCCCCATCTTTCTTCCATAAAATTCAGAATAAAATGTCTGCACCTGAGACAGATGCTGAGGTCTCCCATGGAAGAGGGGTGGGATTCTACCGGTTTGGACTGGTTCAGGCAAACCGGAGGTTAAAATCACATCTGGTTCACTGAACCGGTATTTCAACCAACCGGCTGGCACCGCTCAACACACCCCTCCTCTTAGGAGTCTCCACGCAATGCAGGTAAATGCAGGGGTTGCGTGTGGAGGCTCTGGGAGGGGGAAAAACGGGCCTTCCAGAAGTCCAGAAACGGGCCTGTTTCCAGCTTCCAGAGGGCCTCCAGAGCCTGGGGAAAGCTGTTTTCGTGTTCCCAGAGGCCGAAGGGAGGCCTCCGGACCCTTGGGAGGTTGAAAAACTGCCCTCCCGGAAGTACCAGAAGTTGTGAAACGGGGCTGTTTCTGGCTTCCGGTGGGGCTCCAGAGCATGGAGGAGGGCATTTTTGTCCTCCCAGAGGCCCGGGGAAAGCCTCTGGGCCCTTGAAAGGGCGAAAACGCCCACGGGCTCTGGAGACCCACTGGAAGCCGGAAACAGGAAGTTCCAGTAGGCCATGGCCATGCCCACCCAGCAACTGGGCAGTGAACTGGTTGCTGGGATTTTTGAATCCCACCCCTGCAGAGAAGCACTGTCTAAGCCTGAACCTATTTCACTTTAGTAAACCTCCAGAAGACCAGAACCAGTTTTATCCCCGGGGTTAAGATGGATAGGCCTGTTCTCACTTAGGAGCGTTGAAGGAAGAGAATATTTGTAGCTCAGGGTTGAACTGCATCTTTGCCTACTCTGCATTAATGTTCTCACTACTTCCTTTCTGAGATGAATAAAGTTCTCCCCAATATGTTTTACACACAGAAACCAGAGTGGCCTTTCCTATCTTGATTTGTGGGGTCCTTGGTCCTCGCTGAACTTGGTTGTTTTTCTTGCAGGCATTTCATTACCAAACTAGGCAATAGCATCAGTGCTGGAAGGGAGTGGGGTTTGCTCTTCTTTTTATATACAAGTGGCTTACTCTTTTAACATTGGTGGGAGTGTCCTTGGTGATTCCTTGATTAGGCAGTTGTTTGATGTTAGTTTATTTGTCCAAGTTGTTCCTTAATTGGGATATTCTTTTCCTTTTGGCTTTTTGATTGTCTCTTTGAATAGCATGTAGATGTTGTTGACTAGGTTGAGTGTGCCGTGTAGTAGTGCTGCCATGGATTCAGAGTTTTAACAACAAGATTGATACTGATGATATTAACTAGTTGGATAAATAAACGTCTCAAGGAAACAACCAAGCTCAGAAAGCGCCAAGGACCCCATACTTGGAAGAACTGTTTGCTTATTTTGAACCAGGTTCCTTTTCTTTTCACAGATGTGCCACAGAAACAGGACAGTGTCGTTGCCGTAGCCATATGGTGGGCCGGCAGTGTAATCAAGTTCAGACCGGCTATTATCGCATAGTGTTGGATCACTATACCTATGAGGCAGAAGAAGCCCACCTCCACCAGGTGAGGAATTGCAAAGAATTACCTGGGAGTAATTTGTGTGTGGCCTCAGGCTATCCCCAAGGCAGAGGCAGTAAAACCAGGTAATTGTATATTTCATTGCTAAATGATCCTGTGAAGACAAGAAGCAGGTAAGGACTTAATGCTGATTGGGGGAAGAGGGAACTGTCAGTCTTTACCTGCTGCCAAATTTATTTGCATCCACATTTGTAAATCAAATCCTAGGCCACGATCCTAAATGCCAAACTCTGTTCACACACACACAGGTTTTGTTCTAAACAGCATAGGGGAAGCCTAGAGACCAACTGCTAAGAAGCATTTTTTTAAAATCCTGAGTGGAGTTTTAACCCTGGAAATACAAATGGCAGTTTTGAAGAGATCCTTTAAAAGAAAAAGAAAAGAAAGCAAATGTTAGGGAGTAGGCTTTGTACTCATTCTCCAAAGGGGGCTTTGGAATTCTCAGGAACACCAATGTAGCATTTTTTTCTGCAGTATCTTAAAGCAGCCATGTCTTTGCCTTGCAATTGTGCTAATCGAAGATGTACATGAACAGATGCAGTATCAGCTGTATTGCAGCCAATTCTAGTTGCACTTATTGCTATTTAATTTTTTTTCTCATTTATTTGTGAGCTTTGGGGACAATTTGAGGGCTGGAAAATTACATGGGTATATATGCAGGTGTAGATAAAGTGGAAGTTTTCTGATTTATAATTATGAATTGATAAGTTTGGTAACATTACAGGTAGTCCTGGACTTATAACCACAACTGAGCTCAAAAGTTCTGTTGGTAAGCGAGAAAGTTAAGTTAATTTTGTCCCATTTTATGACCTTTTCTGCCTCAGTTGTTAAGTTAGGAACACAGTTGTTAAATGAACCTGGCTTCCCCATCAGTGTTACTTGTCAGAAGATTGCAAAAGGTGGTTACCAATCATCTGAATTTTGGATCTTGTGACCAATGGTTTTGAGTTGCAGAAACCAGTCATACATCACTTTTTTCAGTGTCACTGTAACTTCAAATGGTTACTAAATTGTTAGAGTTTGCAGTAGAAATTCAACTCCAGAAAACACACAGATGACTGATTCAGCAGGATCATTAACTTCTTTATAAACATAATAATACAATTAAAGTTTACAATACCATTTGTAGATTCTTTCAATGTAACATAAGCAAAAACACAAGCAGCAGCAGCTCAGAGCAGAACTCTAGTTTCATCAAGCAAGCAAGTTAGTTTCAGTTTCACTTTTCAGCAAAACACACAGAGCCAAATCACACCCAGGCTGTCAGCTCCCATTGGCTGGCCTATTGCTATGTTTACTCACTTACTGACTTTGTTAGCCATGTCTCTGCCAGTTAATGAATATACGCTGACATAAATGAACTGTTGTAAGTCAGGGTCTCCCTGTGCAGATGTCTTTCTGAGGAAACGTCAGTTGCTTACCATTCTTTCTGTTGGCAGGGAGCTGAAGTTACACAGCGAGTGCCCCTGCCTGGCCGTCCAGTCACGTGGACTGGGCTGGGGTTTGTTCGGGTGCTAGAAGGCAGCATGGTAGAATTCCAAATTAACAATGTGCCATTTTCTATGGATTATGACATCCTGCTGCGCTATGAACCTCAGGTAAGACCAGTGGTGGGATTAAAAATTTTTTACTACTGGTTCTGTGGGCATGGTTTGGTGGACATGGCAGGGGAAGGATATTGTAAAATCTCCAGTCAGAGGCGGTATTTGCTGGTTCTCTGAACTCCTCAAAATTTCCGCTACCAGTTCTCCAGAACTGGACAGAACCTGCTGAATACTACCTCTGGGTAAGACCCCTTTGACTTTCCACCTGTGGCTCTGCTGCTGCTTTTCCTTTGCTACTGAAATACTGTACATTGGGAACCCAACATTTTTATTAATTCTGCCCTTCAAAATTTAAAAAAGGGGTGTCAAACTCGATTCCATTGAGGGCTGGATCAGGGATGTGTTTTATCTCGGGAGGGGGTGGGCTGGTTGGGCATGGGCAGAGTGTGTGTGCCCAGGTCGACGTCACTCATGTTGGGGGCACCTGTGGTGGCCTGGGCTCCGTTTTCACTGACAGAGGCACAGTAGGCTGGTCCTTTGCTGTTTTCAGAGCAGTCACGGGCCTTGAGTTTGACACCCCTGATTTACAGTGTATCATATATTGTATTCATCAGAGGTCAAACCTTTAATAAAGCGACTTGGGATTTATAAGATGAAGGTATCAGCCTAAGAAAAGTACAGTAGTGACAAGACAGCGACGTGCGACCTTTGCCGTTATCTGGCAAAAAACACACATTTGGAAAAAACGGGATTCACTTAACAGCCATGCTTTTCACTTAACGGCCACGTGATTTGCTTAACGACTGCAAGAAAAAAGTATTGAAAAAATAGGTCTGGTCACATGGGTGCCTCTTACTTATGATTGCAATGACCAAATTTCCATTGCTAATTGTGGTCCTAGGTCAAGGACTACCTGCAATGGTTACTTAAATTTTCATAGTCACTATTTAAAATGGTGAATTTCAACTTCATAAATGTAAAGTTTAAGGAATAATTTGCTCCATTGTTTTGGTTTACTGCTAACTTTCATCTGGATTATTCATGAATTTTGAGCTTCTATTGCAGTCTCTTTCAACCTTGCAACTTTGAAGATGTGTAGATTTCAGCTACCAGAATTTCCCAACCAGCATGCTTGGAATTGAAGTCCATACATCTTAAACTTACCAAGGTTAAAAAAACATTGCTCTATGCAGGCCTGTCAAACTGGCGGCCCATGGGCTGAATGCGTTAGCGCAGGCCATGCTCACCCTGGCTCTGCAAAGCAATAGCATTAAGACTTATATACCGCTTCACAGTGCTTTACAGCCCTCTAAGCAGTTTCCAGAGTCAGCCTATTGCCTCCAACAGTCTGGGTCCTCATTTTACCCACCTCGGAAGGATGGAAGACTGAGTCAACCTTGAGCCTGATGAGATTTGAACTGCCAAATTGCAGGCAGCTGGCAGTTAGCAGAAGTAGCCTGCAGTACTGCATTCTAACCACTGCACCACTATGGCTCAAAACGCCGCGATATGTCACATAAGGTGATTGAGTTTGATACCCGTGCTCTATTGTACTTCTTCTCTACCTACTTCCCAAACTATTCCCTTTGATTTCACAGCAACATGCTGTACAAAAAATGAAACATCTGGAAGCCATTGCATTACTTGGTCCTCATGCCAGGAAAAAATGTGTCTGGTGCCTGGAAGATCCCCGTTAAAGGCATAAGTATAGAGCCTTTTTTTTTAATTGGCAATCACCAAAACAACACTCTTAACTCATGTCATTGTCAGGGAGGAACTGATTCCAGGACCTGTATCCTCAATTGCCTCTAATTTTTCATGAGGTTATAAGTCATGTTTGGCTAGTAGATCCTTATAGAATCAACATGTTTCATTTCTCAGTTTATTTCCACCACCTCTGAGCCAGGAATTCATACCAAGTCTTCTTTTTTTGTTGAATAATACAGGGCTTGGAAAAGTTTTCTGCAAATCTGCCCCAGGAAGAAAGTTGCATTGGTTTAATTGTCTGTGGAAAGCTAAAGGGGAAAATCAGTCCCCTTTGATGCTGTTACCTGTTGAAAATCCCCCTTTGTCCCACCCCACTCTAAACTTCTTTGTGTGCCCATTCCTTTTGTCTTAAATCCATTCAAGGCCCCCTAAACATGGGCTCACACAATCTTTGTCAGCTTTGGAAGCCATTTTGAGATTCGATGGTCCCACGCTGCCACAACTGAGCCTGAGAAAGTGGGAGGGAGGAATTCATTCGAGTATATCTAGTTAGACAAAATAAAATTATTTTGTTTGGTTCAAGGTCACTTAGTGTGGCGCATAATGAATTGGGAATCTTACTTTAAGACAGACAGTGATTGGACCATGTGCTGTGGTGATGGCTGAGGGGGATAGATTTGTAGTTTTGACTTTTGCAAGGAAGCCCGGAACTTTCAGTTTCGGGATTCCACAGATGTGCCGTTTATTATCCAAATAAAGTTACTTTGAGATATGTCTGTCTCGGAGTTATTGATTAGAATGGAGGGTTGCTGGAACGCTGACAGTCTTCTCATTCATATATAAGTCTGAACCATTTTAATCTTACTATTTGCCCCTTATTCTTGGCCGGACGGCTATATGGCAGTGTTTCTCAACTTTGACGCTTTTAAGATATGTGGACTTTGATTCCCAGAATTCCTCATGCTGCATTGCTGGCTGAGGAATTCTGGGAGTTAAAGTCCAGCCATCTTAAAGCTGCCAAGGTTGAGAAACACCCCTATATGATTTTCCTGACTCTCTCCATGCAGACACGTTATGCCATGGGCTATGCCATTTGTTCTCTTCTTCTGTCAGTTTTCAGGAAAATGGGAAAAAGTGAAGGTGTCTGTGGTGCGACCTGGGCCTGTTCCCAGTGGTAGTCCCTGTGGAAACATCATCCCTGCTGATGACATGATATCTACACCTCTGTTACCCACATCCCGGTAAATTTTAGTAAAAAAACTAGAAAATAGAGGTACCTCAACTTTGTGGCTGGGAACGTGTAGTTCAAACTGACAAATACAGGTAGTCCTCGACTTACAATAGTTCATTTAGTGACCATTCAAAGTTACAACAACACTGAACGGCACAGAAAAATGTATGACTGTTTTTCACAGTTATGACGTTTGCAGCATCCCTATGATCATGTGATCAAAGTGCAGATGCTTGGCAACTGGTTCATATTTATACCGTTGCTGTGTCCCAAGGTCATGGGTGATCCCCTTTTGCGACCTTATAAGCAAAGTCAATGGGGAAGCTAGGTTCATTGAACAATTGGTTATATCAACTGCAGTGATTCACTTAACAGCTGTGGCAAGAAAGTTCATAAAGTGAGGCATTTTAAAATGTTAACAAATATCTCACTTTAACAATTGGGCTCAATTGTGGTCATAAGTTGAGGACTACCTGTAGTGGTATTTTTATTGCTGAGAAAGGGAAATACGAAGAGAGATTCTATGAGATTCTCAGTCATCCAGGTCATGGTTGTGCCAAAGATGCTTTTTCAGGAGGCAACTGGACTTGTTTTTTCTTAGAAGACGTTTTGCTTCCCATCCAGAGCTGAAGAAGCTTCTTGGATGAGAAGTGAAATGTCTTCAAAAGAAAAAACAAGAAAATCCAGTTGCCTCCTGAAAAAGCACTTTGGAATTAAGAGGGATAGATTTTGAGGCATATATTGGCAGGATCAACTCAACTCATTTCTCCATCCTCTTTGATCCAAGACTGTCCGGGCTTGCTTTAACTATTAGAATAATTTTTTTTTTAATTTTTATTCTGTGTGTACTCTATCTATATTGATTCAGTAAATAAGTAAATCAGGAGACTGGGATGTGAATACTCAGTGTCAAATCAAGGGCGAGGATGGATTGCATGATTAACAGATTCTTAATCTTCAAAACAGCATGCAATTTTTTGTTTTCTGAAAAAGATGGCATAGACACTAAAGAACAGTGCCAGGACAGATTGACTAACTGCAATGTGTGTGCATGACTTTTCTTTGTCATAATTTATTCTACTTCTGTAGCTGATGTTTTTAAAGCATGAATGAAATATAAACAGCATAATAAACTATATTCACTAAGGTACCAGAAATCTCGGGGGGGGCGGGGGGCGGGGGGAATAAAGATTAAGAGTTAAGTTGGCAGCAAATAGTCAATTAGTCAATTTTTCCTGGAAACCATACTGCATTCTTATGTTTGAAAGTCTTAATGATACTCACTAGACAAACTTTTCTCTGTAGCCATGATACCTGGTACATTTAAAATGTACATATTATTATTTTTGTGTATGTAGCAAAATAATAAGCAAGTGGGATTCACAGAAGCCTAAACTATATGATGAACAGAAGTAGCACCAACTTGTTTTGCTTCTCCACCCATCCATAGCAGGAGGCAGAGACTGATAATGCCATTCCATTGCCTCCATAGCACGGGGTGCAAGAAAGCCTTCTTCTGCACATTTGATAAAGGTAGTCCTTGCTTAATGATAGTAATTGAGCCCAAAATTTCCATTGCTAAGTGACAGAGTCATAAAGAACGGCATCATGTCACTCCACTGCTTAAGGACCACAGTTGTGGCAGTCCCCGCTTGCCTTCTTTAAGCAAATCATCATGGATTATTAAGCAAGGTCCTCTCGTAACCATGACGGCTGGTTTCCCTGTTGACCTTGCTTGTTGGAAGCTGGGAAGGAACCTCAGAAATCTGGAGCAGCTGTGGGTTGCTGCAACTTTTGGAAATGTGGGCCATTTTCCAAACACCTAGTTCACGATCATGTGACAACAGAGGGCACTGCAAAAGCTGGAACTTTGAGGATGATCATAAGCAGGGGTGGGATTCTACGGGTTCAGACTGGTTCGGGTGAACCCCTTGTTCCAATAATCATCTGGCTCCGAACCAATTCGCTGCAATGAGCATCACGAAGCACACGATCACCGAATCGGTTGTTATACCGGTGGTATCCCACCCCTGATCGTAAGTACAACTTGTTAAGCACCACAGAAGCAAAACGTTGGTGCTACTTCTGTTCATCATATAGCTTAGGCTTCATGAATCCCACTTGCTTATTATTTCAAACAGTGACTACACTAGTAGTCATTAACAGGAGCATCAGAAAAGGCTATTAGTGCGACATGAGACATGTGCTGGAGACCTCTGTGAAGTGAATTGGCAATCTCATTCCACAGGTACATTGTACTGCCACAGCCATTCTGCCTAGAACAAGGAATCAGGTACACCATTAGAGTAGAGTTTACCCGTTCTGGAGGGCGTGAGCATTTGCAAGGCGCTGCTATACTCTTGGATTCTGTAAGTACTGAGATTGGTAACCTTGGGACGCCTAGCAGAGGGACCCATAGCTGGAGGAACCAGTTGCAAATACCCAACCATATCCTCTTGTCTCCCTCTCTTTCTCTTCTGTGGAAGCTGGTACTGGTGCCTCGTTACTCCTCCTTGGAGATGTTCATTGCTGGAGATGCTGCCTCTATTGCTCGCAAAGAGATCTTTGAGCGCTACCGCTGTGCCCAGCAGGCTCGCCCTGTGATTAAGGGGATGACCCCGGAAGCTTGCGCCAACTTGCTCACCAGCATGTCAGCCATTGTTCACCAGGGGGCACTCCGTGAGTGTTAAACTGCCCAGATACAACTGCAACCTAGGGGCTCGACAACCCAGAGAAATCATTCATGTACTAAGGGAGGCTTTTCTACTCACTCAGAGGAAGATGGGGAAGGTTCAAAGTGAAGCCCTGATGAGATGGGAGAGATAGTTCCTGGAAACTGTAGGCCAAGGATATCAAATTCAGTTTCATTAAGGGATGCATCAGGGTTGTGTTTGACCTCGGGAAGGTGTGTATGTGGCCGGGCGGGCATGATCAGCTCGATATCACTTGCTCTGTTTTCGGCGGTGACCACCTCCTGCAACCCTCTGCCAGCAGAAACCAAGCACAGTCCTCCCAGGCTCCATTTTCACTGGCAGAGGCACCATGGGTCAGTCCTTTGCTGGTTCCAGGGTGGCCCCACTGGCCAGATCTAAGCACTCAGTGGGAGCCTTGAGTTTGACACTCCCTCTGCTCTAGGCCTTCCCCATATGTATCTAAGCAGAATGTCAATATGTCCTGATAACCACTTTTACCTAAGGTGTCTGTTAGGTTGCTTTTACCTTGATCCCAGCCTATATTCCAGATAGTTTTAAGTTGTCTTTAATTCCAACATTAAGAGTTTTCCTTTTAGCAGCCAACAGTTGCAGCAGCTTTACTGCAGTCTGAAAAGCAGCTGACCAGTGCTGGAGGATGGCTGTGCAGTGAAATAAGGGAGAGCAATCTGGATCTCAGTTATCTGATGCAGGCCCAGGGCCCCTCAGCTATTGTTCAGGTTTATGGCTTTTCCAGAAGAGCACTAAAGTCTGGAGGAATGGTGAAAACTGCATTCAAAATCAGCCTAAACCATATCTAACAGGAACTGCAGGGTTGCATTATGAAACAGCAGCAGGGATACATCTGGCTCGTGCGGCCCAAACACCCCGACAACTGTTTTTTTGGGCAGTAATCCAAGGCAGAGATCGACTCAGATCTGGCGTGCAAAGAGCCTCCTCTTCTGCACACCTGCTACCTCTCCCAATCTGGCAGATGGCCTTCTAGCTGAGAGAGGCAGGAATGGAAGCAGGTAGATGCCAAATCCACAGGCTGAGCCACCTCCAAATCTATTGCTCATGACAGCAGTGCTATGGTTGGGACACACTTTTCTTGATGATGTGGAGAAGGGCTTGGGGGGTTGGGGAAGGCCAGCTTTCCTGCACAAGAAATGAGGACATCATCAAGTCAGAATAGAGACCATTGGGACTGGTAATGGGATATAAACCATGCCAGTTTAGCTTTCTGTTCATTCACAGACAAGAGGCGAATGGTCCAAGTGAGTGATCTAACTGAGCACGGGGAGGAGAGCCCTGACTGTTCTTTGTGCAACCCTGGTAGCCTGCAAGCACAGACAGGGCTGACCCTGACAGACACCTTCAGATTTTCCCCATTATATCATGGACAAGGGATACATAGACAAGTGGGTCTCCGGTCCATTTCTGTGTGCCAGTGGGAAGGAGAAACAAAGGATTATCATAAAGAGCATCTTTTCTCTGCTGTTTGTTCTTTCCTTTGTTTCCAGCCTGCCAATGTGATCTCCAGGGATCTCTGAGCCTTGAGTGCAACCCAGATGGCGGACAGTGTCAGTGCAAGCCTCACGTCATGGGCCGCCGCTGTGAACGCTGCACTCCTGGTACCTTTGGCTTTGGGCCCGGCGGCTGCAAGTGTGAGTGAAACGCGGCTTCCTTTCTCCTTAAAGCACAGATCCGTCCCTGCCAGCCCAGCTCGTGTGCTGCTGCTGAAGACAGGAACAGAAATATTGATCTAAGCTGGCTGCTTTTGTCAGCTCAGCATTTACTGGAAGTACCATTAGAGGCGGTGGAAATTATTTAGGTAGGGCTTGTTGGGGTGAAGAAGCAGCTTGCAAGGACAGGATGAAGTTCACCCTCCTATCTGCCTCTCTATTTTTGAAAATGTCTTTAATGGGAACTGATCCTCTATGGAAACTTCAGCCCCTTTCCATGCATGCATGGATATTTTTTATCAATCAATCAGAATAGAGCTGGAAGGGAACTTGGAGGTCTTCTAGTATTCAACCAGCTGGCTTTGTGCCTAAGACAAAGTTAATGCAATCCTAAGTTGCATTAACAGAGGGATACAATCAAGATCAAGGGAAGTCCTAATACCACTCTATAAAGCCTTAGTAAGACCATACCTAGAGTACTGCATCCAGTTTTGTTCACCACATTATAAAAAGCTGTTGAGACTTGAGAAAACGTACAGAGAAGAGCAACCAACCAGGATGATTAAGAGACTGGAGACTAAAACATATGAAGAACGGTTACAGGAACTGGGCTTGGCTAGTCTAGTGAAGAGAAGGACCAGGGGAGACAGGATAGCAGTCTTCCAGTATTTTAAGGATTGCCACAGGGAGGAAGGGGTCAACCTATTTTCTAAAGCAACTGAAGGCCAGACAAGGAATAATGGATGGAAGCTGAACAAGGAGAGATTTAACCTGAAAATAACTAGAAACTTTCTGACAGTGAGAACAATCAACCAATGGAACAGCTTTGCCTTCAGAAGTTGTGGGGGCGCCATCACTTGAGACTTTCAAGAAGAGATTGGACTGCCATTTGTCAGAAATGGTGTAGGGTCTCACGCTTGGACGAGGGGTTGGACTAGATGACTTACAAGGTCCCTTTCGATTCTGATTATCTGTTATCTGTTACTATAACTCACAGCTTTTAGCCTGGTCCTTTAACCAGTAGACCAAACTGGTTCTTTTTCAGAAGACGAATCAATTCATAATATTGAATTCCCGTACCTGCTAGTCAATTGAGGTGCCTCAAACAGCAAATGAAAGGGGAGCAGCAGTAGGGGAGGGAAAGCTGCATTGGAAGCTGATATATAATATATCTTTCAGCTGCTCTCAGTAGAGTTGAGGATGCTTTTCTATAATCAGCATCAAATTATTAAGAGCCCAGGTGGCGCAGTGATTAGAAGGCAGCATGGCAAGCAAACTCTGCCCACAGCCTGGTGTTCGATCAAGGTTGATTCGGCCTTCCTTCCTTCCAAGCTGATAAAATAGGGACCTAGATTGTTGGGGGAAATATACAAATAATGCTCACATTGTAAATCGCTCAGAGACTCTCGTAAAGCACTATGGGGCAGAATTATGGAAACCTAGTTCAGTGGTGGGATTCAAAATTTTTTACTACCGGTTCTGTAGGCGTGGTTGGTGGGCATGGCATGGCTGAGTGGGCATGGTGTGGCTTGGTGGATATGGCTTGGAGGTTGTGGCAGGGGAAGGATACTGCAAAATCTCCTCCCCACCCCACTAACCTGCTTTCCAGCTCCGTTCTCCTATGCAGGGCAACAAAAGAAGACCCAGCCAATCAGGTGGGACTCAGTGGGAGGCGGAGAATAGATGGGGGTGGGGCCAGTCAGAGGTGGTATTTGCCAGTTCTCCAAACTATTCAAAATTTCTACTACTTTTTCTCCAGAATTGGTCAGAACCTGCTGAATACCACATCTGGCCTACATGCAATTGCTACTGCTGTGATTCACTTCTAATTCCATCTGTTTTACCTTCTGAACCCTTATGGACTGTTTTCTGCCTTCCTTCATCCCAAGTCGGAAACTCGCCAGGGCTTGTCATGATACGGTTTCTCTTCCTCCTTCCAGCATGCCAGTGCAACAGCCAAGGGTCCCTGAGTAGTTTTTGTGACAGCTTCAGTGGACAGTGTCCATGCCGGGCAGGTGTTTTTGGGCTTCGCTGCGACCATTGCCAGGCCGGTCACTGGGGCTTCCCAAACTGCCGTCCATGCCAGTGTAATGGCCGAGCAGAAGAATGTGAGTCGCGGACAGGCAGCTGTTTGCATTGCCGGGGCCATACGGAAGGAAATCGGTGTGAGAGGTAAGGAAGGAATGGTAGCTATGTACTGAGAGCCGACCCTTAGCTAATAGGCATAAGTCCATCCGTGATCTCCTGCCTGGAGTTCAAGATCTACAGCAGCCTAGAATACTGGTAGTCCTCGATTTATGACCATAGTTGTACCCAAAATTTCTGTTGCTAAATGAGACAATTGTTAAATGAGCTTTGCCCCATTTCATGACCTTTCTTGCCCAGTTGTTAAGTGAATCACTTCATTGTTCAGTTAGTAACTTGACGGCTTCCCCATTGACTTTGCTTGTCAAAAAGGCCGCAAAAGGGGATCACATGACTCCCGGGACAAGGCAACAGTCATAAATGTAAGTCAGTCGTCCAGCACCTGAATTTTGATCACATGACCATGGGGATGTTGTAATGTGAACAATTATCGTAAGCCACTTTTCTCAATGCCTGGGTAATTTTGAACAGTCACTAAATGAATTAAGTCAAGGACTACCTGTATGAAGTATATTTTAATGTCCTGAGTTTTAGAAAGGTGCATTTTGTTTTTGCCTCCAATTCAGATAATTTCCCAGAAAAGTTTTTGGTTCTTGTCACATCCAGAATTGTTATGCGTGGAATTGACCACACCCTGTACTTCACTGCCCTCATCTCTGAATATAAACCAAGGTGATCATTCTGGTACTGCAGGATCATTAAAGAGGGATATTGAACAACCTGGCTCTGAGAACAATGTGAAAATTTAAAGTTTAAAGGCATCTTTATAAATAATATTCCTATTGGTATTCCTACACTTTCATTTAAACAATAGACAAGTTTTTTTTCCAGAATATGATGGATTTTTTTCCACGCATGATTTGATGGTAAATCTGAAACTTAATTGTTGGTGAACTTAAATTTCTTGAGACATACCCAGCTATTCTGGAAGCACCTATTCAGCAAATAATCAAAGTTTTAATCAAAGTTTATGCCTTTTAATAAAAAGTAGTAATCTGAAAAGGTGCTACCAGGCTCTTCCTAATTTTTGGCTACCATAGACTACCAAAGTCCTCCTTCCATAACTTAGCTACTGGTATAATTCTTTTGTAACTTTTAGCAAATTCCTTTAGGCATTCTCAGCATTTTTATCACTTTCTTGGTAGCCTAAAGTCTTTTGTATCAATCTTTCCAGCCACTTTTCTACTTTTCCACATTGTTCCTTTATTTGTAACTCTTGCTCCTTCTTCTGCCTCCTCAACATTTTTCCATTCCTCCACTATTTAGGTTTATAAGTGCTTAGAGCAGGGGTCTCCAACCTTAGCAACTTTAAGATTTGTGGACTCCAACTCCCAGAGTTCCTCAGCCAGCAATCTTAAAGTTGCCAAGGTTGGGGACCCCTGGCTTAGAGTACACTACATTTTCATTGTAAACATAATTTAGAAAATCTATTTGCAAAAAGACATATGCACAACTATGTATACCATGGATTATTCATCACAATCCTGCCATTTGTCCAGGAGTCATCATCCAATGGCTGTTATCAAACTCGGAAGCCAAACAAGGTTGGGCTTCATTAATAGCTTAATAGTAAGATGAGAAATCTTCCAGATAATATTGTAGCTGAAGGCTAACTTGTAAGTTGAAAAATGCACACTATAGGAGAAGGTATTCCTGTCCCCCCCCAAAAAAAAAAATACATACAAAAATATAAAAGCACTAGTTCAGCCCCATTCAAATTGTTTTTTTTTTGTAAGAAGTGAAAGCTTCATATACACAATTTTTTTTCTTTTCAGTCCTAAATAAATATCTTACGCAGGGGTGGGATTCTACAGGTTCTCACTATTCGCTAGAACCGGTTGTTTAAGGCCGTGTCACACTGCCCAACGGATGCAAAAAGGACACAACGTAAGAGAAAAATGTTACATCCGTTGTATCCATGCTCAAAAGGGGCTAAAATTTGCATAATTGGAGCGGATAACACGGACGCGGGGAGGACGCAGGGCGGATGCAAAGCGGATGCGGAACGGAAGCCCAGCGGATGGAAGCGGATGGCGCAACCGCAGGGCTTCCGGGGGGCTTCAGCAAAGCGGATGTGGAACAGAAACAACGGATGCAGAACGGATGCACAGCGGATGAAGCGGATGCACAGCGGAAGCCTAACGGATGCCTGGCATTAATTGCGCATGCGGGGGGGGATGCATTGCGCAAGCCACGCGGATATAAAGGGAAGCAGCTCGCACGTGGCCAGCATTCCAAGGAAAGACCTGCTGCTGGATACCTCGAGTTCTTGCCTGCATGTCTGCCTGCAAGCCTTGCTGCCAGCCTGCCTCCAAGCCTTCCTCCCAGCCTGCCACCCAGCCTCCTGGGCAGCCTCCCTGCCAGCCTTTCTGCCAGCCTGCCTTCCAGCCTTGCTGCCAGCCTGCCTTCCAGCCTCCCTGCCAGCCTTGCTGCCAGCCTGCCTTCCAGCCTCCCTGCCAGCCAGTCTGTTTGCCAGCCTTGGTGCCTGCCTTCCTGCCAGGCTTCCTACCAGCCTTCCTGCCAGCCTTCCTGCCAGCCTTGGTGCCTGCCAGCCTTCCTGCAAGCCTTCTTGCCAGCCAGCAACCCCACAACCATGGGGAAGAAGCGAAAGTCTCAGCAACCTGCCGCCATCCCTGGCAAGAGGGACAGGGCCACCCTCCTGCCCCATGTTCCTGACTCATCTCCTGCTGGGGCTTCTGCTGCTTGGGCTCGCTCTTCTGTTGCTGGAGCTTCTGCTGTAGCTGCTCCTGGCGGTGGTGCTTCTGCTGCAGACTCTGCTGAAGCTGCTCCTGGCGGTGGTGCTTCTGCTGCTGCGTACTCTGCTGAAGCTGCTGCTGGTCCTGCTCGTTCTGCTCGTGCTCCTGGTCTTGCTGACCCTGATGCTGGTGCTTACTCTGCTGCTGCTGATCCTGGTCTTGCTGCTACTGCTGCTGCTGCTGCTGATCCTGCTGCTGCTGATTATGATCCTGCTGGTGATTATGCTGCTGCTGCTGCTGCTGCTGCTGATTATGATCCTACTGGTGATGCTGCTGCTGCTGCTGCTGCTGCTGCTGCTGTTGGTGTGGAGGAGCAGCCCCTACAACCTGGAAGCCCCTCTGATGAGGGCCCATCTGGTCCTGCCAAAGGGAGGAAGAGGCGTATGCGACAACGGGAGAGGAGGCAGTACTACATTGAGGAAGCGCATGAGGATGAGGTGCTGGAGTGTCTGAGAGAGAACAACTATCTGTGGCGGAAGGGACACCGGCTGTACAGGGACACCAAGCGGAAGCAGGCTGCTTGGAGAGAGAGGGCGGAGAGTCTGGGCTACACATCGGATGTGCTCCTCGGCTAGTGGAAGCACATGCACACCTGGTACGGGAAGCTGCACTTCAAAAAATCTGGCCAGGCCAGGGTTAAGCTGACAGACAGAGAGACCTACGTCATGGCCAGGTGCAGCTTCCTGGAGGGTGAGATCCGCCACCGAGGAGCACCAGGAGCCCCTCTGTCTACCCTCTCTCTCCAGCAGCTTGCTGCGACCCAGTCCTCTTCCGGCCGAGAGTCAGTCCCTGTCTCCATGCAGGTATCTGTGGAGCGTGCCACAGCGGAGAACCCCCGGGCAGGTGTTGAAAGCGTGGTGGAGGGCGAGGAGGACCCCCTGGTGCGGTGGGAGAAAGGAGACATCGAGTCCACCGCTGCCGAAGTCGCATCCACCCACACCTCCGCCTCCACAGTAAGGCAGAGAGCCGGACCGCAGGAGGGGCAGAGCCACAAGGTCCTGGTGGAGATCAGGGACACCATCCGCACCAGCATAGGTCTCCTCTCTCAGCTGGTCCCCATCGACTCCTCCTCCTCCAACCGCAAGCCCTTCCTCAATTATGTCAACCAGACCCTCAAGGAGATGGCGGATCCCCAGTACCAGGTGGTGAAGGAGAGGATCACCACGCTGCTTAACAACCCTCCAGACCCAGAGGTACCTGCTCCCACCCAGTCCAGGTCTGCTCCTCCACCCCAGGTGATGTTCCTCCCATACCAAGGCTTCCCACAGCCCCTCACCTACCAGGGCTACAGCTACCCGGAGGTCCAGCAGCACAGATAGCAGCCCTTCCAAATGCAGGCACAGAGTCATCGGGCGACACCATTGCCACCGGTTCCAATGATGCCACCGATGCCAACCACGACAATGATGCCACCCACACCAGTCCTCACCCCGCTGCAGACCAGGCAGCCCCACTACACTGCTCCTTCCTCCATCCCACAGCCAAGCCCGGCCTCAGTACATCTGTCCTCAGTACTGGGGCTGACACCCCATGGCATGGAGGAAGGACCTCTCAGCATCACGGGGCTGAGCCAGCTGTACGACACCTTCCTCAACACACCGTCCCCTGTTATCGTCTCGGGGCCAGGCACTCCAACAACACCTCAGACCAGCACTGCAGCAGCACCCACCTCCACAGCACCTGCACCCTAACACCTTAGACTGGGCACACACCTCCGAGTGACCAAGAGGAGTGCCAGAGACTGGCTGCCTGGATATTTGTGGACTTTATTTGGACACTTGACTTGGGTCATGTTTATTTTACAGCTTGTTATTAATAAAGTTTATATTTGATTCACACACTTGCTTCATTAATTTTTTTCTATAAAGTCTGGGTGGAAACTTTTAGAAATGGTTTAGCCTTTGCATGCTTGTGGGATGGGTTAAGATAGCAGTGGGGTGGGCAGTGATACCTTTGGGATGGGTTAAGATAGCTGTGGGATGGGAAGGGATACCTGTGGGATGGGAAGGGATACCTGTGGGATGGGCAGGGATACCTATGGGATGGGTAATAGTTGTAGGATAGATAAACCTCCAGTGCAAGCATAGTGGGACTGTATGGTCCACCCTCCCAGGTGCCACCCCTATGGCCCTTCATTATCAATTACAATGTAAGCATTGATCCACACATGTCAACATAAACACAACTCTTTATTAAATGCCCTGTTCATTGTAGGCACACCCAACATACATGGCCCAATCTCATCAGTGTGATGAGACAGGCTGAAGGAACCATCCATTAAGCATCTACCATCCTGTCTTGCCACTCCACCACTCCAGCTGGGGAGTTGCACCAGTGTTTCAGGAGGTTGCGCTGCTTCTTCGCCTCATGTGAGGCTCTGTTGGGCCCTTGCACATCCTCAGTGTCAATCAGGTTTTGCCCTTGCCTCCATTCCCCAGGCTCCATGTCCCCATTGCCTTGCTGGAGGTCCACGAGCCTGTTCTGCAAGACTGGGTAGCGGGTGCGCATGAGATTGTGCAGGATGCAGCAAGCTTCCACGATCCTCCTCATGGTCTGTGGCGATGCTGCATGTTGGTGAGAAGTACCTGGAACCTGTTGGCCAGGATGCCAAAGGCGTTCTCCACCACCCGCCTTGTCCTGGACAGCCTGTAGTTGAAGATCCTCTCTTCACGGGTGAGGTATTTGGAGGTGTAGGGCTTCATGAGGTAGGTTGTGAGGGAGAAGGCATCATCCCCCACGATGAAGTAGGGCACATCTTGTGTGTCGTTGGGCAGCGGGTCTGGATCTGGGAAGCCCACCATGAGGTTGCTTTCCAGCCCCTCCTTGAGGTGACTGTCGTTGTATACCTGGGCATCTGAAGATGAGCCATTGCCTGAAACATCGATGTACATGAACTTGTAGTCAGCATCGACCATGGCGAAGAGGATGATGCTGAAGAAGCCCTTGTAGTTGTGATAAGTGGACCCTAAGTTGGCTGGAGCTTTGCAGGCCACGTGCTTGCCATCGATGGCTCCAACGGTGTGGGGGAAGTTCCACTTCTGATACCACTGCTCTGCAACTTTCTTCCAGCCTTCTTCAGTGGAGGGGCACTGGAGGAGCTCCTCCTTGTATTCTTCGATGATGGCCTGCACCACTTCTCTGACAACAAAGCTGATGGTGCTGGGTGGCACCCTCCAGCCGTACTGCATGCTCCTGTACGTGGTCCCTGAGGCCAGGTGGCGCAGAGTGAGTGCCACCTTGAGCCCAGCGTCCAGGCTGGGCGGGAAGTTGGTGTTTGTCTTGGTCAACCTGGGTGTCAGGCGCTGCACAACTTCGTCAAACATGGCTGGAGGCATCCTCATGAAGTTCTGGAATGCCCGAGTGTCTTCGCTCCTGAGCTCCACCATCAGTATGTACTGTGCTCTTCTGGCTAACCATCTTTGGACCCAGACTTTTTTTGGGTGCTTCCTTTTCTTCCCGTAGTAGAGTTCACAGAGACTGTAGATGGTTTCGCAGTGTTGCAGAAGGATGTTGGCTGCCAAAAGGATTTTGTCGCAATCCACGGTGGACATGACTGGATGCTGTGGAAGAGGAAGAGTCAGATGAAGGCTGCAGAGGTCTGCACAGCTGGTCTGCTGGTCTGAAAGTGAGATGCAGATGAGTTGCTCCCCCTTTTTATCGGCAGTATAGGTGTCCCTTTGCATCCTCTAGGCATCATCTAGACATCCTTAATATCCGAGATAGGTCCCCTCTGCGGACGTTTTTTCCGTTTTAAACGCTTTGTTTCCGTTCTGCATCCGTTCCGCGTCCGTTCCGCTTCCTCCCTGCGTCCGGGCGGATGCGAGTTGGGCGGATGCGCAGCGGATGCCTAGCGGATATAGCGGATGCGTCGCGGATGCGTAGCGGATGCGTAGCGGATGCAGAACGGACGAATTGGATACATTTTCCGCGCAAAAGTTTTAGGCAGCCTAAAACTTTTGGAGCGGATAAAACGTCCATAAACGGATGCTGGACGGATAGAGAGGTAGCAAAATGGAGGCAGTGAGTACATCGCGTTTTCCAACGGATGGCAAGGTTTTTTGTCCGTTTTACATCCTCTTTGCATCCGTTGGTGCAGTGTGACAGGGGCTTAACATTCTAAAGGCCATGTCACACTGCCCAACGGATGCAAAAAGGACACAACGGACGAGCAAAATGTTCCATCCGTTGTTATCTGCTCTCAAAAGGGGCAAAACTTTGCATAAGCTGAGCGGATAACACGGAAAGGAACGGACGTGGGGAGGACGCAGAGCAGATGTATAGAGGATTTGTAGAGGATGCGTAGAGGATGCGTAGAGGATGCGTAGAGGATGCAGAGCGGATGCGTAGAGGATGCAGAGTGGATGCAGAGCGGATGCGTAGAGGATGCAGAGCGGATGCGTAGAGGATGCAGAGCGGATGCAGAGCGGATGAGCTGCATCCACTTTCATCCTTTCTCCATCCGTGCTACTAACGGTGCACGTCCGTTCTGCTTCCTCCCTGCGTCCGTTTTCCGCTGGAACAGATTTGAGTTGTGCGGATGCACAGTAGATGCTTAGCGGATATAGCAGATGCGTAATGGATGCAGAATGGATGTCCCCCGTATGCCTAGAGGATGCAGAACGGATGCATTGGATACATTTTCCGCTCAAAAGTTTTGGGCAGCTCAAAACTTTCTGAGCGGATGAAACGTCAATAAACGGATGCTGGACGGATAGAGAGGAAGCAAAATGGAGGCAGTGAGTACATCGCGTTAACCAACGGATGGCAAGCTTTTTTGTCCGTTTTACATCCTCTTTGCATCTGTTGGTGCAGTGTGACATGGGCTTAAGCAGTTGGGAGAACTGGTTGTGAGAAGAAATTACTGGCCTAATCCTGTCAGGAAGGCAGGAAGGAAACATTCTGGTGTTGTTGCTTACAGAAACTGCCTCTCCATTAACCCTTATTACATTCTTGGCAGGATTAAACTTCCTGTCTCAGGAACTTCTCTGGAGTTTTTTTCCCCTCCTTTACTGGTACTTTGCTTGTGTGGAGTGATTATTCAAAGTTACAGTGGCACTGAAGAAAGTGACTTAGGACCATTTTTCACACTTATGACTGTTGCAGCATTCCCACAGTCATGAGAGGCCAGGCGAGAAGATGCGTGCCTCAATGTGAGTGATATTGAGTTGGCCATGCCCAGCCAATAACATGACTACCAAGGCATGTCCATCCACTCACATGACCACAAAGCCATGCCCACCACCTAAGCCACAGAACCGGTTGTTAAAAAATTTGAATCCTACCCCCTGACCTTACATACAACAGCACATTGCCTCTCATGTAGTAGAGATAAAACAAAAGTAGCTCTTGCTAACTAAAAGCATTATGTAGTATGTATCAAAACTGGATCTTGGGAACAAATGGACATGGAAGAAAAATGGACAGAAGTGAAAGAAACCAAAGTGAAAGTAGAAATCACGTATGAAGATGTAGTGGAAGAGAGTTTTAGTCCTATCTTAGCCATGAAAACCAGCTGGGTAACTTTGGGCCAGTCACACTCTCTCTCAGCCCAACTCACCTCCCAGGAGTTGTTGTTGTGGGGAAAATAGGAGGAGGAAGGTGTGTTGAACATGTTTACCGCCGGTATACATATCTATATATGTATACAAGAAATGAAATACCACTCATGCATCATCACAAAATCTCCAGAACCGTAAAAGCTACAAACTTGAAATTTCACACTTATGTTCCTCTTGGTTTCTAGGTACTCACTAAGAAAGGATTTTTCAAAATGACCATCACAGCATTAGTATTTAATATATTATTATTAACATACTCTGATGTTAAAGAGTTCTACTCCCCCTCCTTCCCCACTTGAAAAGAAATCTGTTCCAAATGCAAAACACAAGCAGAGGAGAGAAGTTTCAGTTTTACTTTCACAGCAGCAAGCAGCTTTAGTACAGAACAGTTGAGCTAAGCCATGCCCGGGCTTCTTCTTGTCTCCTTCCTCACACAAAAAATACTGTTTCACTTTCCAAACAGCCCTCAACTCTTTCACACACTGACAGGATGTTCACCAGATGAATACTGATGGGTGCTAGTAGGCAAAGGCAGAATTTTTTCCTCTTATTTTCCTCCCCATAAACTAAGCCCGACCACATAGTTTTGTAGCAAAGCATGGGTATAGAGCTAGTAAATAAATGAAATAGGAACAAAACCACCTATTCCTAAAACAACCTCTTCCCTTGTGTGCAGGTGCGTGGCTGGATACTATGGGAACCCAGCACTGTCCTTGGGTGGCCAATGCCGTCCTTGCCCTTGCCCTGAGGCTCCTGGCTCTGGACGCAATTTTGCAGTCACTTGCCATCAAGACAACCCCTCTGGAACTGTGATGTGCAGCTGCCTTGGAGGTTATACAGGCAAGTCCAGCTTTGGGACACGCAGGCAGGTCTTCATTCACCTTGTGGTAGGATTGGGTGAATGGCTCTCTACGCCAGACCAGCTGTATTGAAAGAGATCATAATCCAGTCTGGGAGGCTTTGGGGATCTGAAATTAAGGGAGGGGAAAGACGTTGGGTTGGATTGGGTTATGTTGGGAAGACAGGTGAGTTTGCTCCAGTAAACAATTTGTAGCTCAGGGTTGAAATGAGGGATCCTGGGGCTCTTTGAGCTCGGTTATTTTCTTGCAGATGTTTCATTACCAAACTAGGTAACAACATCAATGGTAGGGAGTTGGGTTTGCTTAATTTATATTCTAGTGGCTTGCCCTGTCAGTGTTGGTGGGAGTGACCTTGGTGGTTCTTTGGTTGGGCTGCTGAGTTTGCTCCTGTTTGCTCCTCCATCTCAACCAGCACTCTTCTTTCACATAGGCCCGCGCTGTGACGAGTGTGCTCCTGGTTATTATGGCAACCCCCGGCAGGTTAGAGGACGATGCCAGCCCTGCGCCTGTAATAACAACATTGATCTGGCAGATCCCAAATCCTGCAATCGACGCACAGGCCAGTGTCTTCACTGCCTATACCACACCGAGGGAGACCAGTGTCAACACTGCCAAAAAGGGTACTATGGCGATGCCACTCGACACACCTGCCGCCGTGAGTGTCTGCTGCAAATAATGACTGCCTGGATTTTATTATACTTTACCTTACCTTACAGTACCTTACTTAACAGTACCTTACCTTACAGTGCCTTATTTTACTTTACTACTTTACCTTACCTTACCTTACCTTACAGTACCTTACCTTATTTTACTTTACTACTTTACTTTACCTTACCTTCTCATACCTTACTTACAGTACCTTACCTTATTTTACTTTACTATTTTACTTTACCTACCCTACCGTACTTTACCTTACCTTATTTTATTTTACTACTTTACTTTACCTTACTTTACAGTACCTTACCTAACCTTACCTTATTTTACTTTACTACTTTACTTTACCTTACTTTACTTTTCCTTATTTTACTTTACTACTTTATCTTACCTTACCTTACTCTATTTTGCTTTACTACTTTACTTTACCTTGCCTTACAGTAGCTTACCTTACCTTACAATATTTTACTTTACTACTTTACTTTACCTTACCTTATAGTACCTTACCTTGCCTTCTTTTACTTTACTACTTTATGTTACATATTAACATACTTGTAATACCCTAACCTGATTGGCTGAAACGAACTGCACCATGATTGGCCAAGACGCATGATGGTGATTGGTTAGTAAGGAATCTCCCGTGATTGGACGAACCAATTGCGGGAGATTCAGAAAGCTGTCATTGGGTGAGAGCCGCTGGCTAGCCCTATAAGAAGAGCTGCCACGGCTTGCTGAAGGCTACACAGATCTATACCTTGAATAAAGAGCTGAAGTTACGCTGGTCTCCTGTCTCCTGATTTCCCGCGCTTTTACACTGGCGACGAGGGTGGGATACTGAGACAAAGAGACCAGTTGGGCACGTGGCAACTGAGCTGAACAACCAATGAGATGGCCGGCAGCAACTCGCCACCCGCACCATTTGACTGGGAATCTTACATCGATAGATTCCTCATGTTCCTCGAGAGCAACAATCTCAAGGATGCAAACAACCACCGAAAGAGAGCTGTGTTCCTGACCCATTGCGGGCCAGCCATATTCAAGATGGCCAAAGCGCTGGCCAAGCCAGAGGACGTGAAGGAGATGACTTGGCCAGATCTAGATCGATTACTTCGGAACCACTATGCCCCAGCTGTGCCAAACCTAATCCGGCGACACGAATTCTACCATCGGGATCAAAAGGATGGAGAGAGCATCGGGGATTTCATAGCAGCATTGAGGAACATCGGAGGTGTGTGTGGCTTTTCAGACATGGACGAGGCTCTGAGGGACCGCGTGGTTCTCGGTCTCAGAGACCCCATGCTCCAGAGCAGGCTAATGGCTCGAGCAGACATTACAGTTACCGAAGCCACTGCTGAAGCCACCGCAGCTGAGGCCATGAAGAAATCAGTGGTCAAGATGCGACTAATGAATGCAAGGGACCAGCCAACAACCTCGGAGACCAACACATCCCCCAAAAAACGAACTGAAACTGGTCACAAAGCAACAACTGCGCACCACGAGGACGTTGATCTATCACCCAACACCGAAAATGAGGAAGAGGAGATCCACCGATTGCAAGCGGAGCGAGACCGGCGGAGAAGTCGTAAGTCGGGCTTCCAGTGCACCGGTTGCGGCAGCGACCACTCCCATTCTGAGTCCCGGTTTTTAGACGCCATTTGACGGTACTGTGAAAAACGGGGGCATATCGCCAAGGTCTGCCGAAACAAACAGAACTCCAGCCCAAGAGGACGCGACAACACGCCTCCCAGAAACCAAGACAGATTCACAGAGAACCGATGGAACCGCGAAAACCGAAGCAAGAAGCTCAGCAAAACCAGACGACGGGAAGAAACCCATCAAATGGTCACAATCGGCCATTCAGACAACTCAGATGCAAGAAAAGTACATGTGCAGGTCAGCATCGAAGGCAGGCCATGCAGAATGGAGGTGGACTCCGGATCATACCTCTCCATGGTGTCCTGGGACACAATTAAGAGGTTAGTGCCCAGCTTAAAGAAACAAGAGCTGGAGAACCAGAGACTCACCATTAAGGACTATCAGGGGAACAGAATCCCCATAATAGGAATTGGACACTTCCATGTAACCTTCAAAAGACATGGAAAAGTACTTCCACTCACTATTGTCGACAAAGGACCGCCCAAGCCTGCTGGGTCTGGAATGGTTCGCGCCATTAGGGATCAAGGTGACGGGCATCAACCATGTCGAGGAAACAGACTGGGAAGAGGAGCTGATGAAGGAATTCCAAGAAGTGTTTGACGGACAATTAGGCAAGTACCGGGGGGTCCCCAATATCATTTAGCTTGAACCCCAATATTGCCCCAATCCGGCTCAAACCTAGACGAGTTCCATTCGCCCTCAAACCAAAAATAAATGAACAATTAGATGAGCTCATTGCAGAAGGGGTCCTGGAACCAATAGATCATGCACGCTGGGAGACCCCAATAATCACCCCAATCAAACCAGACAGGTCCATGAGAATTTGTGGGGACTATAAAGCGACACTTAACAATGCACTGCAACAAAGTGCATACCCAGTCCCGGTGGTACAGCACCTCCTATACTCACTCGGAGGAGGAAAAGTCTTTGCGAAGCTCGACTTGGCGCAAGCATATAAACAGCTGCCCGTCGATGCCGAGACTATCGTGACCCACAGGGGGGCTTTCTGGTGCAAAAGGCTCCAATTCGGAGTCAGTGTGGCACCAGGGGTGTTCCAGAGTCTCATAGAATGGTTACTCCAAGGAATTAAGGGAGTCGTGCCATATTTTGATGATGTGTTGGTAGCGGCCAAAGACAAAAGACAATTGAGAAGCCGACTCAGAGAAGTCCTACAAAAATTTAAAAATGCAGGACTTAAAATCAAAAAAGAAAAGTGCCAGTTATGCACTGAAAAGGTTGAGTTCCTGAGATATCTGGTGAACAAAGATGGAATCCACCCTACCCACAAAAAAATAAAAGCAATAAAGGAAGCCTCGAGACCTCAAAATAAGGCAGAATTACAAGCCTTTCTGGGGCTAATCAATTTCTACAATGTCTTTTTGCCACAGAAGGCAACAACAGCGGAACCTCTGCATAGGTTGCTCGACAAGACGTCTGTTTGGTCCTGGGGCAAGCGTGAAGAGGCCACCTTCCGGAACATAAAAGACCTCCTCACATCACAATCAGTCCTCATCCAGTACAGCAAGACCCTACCACTAACGGTAACCTGTGACGCCTCTCCATTCGGCATTGGAGCTATACTAAGTCATACCCTGCCAGACTGGAGAGAAGCACCAATCGCTTACTTCTCGAAAACACTATCAAAAGCAGAAAGAAATTATAGCCAGCTCGACAAGGAGGCCCTTGCAGCGGTTACCAGCGTGAAGCGGTTTCACGAGTACTTATACGGTAGGGACTTCACCCTCATCACCGACCATAAACCACTACTGGGGATCCTGGCGGGAAACAAGGCCACCCCCAACATACTGTCTCCCCGGATGACAAGGTGGTCTGAGTTCCTTGCCGCCTACACCTACCAACTAATACATCGCCTTGGGAAATGCATCTCACATGCCAATGCACTAAGCCATTGCCCCTTAACAGATTACGAAGATGACCCTGCACCCACCACATCCACCCTGCAAATAGAAACATTGCCCAGCCTACCAACAACCGTGTCAGACATTGTGAGAGAGATGAGCAAAGACGGCAAACTGGCGCAAGTTTTGAACTGGGTGGTAAAAGGGTGGCCGGAAACAGAAAGCAGTGACCAGTTTAAACCCTTCCGAAACCGGCAAACTGAATTATCCTCCCAAAAGGGATGTATACTATGGGACGATAGAGTGGTAGTTCCAGACAGCTTACAAAAAAAAATATTACACATGTTGCATGAGGGACACCCGGGCATTGTGAAAATGAAATTCCTAGCCAGAAGCTACGTATGGTAGCCAGGGATAGACAAAACCATTGAAACCTGGGTGGCTACATGTGACAAATGTCAGCAATCCAGATCAAACCCGCCCAAAGCACCAACCCTCCAATGGGAAACACCAAGGGGACCATGGTCGAGGGTCCATATAGACTTTGCGGGACCCACGAAAGGGCACACTTTCTTGATCGCAGTAGACGCTTACTCCAACTGGTTGGAGGTAAGCCTAATGCGATCTACCATGATGGAGGTGGTTACAAAACAACTAAACAGACTTTTCGCCACCCACGGCTTACCTGACTTGATAGTATATGACAACGGGCCACAATTTACGGCATTGGCATTCGAGCAATTCCTCGCAGAACGGGGAATCCAACACGCATTGACAGCGCCCGTTCATCCGGCGGCGAATGGGCGGAACGAATGGTCAGATACATCAAAGACGCTTTAGAAAAGATGGACACTGGTAACATACACAACAAAATAAATAAACTATTAAAAATACAGCACATAACACCAAGTGCCAAAACCAATAAAAGCCCGGCAGAACTCCTGATGGAAGAAAACTCCGATCCCATCTAGACAGACTTCACCCAACTTACAATCCAAAAAAACCACAAGACTCCTCCAGCTGGTACCGGGCATTTAATCCGGGAGACACGATCTACACTAAAAAATGTTCAGGGGAACTATGGGTACCCGCTACAATAACTCAAGTAACAGGTCCCCGGTCGTACCAGCTGGAAACAGAGGACGGAAGAAACTGGAAACGGCATGTCGACCAAATACGATCAAGAATAATTTTAAACAGTACTGAAAACCCACAAAACTCACAAACAGACTCTAATAAAAAAACTAGAAGGGGGGGGCAGAATCCCCAAACAATCATCAAAAAGAAAAAAGAAAATATGACTACAAGACAACGACAAACTGAACGGGCCCAACCAACGCAAACCGAACCAGAAATACAAACACTGCTAAATAAAAGAAGAAACCAACAATACTCACCGGAAAATGAAGACAGCCGAAGGGTACCAGAGGAAGACGACCCACTCGGAACCTCGTCTGGAAGGAACAGTCAAGCCAGCTCAACCAGCCCAGAAAGACCGGCCGGGAACAAAGAAGCCGACAACTCGACCGAACCCAGTAGACTGGGTGGGAGTTGTGGCGGAAGGCCTGACTCACCTTTCCAGGCGGTTCCATGGAGAAGAGCGGGAGCAACGAAGATCCTTTCCGAACTGGCTGAAGACCATGCAGCAAATGAACTGCACAGGTCAAGTAGGCAAGTAAAAAGCCCTGCCTACCTACGCGACATCACGTAGGATGGACCATACCAAGAGGGGAGGGGTGTTATATATTAACGTACTTGTAATACCCTAACCTGATTGGCTGAAACGAACTGCACCATGATTGGCCGAGACGCACGACGGTGATTGGTTAGTAAGGAATCTCCCGTGATTGGATGAACCGATTGTGGGAGATTCAGAAAGCTGTCATTGGGTGAGAGCCGCCGGCTAGCTCTATAAGAAGAGCTGCCGCGGCTCACTGAAAGCTACACAGATCTATACCTTGAATAAAGAGCTGAAGTTACGCTGGTCTCCTGTCTCCTGATTTCCCGCGCTTTTACACTTTACCTTACCTTCTCATACCTTACTTACAGTACTTTACCTTATTTTACTTTACTATTTTACTTTACCCTGCCCTATCTTACTTTACCTTCCCTTATTTTATTTTACTACTTTACCTTACCTTACAGTACCTTACCTTACCTTATTTTATTTTACTACTTTACTTTACCTTATTTTACTTTATTACTTTACTCTACCTTACCTTATTTTACTTTACTACTTTACCTTACATTACTTGACTTTACCTTATTTTACTTTACTACTTTACCTTACCTTACTCCTTCCCAACCCTACCACAGTGACTCCGGGTGGCTTAAGAGGATAAACTCCAATACAAAAAGCAATAACCACACCCCCACCCTTGGCAATATGAATCAGATGAGCCATTTTATTGGTTCCATCTCACCCTGGGTCTCCAGGCCCATAGGCAGAACCACATCTTCATGGCCTTTCAAAAGAGAGTCACAATGGTGGTCAATCTTATCTCTATGTGGATGATGTTCCACAGGAAGAGAAGGAGCCGCCACGGAGAAGGCTCTTCTTCTGGGTCCTGATAGATGGACATAATTAAGAAAGGGGACCCATAACATTCTCTGCCTCACTTTGGGGAGTCAGAAAGGGAAAAAGACAGTCTTTGAAATCTTATTGAAACCTTTACTAAAAGATTGTGAAGACTGTCTTGTTAAAAAGACACTCTGCACAATCTTACTAAAACATTGGTGCTAACCTATAGATCCCAGCCTTGTCCAAAATAAAAAGCTTTGGTTTATGGTGCCCAGTGAGACTGGCTTCTTTTTAACTGGCATATTTATTTGCTTTTCTGTAAAGATGGTTTGATTTACTAATCAGTGTATCGTTTTTCCTTCAAAGAAGTGGGCTGAATATCATATATATTTTTTCTCCCTGCAGGTTGCTCTTGTAACTATCTGGGTACTGTGCAGAACAAATGCTCCTCACGGGAGCAGTGCCAATGTGATCGGTACAGTGGGCAGTGCCAGTGCCTACCCAATGTCCAAGGACAGAACTGTGACCGTTGTGCCCCGAACTTCTGGAACTTAACCAGCAGGCAGGGTTGCCAACCCTGTGATTGCCATTCCTATTACTCATTGAGCCCCGCTTGTAATCAGGTGAGTCTGAGCTCTGTGCTAGGCAATGCAGGCGTAGATGGCTTGGACAATGTTATGTTGAAAACTGGAGAGCTTCCAGTGTTGAAGAACAGTGTGGGCCACACTGTTGAAGAACAGTGTGGGCCTGGAAGACTCTGGCTTGCAGGAAGCTCCTTGGCTGGTAGGCTGGGAGAAGGGGAGGAGAATTTAATTCAGCAGTAATTCATAAGTTTAATAAGAAGATAAAAAGTGGGCTGGAGCCGTGATGGCACAGTGGTTAGAATGCAGTACTGCAGTGTTAACTCACTGCTCATTCCAGGAGTTCGATTCTCATCAGGCTCAAGGTTGACTCAGCCTTCCATCCTTCTGAGGTTGGTAAAATGAGGACCCAGATTGTTGGGGGCAATTCTGTAAACCGCGTAGATAGGTTGGTAAGCATTATAAAGCAATACAAGTAGGCTTCAACTTATAACAATTCATTTAGTGACTGTTCAAAGTAACAACAGCACTGAAAAAAGTGACATGACCATTCACAGTTACAACCTGTGCTCTGAGATTCAGAGTCAGCTCTGAGATTCAGCTGCCAAGATTATTTTAAGGAATGCAAAGTGGGGTGGAGGAGTTCGCATGAAAAAATTCCAGCTGCAGTTAATTGGTTCTTGTGATTAATAAAGTGTAAAAAGTGGGAGGAGAGAAGGTGGATTTTGTGAAACGCCTGCTAAAAATGACTTTCAGTTTGGAAATTGAATAGAAGTACCAGAGCTGTTCCTAGTAAATCAGTTGGAGATTATACTTGTCTTGGAGTGATTGATTACCATGGACAATTCTGGATGCCTAACAGTAGCATCCCCATGATCATGTGATCAAAACTCAGATGCTTGGCCACTGGTACATTGTTACAACCATTGCTGTGTCATATGATCACCTTTTATATCCTTCTGACAGCAACTGTGAATTTAAATAGTTTTGGGCAAGAAAGCCATATTGTCCCAAACTGGCTGATGTCCATAATTTTACACCTTATCTACAGCATAGGTTTGTTGTCATTTCTTCCACCTTGGGAGTGTGCAGATATTGTTAATCATTCAAGGAAACCAAAACAATGAGTACTAGTACTACCTTTATTGTAAGATTACAGTAACAGCATTTTTCAAGTCTGAAAGTACTCCTCTCCTTCCTTGCCTATACTTCGCCGAAAACTAGGGAGGTCCCTTCTGAGATGCTTTCTCTACTCCCATCCCTTTGGACTCCGTTTTCTATTCTTAGACCATTGTCTAGACTGGAGCTCTTCCTTCTGTCTCCCAAGGTTATTCTCACAAATTTAGGTTCTATTGTAGCTCCCATTACCTCTGTTGGGAAGATAACCAGGCTTTACACAGAATATACTTCTGCATGTTTTAATATTATGTAAGGTAAAGGTTCCCCTCGTACATACCTGCTAGTCATTTCCAGCTCTAGGGGATGGTGCTCATCTCTGTTACAAAGTCAAAGAGCCAGTGCTGTCTGAAGACATCTCCATAGTCATGTGACCGGCATGATTAAATGCCAAAGGTGCATGGAACGCTGTTACCTTCCCACCAAAGTGGCCCCTATTTTTCTACTTGCATTTTTTAACATGCTTTCGAACTGCTAGGTTGGCAGGAGCTGGGACAAGTAATGCGAATTACATGACACTAGGGATTTGAACAGCCGAATGGCCGACCTTTCTGATCAACAAGCTCAGCGTCTTAGCCACTGAAACACCACATCCCTCTTAATATTATGTATTATTCTTACTGGTATTATTAACATAGTTACCGTTATTGCCACTTCTTCCTACCTCCTCTCCCATGCCTCATACTGTATTTCTACTTCTGTCCTGGTTAGCAGGCTAGGGTCCTCTAATGGCACCTGTCTTTTATTTATTTTTTTGAAAATTTTATTTGGGTTTTCACAAAAAAAAACCCCATAAAACAAAGAAAACATCTTTTTTTGAAAATAGCATGGTCCCGGGTTATCACTTCTTCATACAGACACAAACTCAATTTCATGCTCATTTTTGTGTTCTGTTCCATATCTTATTACTGTTTTACATTTTCTACATAGTTTTTCCCCTCTTTTAATTTTCTCAACTTTATTTTGATTATCTCATCTCAGTTCAAATCATTATATTTATACTTTTGTCTGTCCTGCTGCAATTTCATATTATCTTTTCTCATTAAACAATTTTTCCCCTGTAGTTACTAATTGGAGTATGACACCTTTATATCTTTTAATTTTATCCATTTATCTCTTATTTAAGCTTCAGTGTATACCTTTAAGATTATAACATTCAATATAATACATAACTTCCAATCGAATTCTGCTTGGTACATTCTTAAAATACACACTATATTCTTAAAAAAAGATTATATATATATATATGTAAATAAAGCACTCATTCCATTCCTATTCAGTTCTCTCATTAATATTCATTAAAATCTTAACATCTCTTACATTTCTTTTCAATTAAATATCATACTTCCTTGGGAAGACTTATAAACTTTCAATAATTCTTTTTTTAAAATCATTAATAATTAAAATGTTCCCATCCTTTCCTAATTTAATTCTCTCATTCACTTTATTTCATTTATTTATTAACAAACATTCCACTAAATTATAATAAATATTTTATCATTTTAATCATATTTTCTAAGATTATTTCTATTTGTAATATAACAATACTATCTTATGTACCTTTGCAGAATCTCTTTTACAATTAAGTTTTCACCCATTATCTCTAAAAAGGCTTACGCTTTCAATTCTTATACCTTTTCCCTGTTTCTCTATCTCTTGTTTATATCCTTTATAACTTCTTTTCCTTTCCTTCTTCCCCCTCTTATTCTCCCTCCCCTTTTTACCCCCTTGTCTCTCTACTTCTAATTCTCTCTTCTGTAATCACCTCTTCTGCTTGCTTTCTAATATTATACTTATTTTTCAAACTATTCTTCTTTTTTTATTGTTTTTTCAAATCTTAAACTTTTCATTCTCTTTCCCCCTTTTCCTTCCCCCCCACATAAAATTACTTGATCATTAAAGATGGCTTTTTCTTTGTCCCAATCTTCTTGTTCTGCAAGCATTTCTTGTTGTTTCTCATAGTTCCAGATCTCCATTTCTAAGAGTTGAAATATGAAGCCAAAAGAACCTCTCCCTTCTTGTGCATCTTTTTGTACTTTTTAAGTTCCATTTTCAGATCAGTGGTGTCATTTTAGACACTTTTAAACAACCACCCAATTGATTTTAGTCATTTAAATGCAATGACCAAAACTCCAAAAGATCAACAAATAATCCAAATCTATTTCTTCTTGCTTTTTTCCACTTTCTCTTCCTGGGGTTCTATTATTTTGTTGCCAAGTTTTAGTTAAAATGTATCTTTTAGGAATCTTGTTGAGGTTTCACTGTAAATTCCTTTTAATTCCAGGCAGTCTCCTCCATTTTTCCAGATCTTGCCCTTTTATTCTTTTTCTCTCCTTTCCTGCTTTTAAAAGCTTTTAAGTAACCAGAAATCTTTATTATCCCTTTGACATTTTATTTTCAGCTTAAATGCCTAATGATGTCAAAGTGGTTTTTTTTTTCAATTTCTTGCTTAAGTCTCTTAGCTGTCAGTATAGGGAAGGGAAGAAAAAAACCCCAAATCCTTTCCCTTTTCTCTCTCCTTTGCTGCTTCAAAATCTTCTTTGGGAATAATGTTAATTTTTTTTATAGTTTAAATTCCAGGGGACCTTGTGTTGTTGCTTTTACAGTTTAACCCGGTCAACCAAGACTTTCTCTTCTTATCTTCCTCCTGCACATTCTTTTCCGGTCGAGTTCTTCTTTGAGGTGGCCATTTCTAACCACCGCTGCAACCGCCTTCAGGAAAGGGAGCAATGGCCAGCTGAGGAGGAGAGATGTGGCTCTCCTCAACCCTGCTGGCAGTCTCCCCCCTCTTTACCTCTACGGGGTGGCTTAGCCCCAAAACTAGCCGGCTCGGAGTGCTCCAGCCACAAGCACGGATCGAAACCGTGCACGATCGCTGTTTCGGTCTATCAGCGAAGGAACTCAAACCGGAAGTCTTAATGGCACTTGTCTTTGTAGTTCACAGGGCAGTGCCAATGCCGGCCAGGATTCGGAGGCCGCACCTGCTCTGAGTGCCAGGAGAACCATTGGGGTCAGCCAGGTCAGCAATGCAGAGGTAAGAGAGAAAGCAAGATGTGAAACTGTCAAAATGGCAGACTGCAAAATTTAAATCTTTTTTTTTTTTTTGGTGGGGTGGGGGGGATAAGCGGATTTCTTTTTAAGCAGGGGTCCCCAAACTTGGCAACTTTAAGACTTGTGGACTGGAGAATTCTGGGAGTTGAAGTCCACAGATTGCCAAGTTTGGAGACCTCTGTTTTAAAGGCAAAATAAATGTCTTACATCTAATAGAGTCTTAATATTCCTATTTAAGTTCATGGGGGAAAAAACTCCAAAAATTTCATCACTGAAAAGTGGCATATTTGCATAGTGTTGATTTATTTATTCCAAAAACTGAAGAAAGCGTTGGAATAAGGTAAACGAGTCCTCCTCAGAGATTGTGACAGCCAAGTGTGCAATTATATCTCTGAAAGCAGGCAATCAGTCAAGCGGATGAAATTATCCTTCTTTTAAAACAATACTACTAAAATAAGGGCACCCACGCTGAGAAAATAGAGCTTTTATTATTAATGGGAATAGATAGAATGGGAGCACACAGGTAATCCTCAATTTATGACTATAATTGTAAGCTTTTGTTTCCGTTGCTAAGCCAGAAAGTTAAATGACTTGCGCCCAATTTTATTTTATCACAACTCATTAAGCAAATAACTGCTTAATGACCACATGATTAAATATATCACCTGGTCACTAAACAAACCAGGCTTATTCCATTGATTTTGCTTGTTGAAAGCCAACTAGAATGATTTTTAAAAAGCGATCATGTGACAGGGATGCTGCAACCATCGTAAATATCTATGCTGGTTGCCATGCATCCAAATTCTGATGATGTGACCATAGGAATACTGCAGCAGTCGTAAGTGTGAGGACTAGTCATTTTTCAATGCCTTTGTAACCAGAGGTGATATTCAGCCAGTTCTGACCGGTTCTGGAGAACCGGTAGGAGAAATTTGAGTAGTTCAGAGAACCAGCAAATACCACCTCTGACTGGCCCCCAGCCCCTATTTCCCGAATCCCAGCTGATCGTGGGTCTTCTTTTGTTGCCCTGCACAGGAGAACGGAGCTGGAAAGCAGGTTAGGTGGGTGGGGAGGGAATGGGGATTTTTCAGTATATCCTTCCCCATCCCTCAAGCCATGCCACCAAGCCATGCCACGCCTACAGATCAAGTAGTAAAAAAAATTGAATACCACCACTATCTGTAACTGAATGGTTGTTTAATGCATGAGTTGTGAGTTGAGGCCTGATTGCCTGTACACAATATAGGAAAATGTGTTTGATGTCTGAAGTTCAGTTCAACTTGTTAAAGGAATTAATTCTGGAAAAATGCAGCTCTTCTGAACTTAACTTGCTAAGAGGCACTGTGTAGGAAAGCAGAGAGAGTGGGCTAAGCTTCTTGTGTGTGTTGTTGGCAGCCTGCGACTGTGATCCCCGTGGGATTGAGAAGCTACAATGTCATCGTACTACTGGGCACTGCTCCTGCCGCCCGGGGGTGTCCGGCGTGCGCTGTGACCAGTGCTCCCGTGGCTTTGCTGGCGATTTCCCTGCCTGCCAGCCCTGCCACCAATGCTTTGGAGACTGGGATCGCATTGTGCAAGATCTGGCTGCCCACACTCGCAACCTGATGCAGCGGGTGCAACAGCTCCACCAAACAGGGCTTGCTGGCACGTTCGAGGGTCCCTTCCGTCGACTGCAGGACAAACTGAGTGCCATCCAGGCTGTGGTCAGTGCCCGCAATGCCACCGCCACTGCCATCACTCATCTCTTGCATAATATGGACGATGTGCGGTAAGTCAAAAGGCAGCCCAGGCCCAACTTTCGCTCAACTGAACCAGAATCAGAATAGAGCTGGAAAGGACCTTGGAGGTCTTCTAGTTCAACCTTCTCAGGCAGGAAACCCTATACCATTTCAGACAAATGACTGTCCAGCCTCTTCTTAAAAACCTCCAGGGATGGAGCACCCACAACTTCTGCTATCATGTCCTTCTTTTTCTCTAAACTAGCCAGACCTAAATCCTTCAACTGTTCTTCATGGTGTTTTACTCTCCAGACCTTTAATCCTCTTACTTGCTTTTCTTTGCACTTTTTCTAACTTTTTTGGGAATTTTGGTGCAATTTTTTTTTAAACAAATTTTATCAGTTTTTAAAGGCACAAATTAATTTTTAAATACACAAACAACATAAAACCTAATAACATAAAATCTCTTTTCTAAAAATTGCTTATTGAATTTTAACAAAACAAATAAAACATCTTATTTGAGTACAACATAGTTCCAGATTATCACATATGCATATCTTATTTATTCTTTTTCCAACTTCTTCTTTTACCTAAATTTCTATATCTCTTTATTCACTGTACTTATACTTTCATCTGTCTTGTTTACAATTTCATTATTCTCTTCTAGCGTTCTTCCAAAATTTTATTAATTCTCAATAAGCTAACTTAACAAACAAAACACAAAACATAAAACTTTTTTTTGGAAAGCGACTTAATCCTGGGTTAGCATCTTTTTATACAAACATAAATCAAATTCATGCTCACCTTATATACTATTTCATCTCATTTATCATTCTACATTTTCTATATGTTTTCTCCCCTCTTTTCACTCTGTTAATTCTATTTATTTCATCTCAATTTAAATCATTTTACTTGTATCTTTTGTCTGTTCTTTTTCAATTATCTATATTTTCTTTTCTCTTTACTGCAAAATTTTTCTGTAATCACTGGTCGAAGTATGACGACTTTTTATCTTTCCCCTAGATTTAACAATTAAGATAATATATAATTTCCATACTGATTCTGCTTGGTGCATTCTACATAGTACATTTTAAAATAATAGAAAAAAATAGTAAGCTTATAATATAGTAAAAACAATGTTCCATAGCTAATTAAACTCTATTAGACATTTTACACATTCCCTTTAATATATTGCTATATTATAATATAATATTCCAATTTTCTAACTCTATTTCAAATACAAATACAATGCAATCCTGTGCATTTTTGCAGAATCTCTTCTTTAATTACATTTTACCCTTTGTCTCTAAAAAAAACCTTGTTTTTTAACATCTTGTTTTAAGTCTTTATAACTTCTCTTCCCTTTTTCCCTTCCTCTCTTATCCAGTCTAGTCCTTTTGCTCCCCCATCTCTCAATCTCCGCCCTCTTGGTCTCCCCTCTCTGTTGTATTCCTCTTTTCTGTTGCTTCCTGACATTGTATCGATTTTTCACTTTATTTTTCCCTTTCTTGGTTGTTTTTTTAAATCTTGAATTCTCCATTTTCTTTCCCTTTCCCTTTTCTTCCTCAAATAAAATTATTTATCCATTAAAGATGGCTTCTTTTTTTTAATCCCAGCTTTCTTGTTGTAATTCCTGGTAGGTAGAAATCACTATTTCTAAGAAGTGAAAAACAAATCCAGAAGAGCCCTTGTCTTCTTGTTCCTCTTCTTTTAACTTTTTATATTCTATTTTCAATTCTTTAACAGATAATGCCATTGTAAGATTTTTTTTTTTAAAACAACCCAAATGATTTTAGTCTTTCAAAAAATAGTTTCCAAGAGTCATAAAGTCACAAAGCAATCCAAATCAGCACAAACTCTTTCATTTAGCACTTTCTTCTTTTTGTACTATCTTTTCCTGGGGTGAAATTTAATTATACAGTTCCAAAGTAATTTTTTTAAAAGTCTTATTGCCGTTATATCTGATCTTAAAAGATCCAAGCCGTCTCCTCCAACAAAATCTTAATATATATTCTTTGCCTCTCCCTTCCCACTTATAGCAAAAAAAAAGAAAATTTTTGGTTTTTAGTTCCAATGTTCAGAAATCTTAATATCCCCTTGGCTTTAACTTTCAGATTTAATTACCTTCTATGCCAAAGCAGGTTTTTCCGATTTCCATTTGCTATCTCTGTAGGGAAGGAGAGTGAGAAGAAAAAAAACTTTCCCTTTGACTTTTCTCTGCCGCTTTTAACGATCTTGTTAGGAAACAATGTATTCTTTGAAAAGTTGAACCTCCAGAATAAAGATGTAACTTATTGTCCTGGTTCAGCCAAAAACTTTCACTTCTTCAAACTTCCTCTTGCACAATCTTGTCCAGCTGAAAGCTTCTTTGTGGCGGCCATTACTGACCGCCACTCCACCGCCTTGGGAAAAGGGAGTTAAACCGGCTGAGGAGGGGGATTGCGATTCCCCCAGACCCTTGCCCGGATCTCCCCTGTCTTCGGTTACCTCTACGGGGTGACCATAGCCTCCAAATCCGGCTGGATCGTGGGCACCTCAGCAGGGAGCACAGCAGGAACCGCGCACGATTGCAGATTTCTGCTGCTGCCCAAGCCTTGCAACCGGAAGTCCCTTTTTGGTGCAGTTTTTTGTAATATGGTGACCAAAACTGGATGTGGTATTCCAGGCATGGTCTTACTAAGGATTTATAAAGCAATACTAATACTTGAGTCGACTAATAGGTCGACTCAAAAGTTGGAGTTCGCAGGAGCAGAAGAGCAGGGATTAGGCAGGATTCATCATTCTGGGTGCATGTTTTGTAAGCTAGATGTCTCCAGTTAATTAAAAAAAATCTCCAGTTGTTCAAAAGACTTCCCCAGTTAACTTGACCACCGTACACATTTAGAATGAAGTACACATTTAGAATGAAGTCAGCTGATTTTATTTCAAAAAGGAATGGTTCCATCCCAAGCAAGTTTCTGCAGAATTAAGTCATTAATTCAAAAGCAATTATTGGATAAATTAATGAAGTCATTAACTCAAAGGCAATTAATTGGATAAACCATAATTAACAGAGTTCATACATCCTGCTAAACTATAAACTGTGATGAACATCTGGGTTCACAACACATCCCGGGACCAAATGAAGCAAATTATGCCATTGTATGTGTCGTAATATATGAACACACGTGCACATTTCTTTTTCTATTGTACACTAATGTTTTCTTAAAACAAGAGAAATCCTAATAATTACTCTTTAATATAAAGATTAAATTTATTTCCAGTTCTTCTTAGCCTAACCTAATTTAAAAATTCCTCAAATCCCTATCTTCCAAGCAGCCTCCATGTTCCCAGTCTTTTACCCCTCTTGGAACTGAACACAGATGGACATTTTTTCCAATAAAACATTGGAGAATGTATCTCTGTCCCATCAGGGCTTGGTTATTAGTTTCACTCTGTAGCAGCAATATGTTGACTATAGAAACTGCTTTATATCATATACCATCAAAATCATATTCCTGCTGGCAGTAGTTCTTCCAAGAGTAACATGGATATAAGGAATTTCTGGATATAAGCAGTTGTTTTTTTTTCATTGAACTCTAGTCTCTCTAAGTCAATATTTATCAAACTTGGTGGCTGGAGAATTTTGGGAGTTGAAGTCCACACATCTTTAAAGTAGTCCCTAAAGAAAAAGCATTACATTGGATTAACAAGTCTGGGGAAGGTATTTCATGTCTCTCTCTTGCTCTGATCAGGCAGGAGATAGCTGATATAACAGAAACACTGACCCAGCTGGAGGGATTGCTGACAGCCACCCAGGACAAGAATTTTAATGCCAACCACGCGCTGGGCACCCTGGAGCGTGGTGTTCGGAGCCTCAATTTTAGCCTAGCAGACCTGAAACACCAGCTTAATATTCTCATAAACACCAATGTATTGGGTAAGTATTTTCTATCATTGTTCTGTCTAGAACAGCGGTCACCAACCAGTGGGCCAGGGACCACTGATGGTCCGCGAGAAAATTTTGGTGGTCTGCAGAGAAATGTCACCCCCAAAGCACCCCCCAAAGCAATTAATCCAGGGTGCGCAGGAACACAAGGCTGTGCCTCCCACATGGCCTGTAGGAACACAAGGCTTGCCTCGCTTGTATTGTGAACAACATGTAGTGAGGGGAGAGGGAAAGGGCGGAGGGGGGAACTTACCCCCCTCGCCCACGCATATCGCCTGGCCACCAGGCTGCTTCTTTCTGCTTCTTTCTTCTTCTGCTTTTGGCTACATGCCAAAAAGTCTTTCTTTCTCTCCCCCAAACTCCACCACAAATGAGTCTTTGGGACCCTGCAAGGCCTCCTGCTCCAAGAGGCTGTGCTGGCACAACAAGTCTCACAAAGACTCATTTCTGGCAGAGTTTGCGGGAGAGAAAGAGAGACTTCTGCTGCTTCTGCTGCTTTCTTTGCATGAAGCCAAAAGTGTCTCTCTCTCTCTCCCCCTGAAAACAGAGCTGGAGATGGGATCCTGCAAGCCCAAATCAAGAATGATCAATCGGTAGGAAAATAGGGTGGGGAATTTTCCTCCAGACTCTTTTTGGGATTTTCCCAGGGTCTTTGTTCTGCGGGATTTAAAATTATGACTTTGGTGGTTCCTTTGGTGGTTCCCAAAAGGTTGGCAACCCCTGGTCTAGAAAACAAAGCAATCCACAACTACAAATCCCTTGCCTATATGTATCCACAGGGTGTTCTTCTCTGCATCCCTAGCCTCTGTGGAGCTGCTTGGCAGAATAGGGATAAGAGTGTAGTTTTTTTCCCACTCTTAAGTTTGACCTGCTAAACACTACAAGTGGTCCTTGCTTAACATCTGGTTACTTAATGATTGTTGCTGCACAGGAGAGGTCCCTGGGATGCTTATTTTAAATAATTCCACCCCTGGCAGGGGCCTATGACAGCGTCCACCAGTCCTTTATGCAGTCACGCGAAGCAGAACACCAGGCTAATGCCTCGACCTTGGCTGTGCCCAGCCCAGTCAGCCAATCAGCTGCTTCCAGGCATCGCACAGAACACCTGATGACGTCCCGAAGGGAAGCTTTCAATCGGCAGAATGCCGCCAACCGCCGAGGGCTGGTGGACCTCTCGACACGTACCCGAGGGCTGAGCCTGGATCTGATTAATGAGAAGGTGAGGGAGCATGGGAACGGGATGTTTCAAGCCTATTAAGACAGCATGAAAAAATTTCATCTCTTATTTTATCCCCATCTTTATTATTTTATCCCTTGTTATTTTATCCCATCTTTATTATTTTATAAGTAACTCAATGTTTGGTAAGCATGCCTAATATTCCTTCCTCCTCTTATTTTCCCCACAACTCTGTGAGGTGGGTTGGACTGAGAGAAAGTCACCAGCCCAAAATGATCCAGCTGGTTTTCATGCCTAAATCAGGATTAGAACTGACAGTTTCCTGGTGATTGGCCTAAAATCAGCAAATCAGCTTTCGTGCCTAAGGTGGGACTAGAACTCATGGTCTCCTGGTGATTGGCTAAAGTCCTTAAACTGTCTTTCATGCCTAAGGCTGGATTAGAACTCTCATGTCTCCTGATGACTGACCCAAAGTTGGCATTCGTGCCTAAGATGGGACTAGAACTCACTGGTTCCTGGTTTCTAAGGCCAGCACCTTCACCATTACATCAAACTGCCTTTTCAAAATGGGGCAACAGTGCCGGCGCCACCAGAAAATTTGGACCTCTTGATCTCTGTGTAATTGAAATCATCATATAGGTGTGAGCTGCTTTGGGAAGGAAGAGTTTTCCTTACCTTAATTAAATAATTGTAAGTTTGCCTGGGAATTTAATGTCATAATTTTCAATATTTGTTTTTTATGACAATCTGGCCTTAAAATCCATGTGGTTCTTGTTTCTTTGGTTTGTCAGCTTCGGGGAGCTTGGCAAGAGCAAAGTTGAAGTTCATGACAAGATTTAACACCATTTCTCATATATGAAACAAAGAATGGGTTGCTTTGTGCAGGTTAACTAGCTTATCAGTGGAAAGAATATCTGTCACGCAGAACTGCTTTTGTCTAAGAAGAAAATTACCACTATTTCCCACCTCTCCTTTAATTATTTCTTTTCTCCTTTCTCTGTTCCCTCCCCAACAGTAGCTGTGAATGTGTTTCTATAAATAAATATGAGTACCAGTAAATCCTCTCTCTTTTTTTCAGAGGTGCAACTAATCAACTGAACTGTGTTCCCTTAAAAGTTTATTTATTTGTCTCTAGCATGCCATAAACCTCTTGCATGCATAATGGAGTCAAAAAGCAAGATTTATTCAAATTGTCAGCGTCAGCTGAGGAAAAGAGCAGTCTTCTGAGAGGAGCTATTATGAAAAGCGGGGGGGGGGAGAGGGGGGGATAAAATGAAAGAGCCTGCAACTTCATCAGCAACTGTGCCTGCCTCCCCTCTTAGGCCTGTGGGGCCCAGGGTGACACTCCCTGTGCCATCGATTCCTGTGGAGGGGCCGGTTGCTATGACGAGGATGGAAGACGTCACTGTGGAGGCCTCCACTGCAATGGAGCAGTGGCCACCGCTGACAACGCACTGAACCGAGCCCGCCATGTCGAAGAGGAGCTGCACAACGCAGTTTCTGAAGTGGAAAGTCTGCTGCATCAGGTAGGGAGGATTGCTTGGTTGGCATTTGGGCAGGGAGGGCAAATCCGAGAAGAGTTCGAGCCTGCGCCTTTCATATATCCCATCATGTGATCCCAATGGGATTCCTTTCATTTTGAGGAGCTGAATTAATTCTGGGGAGCTGCAGCAACTTCCTCATCCCTGTGTATCTGCTGCCCCCTGCTGGTTGACCAGGCCCTCAGATTTTTTTATTTTTATTTTTTAAATTTTGGGACAGGTCTCCAATGCAAAAGCCCGGGCAGCTGAAGCGAAGCAGAGGGCACAGGTAGCTTTAGATCACGCCAATGCCACCAAAGCTCGGCTGGAGCACTCAAATAAGGAGCTGCGAGACCTCATCCAGCAAGTCAAAGAATTCCTTAATCGTAAGTCGGAGAGCTGTGAGACCTCACCCTCTCTTCTGTTGTTGCTGTGTTTTATTACAAGTATATTCTGCCCTCCATGAATGGATGTCTTTCAAGACAAGTTGTGTAAAACATTCCAGGTATAGTCCAAAACATTCAGGAAAATCTAGTAAGTATAAAATAAAATGGAAACTCATAAAAAAAACAAACCACCCAATCCCAGCCTTCATGCTATTGGTGTCTTTCAATATACTCACATCATTCCTGGTCCAGCTAAGTGATAATAGCTAGCCATTTTTGACCTATTTCAAAAAGCTAAACAGGCCCAGTTGTGGTTAAAACTTGAATGAGGGCCCACCAGAAAACAACAGGATTGTGGAAGAGCCAGTGTGGTTCATGGTTAAAGTGCTGACCTGGGACTGGGGAGGCAGACACTGGTTCAAATCTACCCTCAGGCCTAAAATGTCCATTCACTTTCTTTTGGCCCAAGCTACCTCACAGGGTTATTGTTGTGGGAAGAGAATAATTACACTTAGTCCTAGACAAAAGGCAAGACCTAGATTTAATTCATAGGGACGCGGTAGCTCAGTGGCTAAGACACTGAACTTGTCGATCAGAAAGGTTGGCAGTTTGGTGGTTCGAATCCCTAGCGCCGTGTAACAGAATGAGCTCCCGTTACTTCAGAGGTGGTATTCAGCAGGTTCTGACCAGTTCTGGAAAACCAGTAGCAGAAACTTTGAGCAGTTCAGAGAACTGGCAAATACCACCTCTGACTGGAGATTTTACAGTATCCTTCCCCTGCCATGGCCACCAATCCACGCCCATAGAAGCAGTAGTAAAAAAAATTGAATCCCACCACTGCGTTACTTGTTCCAGCTTCTGCCAACCTAAGCAATTCGAAAGCATGTAAAAATGCAAGTAGAAAAATAGGGACCACTTTAGTGGGAAGGGAACAGCGTTCCATGCGCCTTCGGCGTTTAGTCATGCCAGCCACATGACCATGGAGACATCTTCGGACAGCGCTGGTTCTTTGGCTTTGTAAGGGAGATGAGCACTGCCCCCTAGAGCCGGAAACGACTAGCACTTGTGTGTGAGGGGAACCTTTACCTTTACCTTTAGACCTAATGAAGAAAAAAGAGATACTGAATAACCAACTTCAAAGAAGATAAGGCCAGCCTCACCTCACCTCTGCATTATTGCCCAGAATTCTGTCTCAACACAGCCATAATGACTTTGGGAATCAAATTCAAGTCAAGGGAATCCTTCTGTGTCTGATGCCAGAATAGCCTCTCTGAGATAAAACTTATTATAAGATCTTTGAATTTGGCAGAAACATCTAAAAAAAAAAAAAGATAAAATGTTAGGATTCAAAATGTGATCATGAATGTTCATACACTGACTCATTTCGTTTCAAAAATGGCAATTTTGAGAAACTAGAAGTAGAAAGTACATGCAGATTTATTTATTTGTTTATTAAATGCATATGCTGCCCATCTCCTTAACGGGGCAACTGTGAATGATTTAAGTATGATAGAAAGAAAGAAAACAGGTCACTATTCCTGAATATGTCCCAAATTCCTCCATGCTTTTCTCCGGACATGCCTCAATTAACTTTTTACTTCTTTAGGAATCTCTTTCTCCTTTCCCAGTTTCTAAAAACCAATAACTTGTGCAGCCTTCCCCCAAACCCTCCAGATATATTGGTTTACAGCTGCAATAATGATTAACTAAATATAGATATATTTATCTATAAGCATCGATCAGTTACCTTATCGTGCTGCAAGCACAGCAACCATATCGCTCACTAAATCTGGCATCACAATCAGATCTTCTTGAACATCTGGGGAAATTCAGGCCACTTCCAATTTTTGAGGGCCTCAGCCAAAAATGGTAAAACCTTATGAAAACAGAATGAAAGTATGGGGAAGGGGGGCAATGATAGTGAAAATATGCAAGTGGCGCATAGAGATCTAAGCCTTGCCTCTTTCGCATATGTGTGTAACATCTGTGTGCAACTGCCATTGAACTTGACACCCTTTGCAAAGCACCAAAAGAACAAAAGATGAGACATTGTTGAGCGGTTTTAAAATTAGAATAAAAAAACAATCATCTTAAAATTGAGTTCTTTTTGCACTTGAGAGACCCTTCTGATTTGCCCCCCCTTCTCCCTGTTGGGCCCCATTTCTCAGCAAAGCATTCCAAATTGTCTCCTAAATTTAAAAAGGAAAATATCTCAGTGAGAAAATGTATAGAGTAATATACTTTGGGGGAAATCACATCGGGATGGAAGGCCCCAGACTTAAGGCAGGGGCCCCCTTTAAGAGGGAGTCCTGCGGATAGCCAGGAAGGGGGCTGCCATTTACTTTTCCACAGCTCTAATGGATCCATCCTGCACACAGTCGAGGGGGCAGATCCTGACAGCATTGCACTGGTGGCTTCCCGTGTGCTGGAGCTCTCCATCCCAGCATCCCCCGTGCAGATCCACCATCTTGCCGAGGAGATCAAGGAGCGGGTCAGCAGCCTGGCCAATGTGGATGCCATCCTGGATCAAACAGCAGGCGATGTCCGTATCGCAGGGCAGCTACTGCAGGATGCACACCGGGCCAAGTAAGTATGGCAGGGAGAGTAGAGAGAGCTCAGGAAAAGCAGAGCTGAATCTCTTTTCACTTGGGCTCTGATCCATTTTTGGAGGAGGTTTGCATAGCAGCTGAACGCATTATGTGTCGGGGATTGGAATTGCCTTTTCCATGGGCCTCTTCTTCCTACTGAATTGAAATGTGCTCCAATATCGTTTGATCTGGCAAAAAACTATCCTATCTCATTTAAATGGTGTGGGGAAATTCACAAGCAAGCATAGTGCAGACAAATTAACTTGCTGTTTTATATCCTGAGTGTCTTAGGATCAGAGATACAGGTAAGTCCTTGACTTACAACCGGTTTCTTAGCAACTATTTAAAGTTACAAAGGACCTCTTCAGGGCTATTTAGATTTGAGTTCTGGTGGCCTCAATCACCACCACCATCATCATGCAGTCACATGATCAAATTTTGATTGCTTGGAAAATCAGCTCACATTTACATCCATTTGGTCACATGACCTTAATTTACTCTTTCTTCCTTCCTTTCTTTTCTTTTTCTCTTTCTTTTTCTTTTTTTCTGTCCTTCCTTCCTTCCTTTTCTCTCTTTCTGGAAACCAATGTTTAGTTCTAGTTTCTGGCAAAAAAAACCTCACATTGTGGACAACGTATTCCTTTAACAAGTGCCCTGCTCACTCAATAGCAACAGCATTTAGACTTATATACCACTTAACAGTGCATTACAGCCCTCTCTGAGCGGTTTCTATTGCCCCCGACAATCTGGGTCCTCATTTTATTGATCTCAGAAGGACAGAAAGCTGAATCAACCTTCTTGATCCAGTGAGATTTGAACTGCTGGCAGCCAGCATTCAATAGAAGTAGCCTGCAGTGCTGCATTCTAACCTCTGCGCCACCATGGCTCATAATAATAACCTTGGCATTCACTTAACAGCTGTGGCAATTCATTTAGTGACTGCCATAAAAAAGTTCGTAAAAATCAGACAGACTCACGCGGTTGACCCGCCTAAAGACGGGCACAACTTGTAGCGACTGTAATTCCATTACAGTCTCAATTACAGTCATAGGTTGAGAACTACCTGTGCAAAGCATCTGAAATGGGAAGATTTCATTTAGTGATAATGGCCACTAATAGTTCTACGACCTCCCATTTGATGCTGATTCTTATCGCATCAAAGTTGCTGATGAGTTGTAGGCTTCTGTTCAGTCTTACTGTTTTTTTTCTCCCCAGCGCTCGGGCTGAGAGCGTTAAAAATGCAGCTGAAGCGGTGAAAAGGGCTCTGGATGATGCCAAAAGGGCTCAAAATGCTGCCGAAAAGGCCATTAACTCTGCAGATGATGATATTCAACACACCAACACTGTTGTTAATGAGGTAAGACGCCATAATTATTTTTACCAGCCCAAAGAAAGTAACATGTCCGGATGTATGTTGCGTTAGATGCGTCAGATAAAGTATGCCTAGTAGTATTACGTCTCCTGTAGTGGCAGAACAATTAATGACGACGTTGAAGGGGTATCCTGTAGTTTTTCTAGGTGGTGATTTTGCATATCCAAGTCTCAACACATCGGCTTTTCTTTTTATTCCCCGACAAAAGTTGGCATGGGATTGCACCACCGCTGTTCAGCACTTACTGTCAAATTTGTCACTCAGCACTTTACCATCATATTTACAGATAAGAGATAATCAGTCGGAAGGGACCTTGTAGGTCATGTAGTCCAACCTCCCCCGCCTGAGCAGGAGACCCTACACCATTTCTGACAAATGGCAATCCAATCTCTTGAAAGTCTCAAGAGATGACGCTCCCACTACTTCCAAAGGCAGGCTATTCCACTGTTTTGGCAGTGCAGCCTTGGCAACTCTGTAAGCTTTTTTAAAAAAGGGTTTCAAGGCCTGAGGACAACCAATCTAGCTTCCAAACCACTTTCCTGAAACCCGAGAGCACATCCTGACAGTCATTTAATGTTTCTTTGTTTTTAATCTGTGAAGCAACACTAAATATGCTTGTGTAGTTATTTCTAGTTGTGTTGCCTTGGTGTTGTGGCTGGTGAGTGGCGAGGTGCCAATAACTTCCCTCAAGGCAAGTTAAGATGTAGTGATTTGTTAATTCCTTTGCTCTGTTAACTGGGAATGCACAAGCTACCATGTTCCTAGTGTGTTGTCCCAGCCAGTCTATGGGAATTGGATAGTTACTTAGGAATTGTGAGCTGTCCCCTTAAGGGAGTGCATCTTAGTAAATGTAGTCAAAGGTATCCTGGGAAATGTAGTCCACGTCACGTGACCACATCTGTAATCCTGGTTGGTCACTGAATTGACCAACCAATTTGGTGGGTTGGGGGAGGTTTCCCTCCATTCTTGCCTGGACTCATGAACTGATAGTAGCTTTTTCTACCACTACGAGATGGGTTAGAAGATAACCATCTTTTACCTGCAAGGCTGATATACAAAAGATTGGTCATTAAAGGAGAACTTTGTTACAAATGTCAGTTATGAAGATACCTGATGTACCAATAAATGTACTTTGTTATGGATGTTTTGTGGAATTTATCTGCATCTGCACAGCTACAAATCCACCTCTGTACAAGAGACAGAAAAACTAGCTTCCCATACTTCGCTCTAACCCACGGTTTATGACTTAACACTTTTGGAATCCACGTTTGGACAATATTTTACTTATTTATTAAATTTATCAGTCCCCTTTGTTTTGCCATGAAGAGACTCTGGGTGGCTTATAACATTAAAAAATTCCTAAGAATACCATGGATAACCAAGAAAGTGAATGAATGTTATCACTGAACATATCAACCTCAAGCTGAAGGCATACAAAGGCACCAAGCTCAGATTATCATCTCATGCAAAGAACCAAAATGCTAGGAAAGATGAAAAGGAAAAAAATGAGAGCCAGCAGTGCAATGCATGGACCTGACTACGTGGGTGATTGGTACATCACTGAAAGTCCTGATGGACCAGATTGTGGACAGATCATCTTGGAGAATCAATCTGTGTGGCTGAGAGCCAACGTCAACTTGATGGCATATAATAATAAGCCATTGACCTTTTTAAGCCTAAATGTGTCTTCCAGTTTCCCATTCATGCCAATCAAAATGCTAGCCATTCCAGGTAATCCTCAATTTACAACCATTTATTTAGTAACCATTCGAAGTTACAACAGCACTGGAAAAAAGTGACTTGCGACCGGTTTTCACGCTTACGACTGATGCAGCATCCACAGGGTCATGTGACCAAAATTTGGGCACTTGGCAACTGGTCTGTTTGATGATAGCTACACTGAGCAGGGTATTTTGAACACCACTTGTAACCTTCCCAGAGGGCTTCTGACAAGCAAAATCGATGGGGAGAAGCCAAGTTCACTTAACAACCACATGATTCACTTAACAACCAGTGTTTTGCTTAACAACTGTGGCCAAAACTGTCATAAACTGAAGCAAGTCAAACTTAACAACTGCCTTTCTTAGCAATGGAAATTTTGGATTTAATTGTGGTGGTAGGTCGAAGACCACCTGTATGTGAAAAAACAATCTTCAAATGTATTTACATTTATACATCACTAAAATCTCCAAGGACACTCAATAATTGACAATGAATCAAAACAGTGCAATAAAAAGATAAAATGGTGAACAAAATAAAAGGATAATAAAAGAGAGCAGAGAAACACTATTCTGGAAAGTTCCAAACTCTCCATCCTGCTAATGACCATCAAACTCCCCTGTGTAGAATCTCTAAACATTTATATGAAATCATTAAATTGAAAGGCCCTTAAAAAAACTCAATCCCCAAGTCCAAGAAGAAGGGTCACCTCCATTCATTAGATTCCCTAAACCATCTGTGGTTAGCCCAATAATAGTAGATTTATCTGCTCATTTCTCCCCAAGAGAGAATTATTCCCCTGGCCCCAAACAAGGCTACTGGCCAAATGCACACCACTACAATGATGCAAAATACAAATCCTTCACCTCCCTTATCATCATAGGCTTGAACTTCACCTTGTGTCTAGGTTTGGCTGCATTCACCTCTTGTATCTAGGTATTTTGTCACTTCATCTCCTGGACTTCCTTGGTGAACCAAGGACTCCCTCAGGATTGGCAAGCAGCTCTCATTGGACATGTTAATGCTTCCACAACATGGGCCTCCACACATGTTTCTCCTGTCCCCTTCTTGTCTTGTCTTATTTCACCAGATTAACAGGAAGACTGCAAATGTTGAGGTTGAGTTGGCTGCAGCCAAGAAGAGGGTGGGCCATCTTGACCGGCAGGTGGACGTTCTCAAAATGAAGCGGGCCAGCAACATCTTGGCAGCTACTCGAGCGGAAGAGACAGCCAGTGCTGCCAAGAACCGAGCTGACGAAGCTGAACAGGTAGGATTCTGGCAAAAAGGAACAATGGCTTGGGATTTTAAATCCCTTTTCTTTGCTCGGTTGTGGGATCCAGACCCATATTCAGCCTGTTGGAGTTTTAACTGGTTACTTTTAATTCTAAAATATTTGCATCCTTTTCACACAGATCAGGTAGGTCACAACAAATAACTCAAACCAGACATTTCTGATTAAAAATGATACTTAGAAACTTATCTTGTTCCTTTATTTAGGGCATAATATATCTTCATAGATTTGTTGTATTTTGTTTTTGTCTCAGGCTCTTCAGAGATTAAAGCTTGCTGATTTTATTCAGATCTCAAGTCAATTACTACAAATATGTCCTGACAATTGTAACACACAAGTTGCTTGTATTTTATCAGGTGTTATCCAAAATTTATCTCAATTTGTTCTCACAATGATTTCCCATCAGAACAGTGAAATTGGGTGGCCTAAGAAAGGGTCAGCTAGTTAATGATCAGATGCTAACACATGAAGCTGGTAGCAAAAACAGCAACAATATTTAGACTTGTAGACTGCTACATAGCACTTTATAGTACTGTCTGGATGATTCATAATGTAAGCATTATTTACATTTTGCCCCCAACAATCTTGGTCCTCATTTTACCAACCTTGAAAGGATGGAAGACTGAATCAAGCTTGAGCTGTGTCACGATCAAACTCCAGGCTGTGGGCAGAGTTTTCCTGCAATACTGCAATTTAACCAAACAGCCATGGCCAGTGCCAAGATACCGTCATCCATAAAAATGATTTTTTCCTAGGAATTGCAGGGGTGTGTGCACTGAAGTCTCCAGCAGGAACAAACAGGGCGATATTCATCCTCCCTCTTGCCTCGTGGTAGTGAGGTTATATTTAATCAATATTTAGAGAACTATAACTCTCAGCATCTTCTGCCATTGTTCCTCTGGAACAGTGTTTCTCAACTTGGCAATTTAAGATGTTTGGATGGTAACATCCAGAATTCTGGATTTTGGATTTTAGATATTAACATCCAGATGCTGGCTGGGGAATTCTGGGAATTAAAGTCCACACACTTCCAAGTGGCCAAAGTTGAGAAACACTACTCTGGAAAGCTTCAGGTATCCCATCTTGCGAATAGCCATCAACCTCTCCTGTGCAAGCATCTTATTTTACATGAAATTGGAAAGCCCTTTAAAAGAAATAATTCCAAGAGGCAGGATCATCACTCACTATCTCCTGGTGTTTACTTCAGTTTTTTGCCAAAGAAACCAGCCTAGAGCAAACAATGGGTTCACTTAGCAACCTAACCCCCACAGTGTTTGCTGAATCACTGGAGCATTTGTTTTATGGCCTCTGCGATCACTGAATGACCACCTTGCAAAAAAAGATTAAAAATAAGCCCAGTCGTGTGGTAGCCCGTTTTACAACAGACTTACAACCATAATTGCTAGGTGTCAACTAACAAATACTTCTTTGGTCTTTTTAGTTGCCAGCAGAAAGGGAGTTGGGGAAAGAAGTGCATTCCTTAAATGCTTCAGATAATCATTTTGGCAACAGAGGCTGTTGGCACACAAGATTATTACTGGAGAGCATGATTAATGACTCTTGGCTATCGATGTGTCTCATTGGAGAATACACATCCAGGGGGTGGGGGGAAGACCAGGGTCAAGGGTGAAATGAATGATGTGTCAGAGTTGGCTGCAACCAGGAAACACTGACATGTTAACTCCTAAGAAATCAATCTTTACTCTGAGAGATGCGGCTAGAGACTTTTGAATGGAGCCCTTGACACTCAATTATAATGTAAGTCAAAGATTACCTATACCGCCTGTTTCCTGTTTCCTGCTGAATTTCAGGTACTGGAGGGACAGCTCGGTGATCGATACCGCACTATGCAGGAGTTAGTGGAACGAAAAGCCCAGCATGTAGTGGGGGCCCGAAAGAAAGCAGAGCACCTGCGAGATGAGGCCAAAGGACTTCTGCGCGAAGCTCACGAAAAACTACGGCGGCTGAGCAGTGAGTGCCTATGACGTGTGTGTGTACGCACGCGTGAGCGTGGATCAGAATAAACGATGAAGAGTTATATTTTTAATCTGTCCCTGGGTCATGTGATCGCCAGCTTCTGACAAACAAAGTAAATGAGGGAAACTGGATATGCTTAATGACTGCAGTGGTTCACTTAACAACTGATTCACTTAAAGACCATGGCAAGAAAGGTGATCAAATGGATCATGATTCACTTAAAAACGGCCTTGCTTAGCAACAGAAATGTTGGGCTCAATTGTAGTTGTAAGTCAAGAACTATCTGTGTCTCAGCCAGAGGGAGTGGATTTGTGTCTGGATTTTCAGACAAAGTTAAGGTAGAACTAGCTGTTTGGATATTAGATTCAGAAATGTGAATGTGCCATGAGCGAAGATTTTTTCATATACTGTTTGATTTTCTCGATCTTTAACTTTTTTTCCCCTCCTTCCTTACTCAGAGCTAGAAGAAACCTATGAAGAAAACGAGAAACTGCTACAAGAGAAGGCAGCCCATCTGGATGGGCTGGAAGCCAAGATGAGAAGCATCTTAAAGGACATCAATGAGCAAATCCAAATCTACAACACTTGCCAATGATTCCCCATCCTGTGCTCCCACTTACTACCCCGTCCACGTGCTTAAAGTAACACTGCTTTTCAGCTTAGCATGGCCCACAGCTCCAACTACTACACAGAGCACTGATTCTTATGGCCATTCCTTCTTGGCATCTCTTGATATTTCGGCATCACCCTACTCACAACCTCCATTGTATCGAAAACACAACACTGCCCCATGACTTGTGAACATCCTGTCCAGCAAATGTCAGTCTGGTAGTACTTAAAGCTTTTCTGTTTTCATTATGCTATTTTTATTTTCAGTGTTTCACACATGGTAATGTAGGACTCTCCTTTCAAAGCATGCGGGCAAAAACAGAGAAGGATAGTCTAAGAATGGATCAGAGAGGTAGTTACACTGGTGTATATGTTTCACATGACTTGCCCTAACTGGAGTGCCTTACATTTGTGGGAAAATAAAGACCCAAAGTGGCAGTGCTTTTTGCAATGTTATCTTGTTCCTTTGTTTAAAGCAAGTTTCGATTCTCACCACAGAAACTAGAAGTAACCTAGAAAATGCTGACGCTGTTGATTCAGACCAGTGTGTCTCAATCTTAGCAACTTTTTAAGATCCATGGACTTCAACTCCCAGAATTCCCCAGTCAGAATTCTGGCTGAGGAATTCTGGGAGTTGAAGTCCATGGATCTTAAAAAGTCATGGAGGATGACAAATGCTGGTTCAGATAGTACAGGCTGGGTAGAATTGATGCGGGATATTGCTGAGATGTTGACAGTGAAATGTCAAACATAGCCATTATCCAAAATTGGAAATAGTCCCAATGGGCAGAAACCAGGCAACAGCAAGAGAGGCAGTAGCAATAGGAAAGCAATTACAGCTTTGCTGCAGAAGAACCATCCTTAAAGAAGCTGAGCTAGATCAGATTAGTTTCCAAGAAGCCTCCAAAAAAGAGAGAGACAAAGCAACAACTATTTCTGTCAAGCAACTGGCATCCAGGGGCACATTATTCCTAAAGCTGAAGACTGTATAAAGTCACCCTGGCTAACAGTCATTGAGAGACTTTTCTTCCAAAATTTATTTTAGTTTAGCATTCTGGAAAATAATTTTGTAAACATAAGGGAGGAGGGGGAGAAATATGTCTTCATATTTTTCTCTCACTGTAGATCTATTTCTTCATACCAGAATGAAGTCAATGCAACAAACCTACACAAAAAAATGAAAGTGTTTTGCTTCTAGAGATAAAATTCAGCTGGATCTTTAAACGTGGCATGGCCATATCTGCGATCAGAGATCAGGAGCAGCAACTGTCATGTTTCAATAAATGCCCTTGTAAAGAACACACTTGGAATATTGCGTCCAATTCCAATCATGATAAATATATATATATATATATCTTGAATCTTTAAGAAGAGCAACAAATATGATTAGGGGACTAAAGGCTAAAACAGGATGAACCATATGAGGTATGGTTGCAAGAACTGGGCACAGTATGTCTAGTCTAACAAAGACAAGGAGTAGTGGCATAATAGTCTTTCAATATGTGAGAGGCTATCACCAAGAAGAAGGAACAACCTATTATCCAAAGCACATGAGGGCAAGACAAGAAGTAATAGATGGAAAATTATCAAAGAGGGATCCAATCTAGAATTAAGGAAAAACATTCCTGGCAGTGAGAATAATCAGTACAACGGCTTGCCTTCAGAGGTTGTGGGTGCTCCGGCACTGGAGGCTTTTAAGGAAAGACTGGACAGAATAGTATAGGGCCATGATGGCGAACATGTGGCATGTGTGCCAGAAGTGGCATGCAGAGCCATCCAGGCACGCGAGCTGTCACATGTTGCTGTTCTGGGTCCTGGGGCATGCGTGCACGCCAGCCAGTTAGTCTTCGCATATGCGGGAGTGCAGAAAATGAAGAGCAGTTCCTTGGCACGTGTGCATGCATGCGTGCACTGGGAAGTTGAGCTTCTGGTTTCCGGCACACGCTGGCCAGCTGGTCTTCGCACGCGCATGTGCGCCAGAAACCGAAAGACCAGGTGGCTGGCATGCATACACACACTGGAAACCGGAAGAACTGCATGCGTGCGTGTTTCCGTTTCAGCACTCGGTTTCAAAAAGGTTTGCCAGCACTGGTATAGGGTCTCTTGTTTGGGCCAAGGCCCTTCCAACTCTGGTATTCTGTGTTCTAAAACCCTGTCTGTTTTTACGTGTGTCACATTGTTTACAGTGACACAACCATCATCTTGACTTTGCTTAACATAGTCTATGTAGACACCCTTAACAGACATAACAAAAACAATCACACCCACTGGGCTCATGTGTTGGGCTTGGGCCATAATGTAGTTGAATTTTGGTTCAGCTGTTCTGGGGAAGCCCAACAGCCCTGGGGTTTGTAAATCATTGGTTATGGCTGAAGGTATTCTGTAAACCCTGTTAATTGATTCATCAAATCATAGTTAAAAAGTACAACATGTTACATGCGAACTTGTTGCTGAGAACCATACCTTAAAAGCAAATAGAGTAGAAATTCATTTAACTCCAGGGTTGTATTTTTATTTTTTACAGTAGAAAGCTGTTTATCACAAATCCTTTTAAAGATTTGTACCCAGAGCTACAGGCTTCTTTTTATAATAAATCTGCATTTCTCATTTTGCCGCATGCCCTTTATTCCAGTAATTTATTGTACATTTCCCTAAAACATCTTAGCATGTTCAAGAATTTCAATGTTCATCAAGATCAGACAGGTGTTCTCTTCCTATTTTTTTTGCTTATTTTAACTTTTATTTCTGGTCTGTCTTTTACAGTTATGTTTTTGGTGGGTTGAGCTATAGTTTCTTTTTGTGTGAAGACGGATGCAAAGAATGAGTTAAGCAGTTCTGCTTTCTCTCTGTTGCCTGTTTCTTCCTTGCCATCTTCTCTCTTTAGTGGACCTGCTGTTTCCTTGATTTTTTTTCTTGTTATTTATATGTTGGAAGAAACTTTTTATTATCTTTGACTTTTGTTGGAAGTCTTTGTTCGTTCTGAGCCTTTGCTATCCTGACTTCATCTTTGCAGATTCTGGCTATCTGCTGATATTCTGCCTTAGTTGTATGTCCTTCTTTCCATTTTTTGTACTTGTCCTTTTTTTCTTTGAATTTGCCAGAGAGATCTTTGTGCAGCCATGCTGGTTTCTTCTTGGATTTCTTGCTTTTCTTTCTCAGTGGTATTGTGCTGGTCTGGGCTTCTATGATCATACTTTTTAAGAGTTTCCCAAGATTCCCAAGATGAGTTGTTTTCCCCTTTAGGATTTTCATCCATGGAATCTTTCCCAAGTTCTCTCTGAGTTTATTGAAATCAGCTCTTTTAAAATCCAAGACTCTGGTGTCATTATGTTCTGTTGCTTGTGTTTGTGTTATGTTGAATTTTAGTATGACATGGTCACTCTCACCCAAGGTTCCCGCAGTTTCAACTCCCTCTATCAGTTCGTCTCTGTTTGGAAGAATTAAGTCCAGTATGGCTGTCCCTCTAGTTTCACCCTCTACCTTTTGGACAACAAAGTTGTCAGCTAGGTTGGTTAGGACTGAATCCTCCTTTTCGATAGCCATTGCCAAAAATGAGCATCAAATGTTCTGCTTTTTTGAGAAGGAAACATAAAAATTGCTCTGCAGACCTGCGAAATAGGGGTGGAAGAGTGAACATAAGGCAAAACCTTTTCAACCAAGATACCTCAAATGGGCTAACTTACATAATGTGTCCAAAATCTGGGAATCTCCAGTGGAATTGAAATTTGGCAGATTTTATAAAACGTTTTATGACAAAAATGATCATAAATCATTTTATGACAGTACAAAATGTCATAAAATGTTCCTAGTTTGGGCTATACAGATCTGTTCAAGGCAGGTATATCTTTGAATGTCTCCCTGTATTTTTAGGAACTTTTCAAGTATATTAGAAGCTCTACCATTGCTGAAAGCACTGAAGAATCTGGTAAGGAAATATCCTTGAAATGATGACCCAAGTGATCACGGGCAGTCTATAAATATTTTCAAACGTAAAGAACTTCCACTTCTAAATTCCTCTGAAAGCTCAGAGAAATAATTGTGTCCTGGATTTCAGCTCTTTACCTTATGGTTTATACTGCCTAAACCCATGACATTCAAATTAGTAGAATTTTGCCATAACCATCAAGTTCTGATTAAGACCTGTCTGGTTGGATGCTGGCAGCAACAGTCGACTTCGAGAGTACAAAGACAGACAGACAGACAGACAGACAGACAGACAGACAGACAGACAGACAGATAGATAGATATAAATAGGCAGGCAGGCAGATAACAGATAATCAAGAGTTGGAAGGGACCTTGTAGGTCATCTAGTCCAACCCCCCACCCAAGTGGGAAGCCCTACACCATTTCTGACAGATGGGAGTCCAATCTCTTCTTGAAAGTCTCAAGTGATGAAGCTCCCACAACTTCTGAAGGCAAAGCTGTTCCATTGGTTGATTGTTCTCACTGGCAGGCAGGCATGCAGGCAGGCAAAGAGATACCATAATATTTGATTCAGTGATTTTACCTATACTTTTACTTATTGGAACATGGAGGATTGCCTCTATTGCATCATAATTAAAGAGAGAAATCTAAATAAACAGGAGCTTCACGGGGACCAGGGACTTATATTGAGCATTAACCTATCCGGTACATAAAAGGCTCACCCATCCATCAGCTAAGCTAAGCAGATACTAACAGAATCACAGGTTTAGAAGAGGGCACTTAAGCCACCAATTTCAGCCTCTTACCAGGTTGAATCCAAATCACAGCATCCCTGACAGATGGCTGCTCAGCTTCCTACTAAAAGCATCAGATGTAAGGGAACCCCCTCATTCTACTTTGAGTAATTATTACGACTACTACTCCTGTTAAAGATATTTGTTTCCCTAACATTCAATCAGGATCTGTCTCCCTGTGATTGAAATCCTTTATTCTATATCCTGCACTCTACAATGAAGAAGAGGTCGTAGCAACCATCTGACATTATTTCCAGTATTTGAAGAATGCAATGGTGTCCTCCACTCAATTGTCTTTTTCCCCAAGGCTAAACATAACAACCTCCTTCAATCTCTTTTCACAGGATTTACTTTCTAATTCCAGGATCATCTTGTTGCCTTTCTCTGATCCTGTTCCAATTTCTCTGACGCCTTCTTAAAGTATGCCATCCAGAACTGGACTCAGGACTCAAATGTTGGGATGCTGGTCTTTATTGAGCTTGATTTTCTTCCTGCAAATGTTCCATGACCAAGCTGAGCGACATTGTCAGTGCTCTGATACAAGGGAGTTTGCTGGCTTTGTATATATGGCAGTTGAGAGTTTGTGTGTCTGTTTCTGTTTAGGCCAGAAGTATGAGCCATGGTGAGCTAGTTTGGTTGGTTTGAACTGTTTCAACTTAAATGGTTCTTGCCCATTGTGTTGGTTCTCCCTATTTATAGGCTGGGTTATCTCTCTGTATCTGTTAATCTCTGTTCTGTCAGAATGCCAGGAATTCTCTAGGAATTTTCTTGCAGTCTTGGATTTGAGTTGAATTAAAATGTTATTGTAACGAATTATTGGAAAAAAATGTAGTCCTAAATACATCTTCCCTTAATAAACACCCATAAATCAACAGGTATGTAAGAATCCATACAACATTCCTCCAACCTTGAGCTACGCACATTTCTTTGCTGTTTCCACAGTATGCAGAGTGGCAGGCTGAACAATGTAGAACAGAATTGAAAAATTACATCCTGTGATTTAGACATGATAGCAATAGCACTTAGACTTATATATTATTTCATAGTGCTTTGCAACACTCTTAAGCGGTTTACAGAGTAAGCATGTGGCCCCCAACACTCTGGGTTCTCATTGTACCAATCTTGGAAGGGTGGAAGTTTGAGTCAACCTGGAGCTAGTGAAAATTGAACTGCTGGCAGTCGGCAGATTTCACCTGCAGTACTCCATTCTAACCACTGCGCCACCATGGCTCATACTTCTGTTGATACTATCTAAAATTGTAGTTGCCCTTGAAGCAGACATATCACACTGCTGGCTAATTTATTTGCAATCAACTACTATTCCAAGACTTAAAGCATTCGAGGTAGACCAGACCAAGAAACTAAAATTGTGAATGCTCATAATATTTTTATTATAAAGTCGTAGTAACAGGATCTTGGAAGTCTGAATGCACTTCTCCCTTTCCTACCTTTACATTCAAGAGCAGTAGGTAAGATCAAGTCTGAAATACTTTCTCAAATTATATCCCTGCTCTGGACTCTGATTTCTCTTATCGGACCTTTGCCTCAGTTGTGTCTCTTCTTCTTGTTCCTCAAGGTTATTTTCACAACCCTACATCAACATTTTCTTCATTACCATGCCAGGTATCTCCTACACCTGTGAAGTCATCTTTTCTTCTATTAAATGTCATTGTATACTTTTACTCTGTCCCTCCAACCTATCAAGATTATTTGAATCGTACTTCTATTTTCTCAGGTATTGGCTGAAAATTATATGAAGCCACAGAAGAGGAAAAAGTGCCAATTGAACAAGATAAAGTGAGGATATGGCAACCACACAGTATTTGTTGCCATCATCTATATATATAAAAGCGAAATACCACTCACACATCATCACAAAATCTCCAGAACTGTAAGGCCTACAAACTTGAAATCTTGGCTTCTAGGTGCTTAATAAGAAAGAATTCTTTGAAATGACCATCAGAGCATTAGTATTTCGTACATTATTATTAACATGCTGTGATGCTAAGGAGTTCTACTCCCCCTCCCCACCTGAAAATAAATCTGTTCCAAATGCAAAACACAAGCAGAGAAGAGTTTCAGTTTCACAACACCAAGCAGCTTTAATACAGAACAGTTGAGCTAAACTATGACCGGGCTCCTTCTTGTCTCCTTGCTCACACAGAAAATACTGTTTCACTTTCCAAAAAGCCCTCAACTCTCTCACACACTGACAGGATGCTCACCAGAAGAATACTGATGGATGCTGGTGGGCAGAGGCAGAATTCCCCCCACCCTTATTTTCCTCCCCCAAAATTAAGCCAGATCACATCATTTCATAGCGAAGCACAGGTATAGAGCTAGTCCTACTATAAATTTACCGTATATATGTATTGCTCCATCCAGCCCAACTCAGTATTGACTCCCAAGGTTTTATGGGATTATTCAAGTGGCCAATAAATGTCTGGCTGGGGGGGAGGAGGAGGTGTCAAAAGATATTCTGGAAGAGAAAAAATGTTTACCTGACAAGTCAGAGTTGAAACTGGATTTACATATGATAGGCTACAAGAATGAGATGGATTAAAAAATTTACTCTGCGCATAGAAAAGAAATGGGCTGATAGTTTAATAATTAAAAGAGACATGCAAACTATACATCAAGAGAATGACTTGGATAATTTTCCTACATTGGTCTTACAAAAGACACTCGTTAAAGCTTGTTAAAGTTATATTACATTGAGGGGTCCTTGGTACTCCCTGAGCTTAGTGATTTTCTTGCAGATGTTTCATTACCTAAACCAGGGGTAGGGAAACTTGGCTCTTTTATCACTTATGGACTTCAATTCCCAGAATTCCTGAGTGAGCCATAAAAGGTTCCCCATCCCTGGCCTACTGGATTGTCAGTTGTGGGGGAAATCAATTTTTGACCTGAAAGGGACTGTTTAATATACAAATGTAGGACATATTCTTTATATGTCCTACATTTGTATATTAAACAGTCCCATTC
>BLBF01000003.1:2647120-2675251 GCA_015471245.1 Laticauda colubrina
ACATATTCTTTATATGTCCTACATTTGTATATTAAACAGTCCCATTCAAGTCAAAAATTGATTTCCCCCACAACTGAAAAACCAGTAGGCCAGGGATGGGGAACCTTTTATGGCTCACTCAGGAATTCTGGGAGTTGAAGTCCCTAAGTGGTAAAAGAGCCAAGTTTCCCAACCCCTGACCTAAACCAAACATCATTACTGTTTGGTAGGGAGTGGGATTTGCTCTCCATTTATATTTTAGCACCGTGATGGCGAACCTATGGCCCGCGTGCCAGAGGTGGCCTGCAGAGCCCTCTCTGTGGGCAAGCGAGCTGTCACCCCAGCTCAGCTCGGCCGCGCATGCATGTGCATGCCTCCCACTGGCCAACTGGTCCTTGGGTCTCTGCCACACATGCGCGGGTTGGGGTGCGGTGATGTGCTGGGGAGCGAGGTGCATGAGCAAAGGACACACACCTATTGCATCTTCGGGATGTGCGCGCTTTGGGCACTCGGTGCCAAAAAGGTTAGCCAGTCATTGTTCTAGCGGCTTGCCCTGCCAGTTTTATAGGCTATAAAAATATTGTCTGTCATTTCTATTACATTATTTGAATGTACTGAAGATAAATATTGTTAGAAGTAAAAGGTAGAAATGTGACATTAGTTTACTTGCTGAAGATTAAAATGGATTTGCTGTTATTTTTGGTAACCTTTAAAGGCCTGTTGCTGACACCAGGATTGAAATGCTTTATGGATTTGTTTATAGATGGATAAGATCTTATCTACAAGAAGATCTTATACATAAGATCACCCGTTGTAATTTAAGAGGAAACAAAAAGTTACTGAACTTGTTTTCATCTGTTAGCGTGAAGATTGTAAATCACTTCTTTATGTATTTCTTTTCATAACTGTATTCTTTTATTTCTTTTCTTTTTCCTATTCTTCCCGTCTTGCCCTTTGCACTTTTTTGTCATTTTTCTTTCTTTGAGCTTGTATTTTTTTTTTAATAGTGTCATCATAATCTTTCATGAAAAAAAATACTTTCAAAAAAAGAAGGAAGAACAGTGGCCTCGCCTGTCGAATAGCAACCTATCAGAAAAACGGAATCGAATTTCATTTCCGCATTGTATTCTGCTATCGGGCCGGACCGGTTGCTGCACAGCACCCGAGGCGAATTGAGGCCAGCCCTCACCTAACAAGAACAGTTGCCATGGGAGCCCACTATGACGTCACGAAGGCGGAGGCGTTCCTTTGCTGCTGCTGCTGCTGCTCCTCCTCCTCCTCCTCCTCCTCCTGCACAGACTGCGAGCAGCTCACGTGATCTTTACTCGACTGGGGGGCGGGGGGGGCGCGATAGGGGGGGGGGGGGGGGGGCGTCTTTCCTCGCGCCGCGGCAGCCCCCGCCTCCCTCCGCGTCACGTGGCTTTTGCGGCGTTACCGGTTTCCGGAAACACGTCACGGGGCGCGGGCCTGGCTCCTCCTTGCGTCTTGCCCGTTCGGAATTTCGTTTCGAAACCAAAGCCAACCCAACCAACCGCGGGCCGGGAGGGCGGGGGAGTCGCCGGGGGCCTGCAGCGGGAGGGGGCCGGTGAGTGACCCCTCCCTCGGGAACTGTCGGAGAGGGGAGGGGGACTTGGGAATAAGAGGCGGAGGGCGGGGCCTGGGAGTCCGCGGAGAGGGGCCTTTAAACCGAGAGGTGTTTCTATGGGGACGAGGGGCGCTGGCTGCGGGGCTTCTGTGAGGGGGTGGGTGGGGAGGAGGCCCGGCGGGAAGAAACCCTTTCCCCGCGTTTGGTTTGCCGGTTGTCACTTCAAAGGCGCTCAGCCTCTCTCGCGCGGCTGGTGGCCTGGTAATCCTCCTCCTTCCTCCCTCAGTCCGCCCGTCTCCTTTCGTGCATGCCGGCGGCTAGAGCCTCGTGGACCCCGGCGCCAAATGGCGGGAGACTCTGCCGCCTTCTTCTCGTTGTCGGGTTAGAAACGTCCCCTTTTTGCCCTTCGCGCTCCGGCGTTGCAATACAGCGCCTCAGCTGCAGGAGAAAAAGACTCTCTCTCTCTCTCTCTTTGTTTTTGTTTGCGCCAAAAAGACGTAGCGGCCCCGCGAGAGGCGTCCTTCCTTCTGGGACAACCCTGACAGGTGCTGAGGAAGAGGAGGGCTTGGGACGAAAACGAGCAGCGCTCACGGTTCGTTTTGGGGATCAACGCCTCCGCGAGCCAAAGGGGTAGGGAGCCCGGTTGGCAGCTAGATCGGATGCTAATCGTGGGAGAGGGAGGGAGATGTCAATCAGAATAGAGCAGCAAGGGACCTTGAGAGGTCTTCTAGTCCGACCCCCCCCCACACACGCTGAAGATGCTGGAGTATGTGGGGGAAATCGGCTTTGAATACTTTCCTTTGCCTCTTTGTTGGTGAAAGGAAGAGGTCGGATACCCAGGAGACTGTCCCACACCAACTGTTTGAGGAAACGTGTTTTGCAAGTTAAATCTTTGCAGATCTCAGACATCTATCTCTATCTCTGAAGTTTTGGAAGCTTTAGAACCCCGTGGTTACAAAAAAAGAAAAGAAAAGGCATTCCTCTGGAATTTGAGTTGTTGCTTGAGGTGGGCATGTTGTCAGGGTTTTTGTGTGAGGCAAATTCAACATTTATTACGGGCTATTGAGCTTCACTCCCAGATGCATTCTTCTTCCTTTATAAGTAATTGCACTGAAAATGGCAACTAATACTAATTTTGAATGAAAGATAAAAATAGAAAGTGCAGTAAATAAAGAAAACAAAAAATGTAGTAAAGAAAAAATATGTAAGGGGATGGTTTCCTCTTTTATCACAAGTATAAACAGTTTTAGTAACTTATTACCTTATATTAAAATGCAACAAATCATTTCTTCCTTCTATAACCTATCTTATATTTAAAAAAAAATCCTTAAATCTTACTTTCTGACGACTAGAAAAAAATGTTTCAGAGATTTTTACAGTTTATTTTAAAAGTTTCAATGAGCAAACTTATTTGTATTTATGTTTTGCTTCTTTCTAGTAAGCAATTTGGCTCATTGGAGAAAGTGATCTGGCTGTACTTGTTACATAAACATTTCCTGAATTCTGATGGCATATCATAATTTAGGTTTCATAGATTGGTGTATGAAAATATAACCTTTTCCTATTGTCCAATCATGTTTTTCAATGATGGAAAATGAAAAGTGGAAATGTATTTTGAAAATAAAATAGGCGCTCCCTGTTACATAAGTGTTAACACTTTTTTCTGATTTAATTTGCAAAAATGATGGCATTTTTTTTCCTAAAATTTAGCTAGATGTCATAGACTATAAAAAATATTGGCTGGCAATTCTGGAAGTTTAGTTCTGACATGCAGGGAAAACACTATGTTAAGCCTGGATGTTAAGCTCGTATTTATATGTTAGATCAATATTTGAAATTAAAAACCAGATGTCTGTTGTTGGTTCCCTGGAATATTGATTGGCTCCTTTATCTTATATTTCTTGGGGAAAGCATGGGTTGTCCCCAGGACTTCTGCTGGTAATGCCACCTTTCGTTCAGGCAAAGATACATTTTCTGCATCCTGCATTACAGCTGTTGCCTTAAACATTTTATTAGTCTTTAGTCCCACACTCCTTGGGAATGGTTTGGACATGTTAACCACAACATCCCACTAAACAGAAATGCCAGTGCATTATTTCTTCTTGCTTAATTTGGGATTACTTTACTTATTACTGAAATTATAATTATCAGTTTAAACTGATAGGGACAACTAGTCGGTTATGTTTAGGGAGCTCGGAAAGAACTCAAAAATCAGTCCCTATTTACGTAGGAAATTCATAATTTGGTTATTGTGGTTCTTGAGAAATTCTACATGAATTTGAATTTCCCAGGTTTCCTTTTTCTTTGTAATGCATAAAGAATGCAAAAATTGGGGGGAAATAACCTTTGAAGGCTCTTAGTAGCTATGTTAATATAAATGTAGAAAATAAAATAGATTATTTTGGGTTCATCACATTGCGACCTTTTCTTTTTGTTCTGAACAAATGCTGAAGATTGAAATTGAAAGTAACATTTGACAAATAGACTTCTGTGCTATCGAAAGGGATACCTGTACTTTGCTGACAAGGAAGTGGGCTGGACAAGTGTCTGCCTGGAGCTTAGCAAGAAGCCTGCGTTGCCCACCTTAGCAAGCTGAGATTCTCTGGGTTTCAGAGATGTTTATGATGTGGTCCAGTCTCAAGCTGATATATATATATATATTTAAGGTGCAGCTAACATATTAAATACATTCTATTACAAATGGGGGGAAATAGTTGGGGATTGCTTTAAATAGACATCAAAGACTTTTTGTGGTATGTGTGTATGTTTTAGCCAGCTTCTGCTCCCATTCATAGCAACAACGTCCAGTGTAGAAACTAACTTGCATTCAGCTGCTCTGAGGTTAATACTATAATGGAAAGATATCAGATGACAGCAAATTGGCTAATAATGGCTGAGGCATCCATTTGTTCTGTTGCATTCTCTCTTAAGATGATTTTCTATGTTGACTACTTTTGTGGGGGCTGTATTCCTACTCTGTCAAGTAAAATTCTCATCAAAAAGTGCTATTCTTTTGCAGTTATTTCTAAACCAAGCTAAGGTGTAAAATATTGCTTGCCTGAAGGAATATTGTCCTTACCACTCAGTGGTATTAAAACCCAAGCATAAGCATTAAGTGTTGGTTTCTGTTAAAAGCTTGTAGTTGTGGACCACATTGTTTATTTCTGTGCAGTTTTGGCTGCTTCACCTCAAAAGGAATGTAGGCTCAGAGAAGGGCAACTAAGATGATCAAGGGACCAGCTTGGAACAGCTTACCCATGAAGAAAGGTTGTGTCATTTGAAGATTTTTAGACTAGAAGATGATGAATAAGGGAGGACATGACTGAGATTATGCATGGTGTAAATAAAATCAACAAGGAACAGCTATTTCTCCTCTGCCCAAAACAATAGAACCAGAGGTCGCCCAATGAAAGTCCTGGAATAATTAGAGCAGCCAAAATGATTTTTTTTTTCTCAGACGATACTCAACAAATTTTGGAATTTTTTTTACCATGAGATGTGCTGCTGGCGACCAGTTTGGATGGCTTAAAAAAAAAAAGGTTGGACAAATTCATGGGGATCAATGGCTACTAGTTTTGATGGCAGAGGAACTGCCTCTGAAGGCTAGGAGACTAGTGGGTTTCCATGTGTTGTTACCTGGCCACTGCTGGACTAGATGACCAGGGGTTTGATCCACTTCTATGTTTTTTTTAAAATTAAACTCAGTATAGCTTCTACTAGCTCAGGGGTTTTCCCTTTTAAAATTTGCCACAGTAATCTGATAATCCTTCCATATGTCTCCAGGCATTTGTTCCTTGCCAGAAAGATTGACCACAAAGAATCGCCAAGATAGCTGGCTCGGGAAGAAAACGTCACACCCCTGACCCAGAGTCTGTCACCGACCCCGGTGGGCTGTTTGTCTCCTCCAAACGGCTGAAAATGTCCAGCAGTGCCAGTGTCCCTGGTCAGAGGAGAACAGCTCGGGGAGTGGATGATGCAACTAATAAGAAGAAGCAAAAGGATCGGGCCAATCAGGAAAGTAAGGAAGGCGAGAAACCAGCTGGCAGTGACTCAAAGAAAGGTACAGATTTAAGCCATAGGTATAATTGCACTTATAAATTTAATGGCATGTATTACGGAGACCTGGCTGGAAGGGAGGGGTTGGCCCTTTCTAAGATGTGCCCAACTGGCTTTCAGGTATGGCATCAGCTAAGACTCCTGGCTAGTTGTGGTGCTGATTGTCATCAAAGAATCTCTTAAGGCTTTAGGGGCTGCTCCACAGGTTGCCGGATGGGAGATCCTTTTCATTGAGTTGGCCTCTTGGAATCAGTTGAGATTGTTGCTAGTCCTCTAGACTTCTATGGACTTTAATCTGACTTTTTAGGTTGTGGTCATAGGCAGCTCAAGATTTCATGACTGCCATCACAACTATGGGCCTAATCCAGGTCCTCCAGAGCCCATCACAAGTATGATCTGGTTTCCTGCCCAAGCAATAGCAATATGATCTGGAATTGGGGGAACTTTTAGTGTCTCCCTTTGTCATGGTCAGGTATGACCTGATTACTTTGGGGTTCTCCAGCACCATTACATACCTCAGGGAGGCAGTCTGTCCTCGGCTCTGATGGACCCTGAGGGGTTTCAGAGAAGGCTGACTAAAACTGCCCAGGGAGTATCATGCGAGTGATTTCTAGCAGTGGTGAATTCCTTGGATGGGAGACTTGTTTCTTTGCCTCTTAAGAAGGCCTTGCTTTACCCCTCTTCAAGAAACCATCCTTGAAACCCACTACACAGGACAACTTTTTTTTAGTATCAAACCTTTCCCTTTTTAGAGAAGGTGATGGAGAAGGTGGTCATGCAATAAGTTCAAAGGCTGCAGAATGAAGCAGACTCCTTTTAGTCTGGATTTAGGACTGAGTATGGGATGGAAATGGGATTGGTCACATCTTCAGATGATCTTTGGCAGGAGTAGGATGGTGGTTATATAGCCATCTTCACTCTGGACTTCTCAGAAGGCTTTGATATAACTGAGCATGATATATCCTGGATGGGATCCAGGGATGGGGATTGGTGGTGCATTATTGTGCTAGTTCTTCTCCCTTTTCTAGGGTTGATATTAGTGGTGACTGGGGAAGTAAGATCCTGCCCTCAGCTCTGCTGGGTGGGGTTCCACAGGGTTTGGTGCTCTCTCCTCTCCTTTTCAACATCTACATGAAACTGCGAAGTAAGCTCATGCATCTCCATGAGCTGAGGCATCATCGGTATGATGATGAAATCCAGTTTTACATCTGCTCTTGGCAAATTAAGCATTGCTGTTGATGTTTATGGAGATTCTCAGTCATTCAGCTCATGGTTGTCCAAAAGGTACTTTTTCAAAAGGAAACTGTTTTTCCTTGAAGGAGTTTCACTTCTCATCCAAGAACTGAAGAAGCTTCTTGGATGAGAAGTGAAACGTCTTCAAGGAAAAAAACAAAGTCCAGTTGCCTTTTGAAAAAGCACCTTTGAGTTGCTGTTGATGTATTATTTCTGTGCCTGCAATGAGGGAACAACAGGATTTCACTGAAACCTGGCAAAACTGAGTGACTCTGTGTTTTGGGGTTAAGGTCCTGGAACTCTGCCATCTTGGTAGTGGATGGAGTTGCACTGCCCCATACAAACCTAGTGTGCATCTTGGGACGAGGGATTTCCTCTGGCATTTATGACTCCCCTGTCAAAGAGCATGTGGTAGTTGCACCCATTTATGCATCAGGAAGCTCTACTCAGAGCAACTCATACTCTGGATGAACTACTATAATAGGCTCTACATAAAGCTGCCCTTGAAGAGTATTCAGAAGTTTCCTCAAAATGCAGTGGTGTGGGCATATGTGTGGGTATATGTCCCTAGAGCAGCACATGTTGCATCTCTGCTGTGAACTGCTTTGGTCACCAGTTTACTTCTGGGTCAATTCAGGGTTCTAGTTTGGACTTTTAAAGTCCTTCATGACATGGGGCCAGATTCTTTGAGAAACCACTTCTTCCCGGTTACATCTGGCCACCCTATCAACTTCAGCAGAATGGATGTGTTGTGGGTCCTGCCTGTGAAGGAGTTACATCTGACAGGACCCAGCAGACGAGCCTTTTCTGCTGTGAGGTAGCCCTGTGGAAGATCATATCTCCCCTAAGGTGATATCGGCCCCATCTGTCAGCCTTCCGGACCTCCCTTAAAACTTGGTTGGGTCAACAGTTTTGGGGCTTGCATGGGAATGGTAATTTGATTAGATGGCACTATTATTTATACTCTGATGTTCGGTCTTAGTCTTTTATCATAATTTTGTCTTTTATCATAATGTGCAGCACACACTGGAACAAAAAGGAAATCATATTGAATCACTCTTAAAAGTACCATTTAAGACAGATTTTCCAACCTAGTTATGATTCATGCTGAGAATTCTGGAAATTGAAGCCTGCCTATCTGGAGAGCACCTACATTAGAGTAACGGTGAAATAAAATGTGTGAAATAATCAGCTAGATAATCTATGTTGTGTGAAATTGAACATGGAAATTTGGCAACAGAGGGTGCTAGAGGATGCTGTGTTTGTAAAAAAAAAAACCACACACACACACACAAATCCCCTCTTCCCTATGAAAGTTAATTTGGAGGAAAGATTTGCAAGTGAAAGAGTGAGGCTGTTCCCCACTACATATGAATAGTTTCCTCCATCTTGGTTTGTTTTTGCATTTTGTTTTGGGCAGTGGTCAGAGAAGGATCCACTTCCAAATAAAGCTGTACACCACACCAACATAAGAATGTTTTAAGGGCATTATCAGAAATAGACCTTTTTTTTTGAGCTAGCATCATAGCATGTTAGCATCACAGTTAATTCATTTTAATTAATCTTATTTTTCAAAACAAGACCAGGTGATCAGGAAGTCTGCCAAGGAAGGTATTGGATGCTATATAGGAAATGCACAATTTAGAGCAATTTTAGGTAAGAAACAAGATAAGTTTAGCAGGTATTAAATGGGGTTTTTTTTGCATCACGGTAAGTAGCATCTAATGGAACTCACTTCCTATAGACTACAGACATTCAGAAAACATGCAGCAGATATAAAGGATTCTCTGCTCCACAGACTCTTGGTTCTTGTTATGAATGAATAGGTGGACATTTAGCCACAAGGGATAGTTTGCTTTAGCTCAGTAGATTTTGACAATACTTTTTTTTGCATAAATAAATTTTATGGCAGATGGAAATTTTTAGTTTGGAAAGGAGGTCAGTAAGCAGAGACATAGAGCTTTCGACAGTCATTTATGGTATGGAAAATGAATTCACAAATGTTTTTTTTTCTGTCACAGTGTTAGAACTCTGGGTTCTTTAAGAAAGCCAATGCGGAGAAATTCCATCAAATAAGATTACAGATTAGCTTTGGAGTCTGCAATTTACAACTCTGTGATGTTTTTTCTGCTGCTTCCCTTCTGCTGCTAGAGGGGAAATTAATTTGAATCCTGGTAATATAGAGCAGACTACAAAATAGAATAAGAAGAATGAGGTGAAAGCTTATGAGAAAGAAAATAAGATTTCAGTGGTTGCAGCTGTACAGGTGAAAGACTTGAGTGGCACTAAGCCATAGTACATTTTTGTATTTTCCCTATAATGTATAAAATCAGCTAATTGTAATTTATTCAGTAACCATGATTGACAAATCTTAGTAAGGTTTATACAAACCATACTGTGGCCTTGGGAAAAATGTTGCTGATACTCTCAAGTAGGCAAAAAGGGTATGTTTAGAATGGATAAGACCATGTGCAGCATAGTCGGTATTGCTAAGGAATTGGATCTGGAGTTTGCAGAAAGATTCAGAGAGATATATACAGTTCAGGATGATTGGGATCGATCGTAGTGGAAAGTTTAACTTTTTAAGCTTGATTTTATACTTGTAGGCTTGATAAATGTTTTAAAATAAAAGTTGAATTCCTGTTAAATTGGTAAAACCATTGTGAGGGAAGAAAGCTTTATCCTTAATGAATAGAAAAGAATGCTAGGTAGACTAAATGTACTGTCATCCTCTTTGCTCTTTGTGGACTTCCTTCACAGTTATGTGTTAAAAAACAGATGAGTGATTGTACTGTCAATGCTCTTTATGAACCTGCAGCTTTTAGCAGGATGGTGGAATAATTGCAGAGGAGGCAGGAGTTACTGGTAGAGACTACAGTCCTGCCAAAGAAGCCTGCTCTGTGATCTCCATAAATGCTTTATCAGCCATCCAGAGAGACATGTTTCAAAGTGTATCTTTTTATCATGTTGCAGACACTTTTCATGCATGCATTGTAACTGGGCAGTGATTAAGAGGGAGGTGAGGTTAAATTATTTCATTAAGGTGTTGGTTTTATAATGTGACATAACATCTAACATTTGTTGCCATAGGTTAGATAACGAGCAAACGTGAAAGTTCCTTAAGGCAGAGATGTGGCCTTCCACGCAAGACTGGATTAAAACTCATAGCATTACTCTTTATTAACCATACAGGTAGTCCTTGACATATGACTGTAATGGAATCTACCCACCATTACAGTCATATGTCATGACTGTCGTAAGTTTTGCAACGTTTTTTGCAGCAGTCATTAAATGAATGTGATGATGAACTCATTGTTGCTATGCTATGGTTTTGCCAAAAACTGGAAATAACTTTTGGTTTTCAGCAAAATTGCTGTAACACATGGTCACATGACTGCAGGACACTGCATGATGAGGGGAGAGGGAATGTTGGAACTTCAAAACCTAGGTAGCTTGATCGGTCGTAAGCCAAGGACTACCTATATCCCTGGAACTGATAAGAAATTTAATCCATAACAAGTGAGAAGACCACAGAGTCGTCACCCGTGGTTTTAAGTCCTGTCTGGTTTGTTAAATTTTTCTATGTGTTGCTTTCTTTACCTCCCTTTTGATCTGTGCAGGTCCCTTATTCAGGCAGCAATGGATAGTTCTGTGAAAGTATTCTGGTTAAAATGTAAATTGTAATGTACGAATGCCCAGCTTCAGAGTTAGAAAAATCCTTTGTTCACATGCTTCGTAGCAAAACAGCACACCTCTGCGTTTGTTTGATCACCAGAGACTATTGCTAGCCTGAATCTGGTAGAGCCCCATTGGCACAGGGAATCTGTGAATGGTAAGTCAGAAGAATGCATAACTAATTGAAGCTCCAGCCACCTACTTTGTTTTCATGTGTTTTCTTATTTCTCTGACATAAGGATTAATTTCCTAACAATCTCTAGAAAATTAACAGCCTGGCAAACTGTAAAAAATGCATGAAAAAGAAATGGGAATTTGTAATCCTAAACATAAAGCTTTGTTCCTGCTTGATTAAAGTGGGGACAAACCTATTACTGGTTCCTGTGAGCTATGGAAAAGCATGTTGTAAAACCAGCTAAGGGCAAGGGGTCATGAATCCACAAGAGAATCTAAACCCTCTGTTTTCACAACCATGGATTGTTTCTCAAGGTATATTATTGAGGGGATCTCTTGTCTTTGTCAAAGCTTGGGTGTGTTTGAATCAGGATGCCATACTTTCTTAACAGATTCCATCTTCACATGATTTGAGCCAATGGCTAAGTAAATATTTAGTATTTTGGGTCAGTGTTCAAAGTGTTTTACATACATAATTTCTATAACCCCCAAAGTCCTGTCTGGTGTTGACCTCTAGCAGTCCCTTCCAGCTAGCAGGGCATTGGAAACTGGAAAGGAACAGTCAACATGACTAGAAACCTATCATGCACTCTGGCACAAAGGAGGTAGTATTTGCTGTCATTGCCATGATTCCTAGAAAAGCCACCTAAAGGCATGACCGTGACCAGTAGCCAATCAAACATGAGATAAAATTAGGAAAGTGATTTTCTAAAAACATCTAGTGATTTTCTAAAGACATCTGTGAGATGGACTGCAAAGTTTCATAAGGGTTGCTTGACCATTTGAGTTGCAATAATTCCAATAGATGGTTTATGTAGTTCCCATTTTAACATTCTGTGTGGCAATATTAATTATTGATCAAAATGCACCTTGTGTACCATGTTACTATCTGGAGTCTGTTTTGTTTTTCCCATTTTGGGAAGTTAGCTATTAATTATCACTTACAGATGAGAGATTGATGTTGTCTGTTTCCTAGACCTGCAGCTGGAGTGGAAGCAGAATGCTGATGAGGTTATTGTGAAACTGAATTTGGGCAGCAGGAACCCAAAAGTTGAAGAAATGGATTCGTCTTTCACAGACACCAATTGTATCATCAAGTTACCTGGTATTAATGCAGACTTTCTTTCCCTATTCATAGAGTTCTTAATTAGCATGAAAAGAAGAAATAGTTTATCCTTTTAAAAAATATTTTTTTAGATTCTGTTTTTGTTCACCAGCAGAAATAAATACAAAATCCTTTGTCAAAGAAGGCAAAATGGGAGAGCAGTTTAATGCACTTGATGTCGGGTCACGCAAAGAACCTGGGACTCCCAACTCTTCCAGAGATAGAAAGGCCATCACTTAACTCTTCCTGCAATGTATGACTAAAGTTTAGATAAAATGAGTTATGAAAAATGAGCTAACCAGCAGGAAATATATTGTCAAGGAAAATAAGCAGTTGTGAAAAAGAGTGTTTACAACTTTTCTGAATAATATTTTTTATTACATTGCATACCACAGTGGTACCTTGGTACTCAACTCTTTGGAAACTCATTGAATTTGGTACTCAACGCATTTTGATGTAAACATTTTGTCCCAATACTCATTGTTTGTTTAGTACTCAACGCACAAGCTGGAACTTGTTGGTGTCAGCTGCCTTGTGATTCACTATGTTATTCCTCATGGGAAAAATTTGTTCGGTACTCATAACTTTTGGCACTTATCGCGCCTCCTGGAACCAATTAAGGATGAGTACCAAGGTACCACTGTATATGTGCCAAGGATATTGATATCTGGTTAGAACAGTGGCAAAAACCAGAAGCCCTTGGACTCCATCTGTTCTCTGAAACCTGCAATTGCAGCCAACTTGTGACTTTTAATATGATAGAAGAGGGAAATGGAAATTATTCATGTGAGTTGATTGATTTTATGCCATCAGGTTGCTATTGATTTTTAGCAACCACATGGATAGATTTTCTCCAGAAGGATCTGTTCCAATCTGATTCTTCAGATCTTCTAATAATACATGCATCACTACAGTTAATGAATTCATGTATTTGTCAGTGGTCATCCTCTTCTTTCTCTTTTCACCTTTCCCATCATTATACATTTCTCCAGAAAGCTAGGTCTTTGTATAATGTGCCTGAAGAATGATAAAGTGTTTATATTAATGTTAATTTAATTACATGCAGTTTTTATCCTGGCCCCATTTACTTGTCTTTTTCCTCATGATTCAAAAAGACAATATAGCCCTCAGCTTGACAAAGAAGAAAACTTCAAATTTAAAAAAAACACCTTTTTTGATGCAGAAAAAAATGGAGTGATGATAAATCAAGGTATTATTGTATCCCATCTTATTAAGTATCTTTAAAATTTAAATCTTAGGAGACGTAAAGTATTTTAGTCTTTTAGCTGCTGTTTCATAGCTGAATCCTAAAAATAAATACCTTTTTTTAAAAAAAATCCATCATAGCAAATAAAGATCAGACATCTAAAGTCCCTGGAAGAAGCTGAGACATAATAATCATCAAGCATTCTAGAAACATAATTATGATTGTACATGATTTGAAAAACAAAACACAGCTTCTATATGTAACAGTTTAGCAGGCTCTTGTGAAGCTTAGATTTTCATTCATTAAAATAGTATGTTGTTGAGTCACAAAAATAAGCCTTCATGATGCTCATTATTTTGCTATTAACACATGTTCAGCACACAGAAAGTAACAACTTGTCAATGTTCAAGGAACAAAATTTACTTGGCTCAATTGTTAGTGTCCTTCAGAAGTTCCAGTTAACCTCTCACTCCCTTACAATATAAATTAATAGTGTTTGCCATAATATAGCAGTGAAGCATCTACTCTTTGCAGAGGTTCTTTTCCAATGCGAAATGACCCAACGGAGAAAGGTTTTAAAGCTTGTATTTCACAAGGAGAGCAAGGCACCATCCTATTTATTTCAGAATAAGTGTAATTTCATACAGCATCTCATCAGGTCACGTGCTAGCCAAGTACTGTCTTGCCCTGCAGTGGTGCCATGTTCCTTATTCCTTAATCATCAGAGAAAAATCTTATGCCCTTGTCTCCTCCTTCAGATGGCCGTCAGTGGAGCTGTGAATTCTACGAGGAGATAGAAAGTTCCTGCACCAAAGTCCAGTTCAAGAAAGGCAATATCTTACAGTTGGTGCTGCCTAAGAAGATCCCATTGCACAACTGGGCTTCACTTTCGGTAAGCATCCCTTTTCTTATATTTTCTTCATGCATTCCTGAGACCTTGAACTCTAGCAAGATTGGGTCAAATGATCCCTGGCCATCTTCTCCCTGTAGGACTGCTCTAGAGAGCCATCGCTTGCTTTCAGGTTCAGTGGTCTCTAAAGTCATTCTCTGATTAGCTGGAGTTTATATGTTTTTTGTAAGCGTGACAAAGTTAATCTTATAGGAACTTGTTGCTTATTCACTATATTTCTCTTGGATTTGATTTATTGCCCACCCCCCACCCCCAGAAACGCCACAAAGACGGTTCAAGAGAACATCCAAAGAGGATTGCATGTAAGGAGAATGGCAAAGAGAAGGCCCTTTCTGCTGGGGAAACGTCTGAAGAACCCCTGCTTGATAGTACTGTGGAACTAATCAGAAGCAAACGAGACCCTCTTAACCCAAAGCAAATTTTAGGGAAAAATGACACTGTGGGAGGGAGGAACCTTGTCAACCCGAGACTGCCAACTGGCCCTGGTACCAAGGCAGTGTGTATCAAAGCGAGTTTGTCTGAGGAGGAAAGGAACAGCAGAAGCAGGGGGAACCCTGGACTATCTGGAATAATTGATCATCAGAGGACTGATCGAGTTGCTGAGGGGGCTTCCCAATTGGACTTAAAGGTAAGAAACAAGGGGGTGAGTTATGCTGATTTTTGACTCAGGGTTGAGATCAAAAGTTTATCCTTGAACTTTTTCCTATACATCAAAAAGACATTAAGAGTGCCTGCTGGTCAGAGGAAATGGTTTCCTATAGCAAGGAAAAATGGGGATACTTATTAAACCTGCAAACCAGCATCTCATGGTGGATTTAGGTTGTTAATATTGCTTAACTTTGAGAGCAGAAATACTGCTAGGCTATTGGCAATTTTCATAGCTCTTCTTCCAACAAGGCTTCTTTTTATATTGGGAGAACATAGATTGGAAATTACTGTAGCCCAGATTTTCTATTCGATCTTGAAGAGAATTTCAAACTTGCCTCCTTACTTCAATATATTTAATTGCTCTGTGGAGTTTTATCATCTTGCTTGTCCGGATAGGCTTTTTATAAACTTTGCTGTGCTGCTGCAGCTCTGCTTAAGAGAAGGAGGAGTAGACCCAAGTTTGATAGTTCCATCAAAGGAAAACAAATCAGACAAATTGGGGGGGGGGGGGACAGTTATATTCCTGGGTATTTGATTTCAACTCCCTGTATGAACAACTGTAGCTTCTATATGTCATCTCACAATGTTGGGTGCAACTTTCAGTGTCCATTTAGAAATTGCTGCTGATTCGTAATTTTCAGGGGCGATACCAAGTGAAGTGTCTCTGGAGTTGTGCCTGATTCTTGCTCGTGTCACAGTACTTGGCAGGAATGTTTAAAAGGTTTACAATTATTTTCTTCCAGAGTGGGTGTAGGGTTTTGTTGGAGGAGTGGCTTTCCAGTACTAATATTTCCTTACACCTGCAATCTGTAATCCCTCCAACCTTTTCAGCCAACCAGTAAGGGTGTTTGTTTTTATTTCTTAACTGCCCATCTCCCTCAAATAAATAAATAAATATACAGACAGTAGTCATATTAAATGTGTTCAATTAGTGAAAATAATGTTAAATCAAATTTAATTTTCCTTAGCATTACCACTCAAAGGTTAAATACAGCTTCACCACCACCACCATCACCAAAAGAAAGCAAACCTTGCCTCTACTGCACAAACTTTTGTTTGATATTTTGTAGCTCGTAGGCATGTTTGGGGTTTTGAAAGCTTAGGGAGATAGTACAATATAACCATTGATTGGAGAGACATGTTAACAGAATTACTGCTTTCATGGGCCCAGCCATTCCCCAAACATCCAGAAAAGCAAAATGATGATAAATAACTTGCCTAATAATCTGAAGATAAGGTAGGGAGGGAGAGGTATACACAGCCATTCCTTTGATTCTATCATTTTGTGCTCATCAGAAATTATATTCCTAGTGGAGCAAACTCTAATGAGTAAAGCAGAACTAATGCCCAAAACCATGGTTAAAAAAGGTAGTTTATAAGAAGATCAAATATAAAAACAATTAGCAGAAAATTTGGGGGTACAAATTGAGGCATTTTATTGGTGAAAGAGTGGCTGAGGGCATCATCATGCTTACTCCAGTTAAGGGTGATTTCAATTTTCTGCTATTAGAATATTTTCTAATGAATCATGTGTATGTTAGAATCCGTTGATATATTTTAGTTAAAATGATCTGTCCTACTTCTATATTTGTTTGTGGTTTTCTCCCTACATTACCAGATTGAGGGTCAGGAGAGGGAATCGATATGCATGGAAATGCAGCAGCCTGTGGCCCCTCCAGATGCCTTGCCTGATCAGCTTGAGCCATCTCTAGAGAAGAGACTTCCTCAACCAGCTAGTTCCCTTGAAGCCTCTGAGGGTCTAGACCCTGCCTCTGCCTTCAGGGAGGGACTCCCTTCCTCTCTGCAATCCAGAGATCCTGAGACGAGAGTCTGGTCCAAGGATAGTGATGTTTTAGAGGCTGTTAGTATTGGTGAGTAAAAAGGGAGATCCTGAATGTTTATGTAGGCACACCATGATCACTCAACTTTGTTTAAACTGATTTAGGGGATTAAATGGATGTCGGCTCTGTGCCCAGAGAACTAGGTAGACATGGATTCTGAAAAACCGGAACAAATGTTAGCTGTCAAATGGGAATTATAGAGCACCAGATCTGTGTAAAAAAATTCAGATTTCAAATAATGTCAGATTTCACTAGTAGTTGAGAAAGTTGCCTTTCTGAAAGTCTCAGCTGCTACTAAACAATAGAGTAAGTCCTCTATATTGTCTGGGTTCAATCATTGTGCTAAGATATAAATGTGATTTATTTAAGTTTCTCTTACATAAATCCAGGTAATTGTGGTTTACTCAACAAACCGGGGAAGTAAACTGCGCAGTGTGTGAACTCTGTTATGTTAAACCATTTCCTGTGTTGCTAAGCTTTGATTTTAAAATACTTGAGCAACCAACTAATATGCTTTCTGTTATTAGAGAGAGACATTGCCTATTAGAGGAGGAGATAGTACATGATGGACCAAGAGTATGACTCAGTAGAAGTGCTGAGTGATAGTGCTGAATGGAGTGATAGTGCTGAATGGAGTTACAGAAGCTGTGGTAGAAAAAGGGCTAAGCTATCTTTGCAAGATTTCAGCCATTTTTAAAAACTGATTTTTAAGTAATGAATTTTGTATTGATTTAGAGAGTTGGAGTTGCTTTGCAGGGAATATAGTGGATACGTCAGCATCTGCAGGTGCTATGTTGCTAACCGGTGGGCTTAACAATTATCTGTTCTGGAAGGAGGAGAGAGTTTGGTTCAGTGCTTTGCATAGTTCTTGGGATATGCCTACCAGTATCATATTATATACCATTTTGTCATAATTTATGTGGAAAATAGCTTTTGATGCAGACACTCTAGCCCAGTGTTTTCAAACTTGGCCAGTGGTTTAACCACTTCTTTCTTCTGCAGCCTATCCTCAGAGATAACCATACATGTAAATTTGAATCACAAGATGATTTCTCTGGAAATATGTGTTTAAGATAGTCCCATTGTCATTATTGCTTTATCTTTTTCTTGCTAGAACCAGAGCCTATTGTGAATCTGACATTTGTGAAGAATGACTCCTATGAGAAAGGAAACGACTGTATGGTAGTGCACGTCTATGTAAAGGAGATTCACAAGGAAATGTCCAGTGTACACTTTCGGGAGCAAGATTTTACATTAATGTTCCAAACAAGGTCAGGCGATTACTGGTGACAGACCAGCCCCTCTCCTTACCATAGCCAGAAGTTAACTGGAATTGTTATTGAATGGTAAAAGAATCAAAATATATAATTTATGCCACTTTTTGCAGTGATGCCAACTTCCTTCGACTTCACCAAGGCTGCAGCGCTCATTCAGTATTCAGGTGGCAGGTGAAACTGAGGTATCATATTTGAATTATTTTTGCTTGATTAGTTGTTGTTTTTTGCAAATATATTCTAGGGACCATCATTATATATTCTGGCTGATGTTGCCTCATAAATGGTCACCTCCATTCTCTAACACAAGCACCAGCTTTTGATTATACTAACCCAGCTAAGACCTATTGATTCACCCAAGCTTGATTTTTATTGTTCTGACTCTTCAGGAAGCAATATCTAAACTCAGATTGATTAAACTCAGATTAACTGTCTGAGATGGTGACATTGACAGCCTTGCTTAGAGAAATTAACTTTAATGCTAACTGGAAGCCCCTTGTGGACTTTTTGCGCAAAATGAAAGAACATTAAATGATGACATATGGCTTTAACGAATATTAATAGATTTGTAAAAATGGATGTCATATTGTTACCATAAAGAGTCCAATCTGAGTCTTCTTTACATTTGCTGTAAAACAAGTCAGAAGTCATGATCATTTTTTGTGTTTTTATTTATGGTTTATTTTATTACACCTGTCCTCTCTTTTTCTGCTCTTTTTCTTGAATATTAGTTCTTGGTAGTTTTTATCCTTTTGTCTTAAAATGTAATAAAGGTATTAAAACATCTAAATTCAGTTGGTTGAAAATGTATTACTGTACACACTCAGAGATTTCTAGCATCTATTTCTGTTAAACAAGGTACTTCTCATTTATATAAAGAAATAAGTACAGCAATCCGGAGTTCCTTTCCTCCAAAATGCAGAAGTTTATTTACTTATTTATTTATTAGGTTTATTGCCTGGCCAAGATAGCTGTAAGTTCTTTGTCCTTTTTACTTGTGGTCGAAGTTCTCATTGCTTCTTCCCCTGTTGAATTGCCTTGCAGGAACCTTATAGAACCAGATCAGTGTACATATAATTTCACTCCAGCCCGGATTAACATTTGTTTGAAGAAACGACACAGTCAGCGTTGGGGGGACCTGGAAGCTCCTGCCACACGAGGTCTGCAACTGGATTTTTAAAAATTCACCCTTTAGGGGTTCCTTGTATGTATTGATGGGGAGTGAGAGATCTTTCAGAAGATATTAAGATTCTCAGGAATCACTGAGAAGAACTATATTTCCATTGTTTGGCCAGCTTATAGATTGGACCTGAGAAAGAACCAGGATACTTCAGAGTCTACAATTATTTTTCTTGGTTCAATCTTAGAGCATGTTCTTCACCCCATCTTGTTTGGCATGTATTTCACTGTGGAAAAGGATTGGTTCTGTGGCATTCCATATTGCTAAAGCCTGGGATGTACAGCATAATTTCCCTTGATTCTTTCTGCTGCTAACCACAAGCCCACTTTTCCCTCTTTTTAAGGTGCAGTGGGTGGTGCAAAGGTTGCCATGCCAACCGGCCCTACCCCTCTGGATAAAAGCCAACCTGGGAGTAACCAGCACCCTCTGTCCACTAAAGAAGAGGCCCGAGCAGTTGAGAAGGAAAAGCCTCGAGCAGAAGACAGTGGCCTGGATAGCGTAGCGGCTCGGACCGTATCAGACCTCCTGCCTGTGAAACAGGAGCCACTCGTGCCCTCGGTGAGAACTTGTGAGAGGACTGGGGTATCGTATTTCCCAATTATTGGGGAAGAATGAGAGGAAATACAGGGGTCCGTTTATATGGCCAGCATCTTGCATAAATAGGCAAAACAACTCATCAGAATTGTGAGTGAGACCCTTGCAAAACATTACGGTGTTGGTAGAAGTGCCTTACTTTGGTGGGGTGGGATAATACTGTCTTCTGATCTTCATTCTGGGTGAAGGGATCTAGAATATATGCAAAGTAACAACCACTGGTTCCATCTAGCCTTGCATTTGGGCTCTTAAAAAGCAAGGTGATGAGAGGCATCTTCTTGGTATCCCCAACTTCAGCACCTGGACAGATGCAGCCATTTTCTTTGTACGGAGGTATCACTTCTGTTCTATGTCAATGATCAACAACATTTACACATTACCTGGTGTGAATTAGCTTTTCACGGGCTAAGAGAGCTTGTCCCATTATTCTTGGGTGAAAGGGTGCTCTCCCTCCTGGGACAAAAGAATCATGGCATTGATAGAAGCCAAGAATACAAGATCTAGAAATGAACTTGGCAAAAAAGTAGAGCCTTATTTCCTTGACTGCTAAAAGCCTTTTTTCTCCAGCCTAAGCCAACCTGTATGGTCCCCCCAATGACCCACAGCCCTGTCAGCAACGAGAGTGTGGAAGAGGAGGAGGAAGAGGAGGACAAGAAGGTGTGTCTACCAGGCTTTACAGGACTGGTGAACCTGGGTAACACCTGCTTTATGAACAGTGTTATCCAGTCTCTCTCCAATACTCGAGAGTTGCGGGACTACTTCCATGGTAAGACACATCTCAAGTTAGGGAGGGAGAGTGGGGGGTATCTATATATTCTGGTTAGCCTTCATCTTTTATCTTTCAGGATGGTGACCTTGAGAAAGTGCCCCGATGCTCACCCCTTTCTCTTGTATGTGCCTCCTAGATCGCTCCTTCGAGTCTGAAATTAATTACAGCAACCCACTGGGAACAGGGGGGCGCCTGGCCATTGGCTTCGCGGTGCTGTTGCGGGCACTCTGGAAAGGCACACACCATGCCTTCCAGCCTTCCAAGCTGAAGGTAAGGCCTGCCGTGCAAGCACACAATGGTTGTGTGGTATTCCCTAAATCCATTTATTTTACCTTCTGTGATGTAACAATTAAGGCAGGTCTGGATACCTTGAATTAGACTTTATTCCAGGACTAAACAAAATCTGGGAACAAAAACAGTTTAAATCCACTCACAGTTGCTTGAATTTCTTTTCTCCCCTATCCGTTAGCGCCGTGTAGATCACTTAAAGGGACGGTTCAAAAGGAAAGACTCACCCAAAATTTGTTCCAAGTGGGTCCATTTATGAAGCTTTCCTGACAGAAGTATCTTCTGTCCATGTTCAGAGTGGTTGGGTGGGGAAATGATAAGGATGAACCCCTCAGAAGTTACAAAATCTTGATACTTCAATAATGAGTTCAGAGGAACACTTGGCTTTCTTCCAAAGTACTTCTGTTTTTCACATGCTACAGGATTTGAATTGTTACCAATAGATGTATTAAGCCTAGTAGAAGTTTGGTGTCCACCTTTTCCAAATATGTCATTCAAATGCACAAGTTGGGCTTACATATGTTTGTGTTCTGCAGATGAATTATAGTGACATGATGCAAGTTGAGAGGGTGTGGATTCCAAGAACTGCAAAAAAAGTGACTGGAAGAATCAAATGGCTTCCAGTTACCATTTAATCCATGGGAAACCCTAATTGTTCTATCTTTGTTAGCATTCCTTAAGTTCCATCCATAATCTTCTGATTAAGCCACCTTGGGGAAGAAAAGGGTATGATCCTGCTGACGAACCCCATACAAACAATTGGCTGTTTCTGAATCCAATTCTTCCTGCAGGCAATTGTAGCCAGCAAGGCCAGCCAGTTTACAGGCTATGCCCAGCATGATGCCCAGGAGTTCATGGCTTTTCTGCTGGATGGACTCCACGAGGATCTGAACCGGATCCAGAACAAACCCTACACAGAAACCGTAGACTCTGATGGACGGCCAGATGAGGTGAATGCTTGTTGCATTATTACTGTATGTGCTTAGAGGAAGCACAGAAGGTTCTGAGCTGGCAAGATAGTTTTTCATCCTGGCTTTTATGATATTCACTGCTAGGTTGTTGCAGAAGAGGCCTGGCAACGGCACAAAATGAGGAATGACTCTTTCATTGTCGACCTGTTCCAAGGCCAGTTCAAATCCAAGCTGGTGTGCCCTGTATGCTCTAAGGTATAGTTTTGTAGTTACTTTCCACTTCTGATACCCTGGAGTGTTATTTGGATTTATTTTCCACTAGTCACTATGGGAGGAGCAGGGGTAGGTTCTGTTCATGCAGTTAGTAACCAGGCTGATTTTATAACAATTCTGCAAAATCTGGGCCTTTGTTTTCCTTTCCCATGTCATTGTCTGGTAAGCGAGGCCTCTGCTGCTTTGTTCTTGTTAATACTTTTGCTAGACTGTTTCCTTCTTCTGAACAGTGTCCTTTAACCCCAGAATAACTATTATTTGTGAGATTTGCTAGTGCTTCCAATGTGCATTATTTTATGCCCAATAAAGGCTTTTATTGCTTATTTTGTTACTTCTGCAGGTATCCATCACATTTGATCCCTTCCTGTATCTGCCAGTCCCATTACCCCAGAAGCAGAAAGTGCTGACGGTCTACTACTTTGCAAAGGAACCTCACAATAAACCTGTTAAGGTGAGAGAAATATGTATGTATGTATGTATGTATGTATGTATGTATGTATGTATGTTTTTTTAAGTTTTCGTGGGTACTTACATGTGTGCTGTTCAGCTTCCTTCGGATATTATCCTACGTCATTGTAGTTGTGCTTTTAAAGTTGTAGCAACGTTTCAGCAGAATCTCATCTGCCATTATCAGGCTTCTGTATTGAGTTCGTATGTGGACCTCCAGCTCAAACACACCCCAACCAGACACCCAGATGAAACCTAGCTTCCTAATAGATAATAGCCGTCCTTTCACGCGAAGCCAAGCTACACTGAAAGCCTCCAACACAGGAACAGAGTGTTGCCAGCCAATCAAAGCCACAAAACAGACAGAAGAAACCAGAAACACCAATCAAACAAACTCCAAGAACAATAAACACAGACCAAGACTCCCAACCAATCAGGATGTAAAAAAAACCATCCTGGTTCAACAGTAGGCTAGCCTCAAATTTAAAACTAACGGCTGTGATAGCCTGACCCACATACGAACTCAATACAGAAGCCTGATGATGGCAGATGAGATTCTGCTGAAACGTTGCTACAACTTTAAAAGCACAACTACAATGACGTGGGATAATACCTGAAGGAAGCTGAACTGTGTATATATATATATGTGTGTGTATGTATATGTATATGTATATGTATAGCATGAATAGCTTTTTATCTGTTATCCTTCAACGTGGGTTAATGTTGACATTCAAGGTATCCTTTACTTGTGAAATGTCCAGGGCGTTTTTTCAATAGAAAAGTCCAACTAGATTTAGTAGTAGTAGTAGAGAACTAGATTTACTAATGGTTTCCCCTGTCCAGTTGCATCCTATTATAGGAGGCAGTGCTCATCTCCTTTTCTTAGCCAAGGGAGCCAGCATTGTTCAAAGTCAGCATCAAACACTGTTACCTTCCAACCAGAGTGGTACCTATTTATCTACTTGTATGTCCATGCTTTCAAACTGCTAGGAAGCCGGGGCAAATAATGGGAGCTCGCCCCATCACATTACACTTGGGCCTCGAACCCCGGCTGATAGTTTTCCAACTGACAAACTCAGCATCTTAGGCGCTGGGCCACTGCAAGTTCTATCCATTTAAACTAAATATGTCCCAGTGACTTAGAAAGCAAGTATGCGGTGGCGGGGGAATTAACAGTAAGAAAAAAAGAGCTTTTTTGATACAGGGATCTTTCCCTCAAATCTGTTTAATTAATTAATTAATTAAACACCTAACTTCTTAAAAATTAAGTCAGAAGTCAGTACAAAAACAGGTGACTTTGGCATGTCTCTGCCTCTAGAAAATTGAAATGGAAAATGAGAATATCAGTGATAGGAAAAAATGTTACATTTATGATTAATGTTACACTTGGAGGAAATTGGTGCAAGCTATTCTGTCAAGAGTGTATTTCTCAGGTATTGATTGTGAAATTAGGCAGTTAAATAATGAAGATTTTTTTTCATATTGTGAAGTTCAAAAATACTGGAAAGCACCTTTAAAAGTTTGAAAGAAATAACAAACAGGCAGGGTGTTGTATGAACACAGCTACAGCAAAAGCAGACATGATACTAGTTGTGAATCCTCAGAAAGTACCTGGAGAGCCAACATGAGCTGTGGCTACTGCAAAGAATAGCAATTTAGGGGAAGGATGTGTTGGTGAAGAGAAACTTTGGCCTAAATCTGCCATTGGCACCATGATTGTGTAGCTAATGAAGTGTCACTAGAATGGAAAACTGAAATTCCCATCTTCCCATTGCTGTCACTGCTAGGGGATGAAAGAAGGAAAGTAGATATAACAGGCAAGGAGAGATAGAGGCTAAAATGCAGCTGTGTCTTCTCCAGTTCTTCCCATATCATGTTTCCTTCTGTGCTGCATTCCCAACAGTTTAATAACACAGAAAGCAAGAATGAGCTGCGATGTGCTGTAAAAGCCAGTTGACTTTGCCATCAGTAGGCCTGGGATCCTGTAATAGCATTTCATATGAAAAAGACTTTTTGTTCCTTTGAATAGTAGCTGTCAGAGGTGAATCAAATGGCAGTGAAGAAACAGATTAAGGGTCATGGTGTTACAATGTTACCGCTTTGAAAAATAAGGTGTGGGCAGTGGAATTGGGGAAATCCCTGGCATGACTGCATATACTGATCTGCCTAATATGTGATCTCTCCCAATAGTTCTTAGTGAGCATCAGCAAGGAGAATTCTACTGCCATGGAAGTGCTAGACTCCGTATCCCATAGTGTGCGAGTGAATTCTGAGAACCTGCGCTTGGCTGAGGTGATTTACAGATTTATTTATTTAAAGCATGTATATCACTACCCATTTTGCAACCAACTCTGGGCAACTTCCAGTCAAAGATTAGAACGTGTTTAAAATCATATTAAAACTATACAACTAAGCCAATTAAAACATTAAAAACAACTAAAGCTTGGCACCAAATCAAAGTTCTAATGTGCAGTTATCTAATTTTCTCCTAATGCTTGGGGTGAGCCAGTTCTTTAAAGCTTTCTGAAAAGCTAAAAAGATGGAGGCCTACTGAACCTCAGGGGGCAGAGAGTTCCACAGATCAGAGGCTGCCATAGAAACACATGGCTTCCTAGCTCCCCTCAGATGGCAATATTTAAGGGTTAGGACTGGGAATGTGCCCCTCATCTGATGGGATAGATATCCATAAAGGAAAAACAAACTTAAAATGTCACAGATGGATATCCTAGAATCTGTTCTTAAGAAAAGAACTGAATAGGAGCTACAGCCCCGCTTTTCTCTTTATTAAACAGCAAGCAAATTCTGCCTACGATATCTGCTGTTTTTTCTCCACTTCCTAACCACTGTCACAAACACAGCATTACATATTAATGCTAAACTCAACCTCTTACATTGTGAAATCTTACGTGAAAGGTTAATATCTCACAGAGTAGATAATACAATGTAGAAGGCACACCAGGTGATGTTCTTAGGCCTCTGGGAATAAAAATGCTTGCAGCAATATGGAAATCTCAGCCAACACAAGCCTTCTCCACAACAGTGCTCCCTATAAACATCTGATTATTGGAAACAAGAGCAAGACTCCTGCGGGCATCTATATAACCCTGATGAGTATATATGTTCACCCACAGGCTTTACATTGTTAACAAACCTCCTAATGTGGGACTTTGCAAACTCAGCAGGAATGGTACAGTGACCGCCCAAGAGAAAAGAAACAGAAGACCAAGGGTGGGGATGAAAAGTAATACCCACAAAAGGGGGGCAGATGGAAATCTGAGCCGAATCCTACCACGTTGCCACACCAACTGTATAAGATATGGAGTCAGATAAGCAAAGTCTTTAGCTCTGCCTTCTACTTGAAAATGTCCAGTTAAGCTGTTCCCAGGCAGATCAGACATATATTTGCTGTTTAGAGCAACCACAGTTTTTATGGTAGTGGCTGTTATACTCCCACTTTTATTTTTTTATTTATTGAATCAAATTTATACACCGCCCCTCTCACTGTCTAAGTGACTGGGTGGTTTACAACTTTTAGGGGATCTTCTGTGCAACCATCTATGTTGTTACCCGTACAAGAAGAAATTGGACTGCCATCTGTCAGAAATGGTGTAGGGTCTCCTGCTTGGGCAGGGGGTTGGACTAGATGATCTACAAGGTCCTTTCCAACTCTCTTAAGCGTCTTGTGATGGCCAGGTTTTCAGGCAAACTGTTTGGTGAAAACAGGCGGTGTGGTGTGTGTGGGGGGGTAGAATACTCCCAGAGGCATGACTCCAGATCTCTTCTCTTTGATCAGGTAATCAAGAACCACTTCCACCGCATGTTCCTGCCTTCCCAGTCATTGGATGCTGTCTCTCCCACCGATCTTCTGCTGTGCTTTGAGGTGCTTTCTCCGGAGCTGGCTAAGGAGCGGGTGGTGGAGCTGCAGGTTCAACAAGTGAGTGGCCCAAGTAGAATGTAAATCAAGAAGGGCAGGGGAGGTTGCCGTTTTATAACAAGCAGAAGAACAAGCTTCTTCAAGTGCATCAGAGGGTTGAGATCTTGGCAGATCCCCTTCTGCGAAGCTTGTTAGGTAGCCCTTGAGTTACGGCTGGAATTGAGACCCCAGATTGCCATTGCTAAGCAACGCAGTCATAAAGCACGTCACTCAGCCTCCAGACAGTCCCAGTTGTCAAGGGAACCCAAAACATGACAGATTGGGGGAAATGAGGAACCAGGTAAGGAGTACGCAGAGGGCAGCCTAGGCTATATGTGTGTTGGGAAAGGAAGTTGCTGCAGTGTAGCATGGGGTAAAGAGGACGGGGTGGATGCATGTGTAAGCACACAAGTGCAGAAAGCTTTGGAAGGAGGGTGTGGGATGCACGTGAGCAAAGGGGGCAAGGAGGGTGTGATGCAAATGAGTGATGAAAGGCACGGGAGAAGTGATTTGCAACTTTCCCTGCTGCCCTCCCCGTTGCTTTTGCTTGTGGGAAGCTGGCAGGGAAGGTTGCGAATGGCGATCATGTGACTGTGAGATGCTGCAAACTGATTTGCTGAACGCCTGAATTTTGTTCACAAGCCCCTTCATTCAACGCCATCGTAAGTCCAAACCGTGTGCTGGATGATCACTGGAGGACTGCCTGTGTTTCCATCTGAGTCCACTGCTGCTTTGACTTAACACGTGGACCATCTTTTCTTAGCGTCCTCAGGTGCCCAGCATTCCCATCACCAAATGTGCCGCCTGTCAGAAAAAGCAGCAGTCAGACGAAGAGAAGTTGAAGCGCTGCACTCGGTGCTATCGAGTCGGCTACTGCAACGTGTGAGTTACTCTCTGGCTTGCTCTCAAAGCCAGAGAGAGAGAGAGAGACAGAGAGAGGGAGGGAGGGAGGAGAGAGAGAGAGAGAGAGAGAGAGAGAGAGAGAGAGAGAGAGAGAGAGAGAGAGAGAGAGACCCCTTTTTCTTCTCGACTGCTGGGAGGTGGGTGGGAAGAGAGTCATTAGTTTCCCCTGGGAGACTTGTTGTGTCTTTGTTTTCAGAGTGTGTCAGAGAACGCACTGGTCCAACCACAAAACCTTGTGTCGCCCTGAGAATATTGGCTTCCCCTTTCTTATCAGCATACCCGAGTCCCGCCTCACCTATGCACGATTAGCTCAGCTTTTGGAAGGCTATGCAAGGTAAAATGTCTGGGTGCCAGCAATATTCTTGGACATCGATGCTTGTCTGGCTCATTTGTAGGCTTGGGCTGGGCTGGTCGCATTGCCTTTGCAGGACTTTGAGGGGGAGGAGAGGAGAGGAGGTGTTGTAAGACTGCCTTCTGATTAGCTGCTCTACTGCTCCTTCTCAGGTACTCAGTCAGTGTGTTCCAGCCACCTTTCCAGGTGGGTAGGATGCCATCCGAGCAAGGCCTGCCTCTTCTGTCTTCAGAAAAACAAGAGCCTCTGGTCAGGAATAGTTGCGCTACAGTTGGATCTGCCGCCACAGCTGTTGAAACTAGCACCATGGAATCTGGGGACGGAGCAAGGGCCCCACACCTCTTGCAGGAGCCCCAGCCGCCTCTCTCCGCCCCTGAGCTACAGCCTGAATTAGGGGATGCCAGCACAGTCAGAAGCAAGGTCCCCACAGGGAGAAGCTCAGGCCTAAGCTTAGATTCAGGTTACTCTGAATCATCTGTGGAGTCACAGCTTGAGAGCTGTCTGGAACGGGAGCTATCATATGAAAGAGTCCCCAGGCCAGAAGGTGACTAACCCAGGTTTCCCAGCTATCCTTTGCTTGAAATTTCCATTCCAAGGGAATCCTTATAGTTTTTCTGTGCAACCCTGATCCAGCTTTGCCTTGTATTCCTTTTTTATGTATCTCTGTGGAGGTAGTGAGGGATAAGCATCTATGTGACTCCTAGTCTCTCAAGGAAGCAAATGTGAAATCAGTATCATCAGCTATTGGCATTATTGTGTTTGTTTTCTCTTTCTTTCTTTCTTTCTTTCTTTCTTTCTTTCTTTCTTTCTTTCT
>BLBF01000003.1:2675261-2780749 GCA_015471245.1 Laticauda colubrina
CTTCCTTCCTTCCTTCCTTCCTTCCTTCCTTCCTTCCTTCCTTCCTTTCATTTTCCTGTCTTCTTATGAACCATGACACGGAGGTTTAGGATTAGGATAACAATTTGTTCCATGTATGCTTCAGAGGGCTGAATGGCAATGCTCAGAGTGAACGACAAGGAATAATGATTCTGACGCAGGGCCATTGAACACTTTGTGTTGGTTCCTCATGGTTGAGGCATGCTGAACAGTGCTGTTTTCTATTTATCTGCTTCTCCAGGCTGCAAGAAGGGGATTTGAGTTTTGATCAGGAAAAAGAAAAGCTGGCTAGCTGTGCTGTATCACCGACTCTCTCTCCCTCCCTCTCTCCTCCCTACAGCTGCCATTCCCGGTTATCAGCATCCAGCTGAAGGGCTGAGTTCTCAAATTACTCAGTTTTACATCAATAAGATTGATGCAACTAGCAAGGAGCAGAAACTTGAAGATAAAGGTGAGAGTGCAGATGAAAAGAGCTTAATGTTCCCGAAAACAATGACAGCTTGAATGTTTGACTGGGACATGTCAGACAGAGCCACACGGGTTCAGGGATAGATTGTTATCAGCTACATCTGGTTGCTTGAGCTGAGGGATGGTGTCATTGAGCCATTGGAAAGTAAAAGAGGTCGGAAAGAAGGAAGGAAAGAAAAGAAAGAGAAAGAAAGAAAAGAAAAAAGAAAGAAGGTCACTTGAAGGATTTTATAGCTCCCATGCTTGATGTTATAAAGCTCTACAGCAGAAGTGTCAAACCCTATATCTTTGAGGGCTGCATCAGGATTGTGTTTGACCTCAGTGGGCCAGGGTGGGCATGGACAGCTTGATATCGCTTATGTCAGGGGTGGCTATGGTGGTCTGAGCACTCTGCCAGCGAAAATGGGTTCCCAAGCTCTGTTTTCAGCTGAGACAACCTCCTGCAATCTTCTGCCAGTGAAACTGGAGCTCGAGAGGGTAGCACATGGCCCTCCCAAGCTCAGTTTTTGCTGGCAGAGGCTCCACAGGCCGGTCCATCGCTGTTTCCAGGGTGGCCCCATAGACCACATGTAAGCACCCTGTAGGCTGGATCTGGCCCACAGACCTTGAGTTTGACACCCCTCCTGTACAGTAAAGATGTGGCATATGTGATTAATGCAAGTAAGTATATATAATTCGATATTGTGTTATGAGTTATGATGCAATACAAAGTACTGAAAACTGCTGGGAATACTGCTCATGTATCTCCTTGCTCTCATCCTTCAGTACTGCTGTTCTTCAGCTCTGTAGCAAATATTGGCATCCTAAATATTCTGACTGATAGAAAGTTGATATACCTGTCCAATATCAGTCATGTAATATATAAAGATTTCTCAAACCAGCACAGTTGGGCAGGAAAGTACAATACTGAGAGCCAGATTTTCCAACTTTCTCCTTCCTCCTGTTCAGCCTGCATTATTAGCTTTGGTGTTTGTTTTTTGCGAAGTTGCAGAAACAGACAATGGATTGTGATGCGTCCCTTTTGCTGCATTTTAGATAATCTGTTTTGCTCTCCCCTCAGTGGCATAATACCTATCCTATCCACTATCCTGGAGAGCCAGCATATAGCCTACCAGCATATTAAGACTTGTAAGTTGTTCTTATTCACAGAGTCATGTTAAAAATATGCCCAAAATATGCCTTTCTCTGTTTTGTATGAACAAGGAAAAGGGGAACTACCTCTTGAGTTGTTATTTCTTGGGTGCTTGTTTAGGTGCAGATGGAGGAATGAGCAACGACACCTCTAACCTTTTCTGCCTTATAGGAGATGCCCCCCTGGATCTGACCGATGATTGTTCTCTGGCCCTGGTGTGGAAAAATAATGAAAGGATGAAGGAGTTTGTATTGGTCGAGTCTAAGGAGCTGGAGTGTATTGAGGATCCAGGCTCTGCCAGTGAAGCAGCCAGGGCAGGACACTTCACCCTGGAACAGTGTCTCAATCTCTTCACCAAGCCAGAGGTGTTAGCCCCTGAGGAGGCCTGGTAAGGAAGAGATTTGTGGGATTTCTGTTTAGGCTATTTCCAAAATTGATTGGTCATAAAGTAAATAAATCTAAATTCTGGTGCCTCAGGTTGTGTCCTGTCCCCTGTGTTGTGGTTTTTCACATTTTTAATTAACCTTGATTAAACATCCAGTTACAGTAACATCTAATTCCAAGGAAGCACTATGCATCCTTGAATGTTGCTTAGACGAGAAAGTGGGATTTAGGATTGAAGTGAAGCTTGTTTTAGATGGGGTTTCCTTCTCAGAAACGGCAGCTTTGCCCTTTGAAAGTACTCCTTGATTCTCAGCTCTCTGGATCCACGTACGATGGCTCTGATGACTAGTACACCAATGTGACAGTTCCTATGCTGATTAGACTTAGTGAAGGCTATAGACACCTTGGGTATCATGGGATTGGAAGGGAGTTTAGAGCTCTTCTAATCCAACCCCCTGCTACATCAAATCTTGACGACTGTAATGTACTTTCTATGGAGCTGCATTTGGAAATTGAATTTGGTGCAAAAGATGGCATCTAGACTTCTAACTGATAGAAGAAATATGTTAAGCATGATTGAACTTACTGATGCTGAAGTTTAACATGCTGAATAACTTAGGACAGTGTTTCTCAATTTTAGGAATATTAAAATGTCTGGACTTCAATTTGCAGAATTCTCCAGTCAGCGTGTTTCTGGGAGTTGAAGTCCACATATCTTAAAAGGTTGAGAAACATTGGTTTAGAGCCTGCCTCTTTGAGATTCCACCTCTCTACCAGTCAGTTTGCCTAGTTACTGAGATCAATTTTGATTATCACTATGCTGCCAAAGTCTGGACTATTTTATACATGGGAAAGGAACTTCTCTTGTGTGGCTCTAAAATATGCTTACCTTTTTTCCATATAGTTTTATTGAAAATTTTGAAAAGGAGCATAAAAATTAATGCAAACTAGTACAAAGTAAGAAAGAAAGAAAAATAAATCAAAGAAAAAGCTAAAAATGCAGAAAAAAGAAATATATATATATATATTTGTTTTCTTAGGCTTTCGTGGGTACTTACATGTGTGCTGTTTAGCTTCCTTCGGGTATTATCCCACGTCATTGTAGTTCTGTTGAAGTTGTAGCAACGTTTCAGCAGAATCTCATCTGCCATCCTCAGGCTTCTCTACATAATCTTTCTTATAATCAAAACCATAAATCATAAGTTCATTTTTTTCTGTTCTGCACAAAAAGTCCATAAGAGGTTTCCAGTCAGCAAAATATTTTCTCTAATTGAAGTCAATTTGGCCATCTCAGCAAGTTCCACCATTTTCATCAAGCATTCCTCCATTATGGATAATGCTGAGTCTTTCCATCTTTGTGCATACAATAATCTTACTATGCAGTTATCATATACAAAAACAAAGTTTCATGACTTTTCCAACTGTTTGTCCATTAATCCCAAAAGAAAGAACTCTGGTCTCAATTGTATATTAATATTTAAAATCCTCTGAATCAGTTTATGTGTTTGAATACAAAAAAATGTAGCTTTTTTACACATCCACCAATCTGTAGGGTACACATCCCAAGCGGTATCTTGGGCCCCTACTTCCAAGTGGCATTCTTTAGGAAAATGGCAAAAACTAATATATTTTGTCAAGAATTTGGTTATTTGCTGAATTGTTTGGATGTTAAATGCATTAATTCTAATTTTGCCTTGATTTGGATTACTTTTTAATTTTGTTTCCTATTTTGCATTTGTATTTGCTGTAATTCTTCTTGAGTGTTGCACAAACAAAAAGGCAAGATAAACGTTGTTTATTTCATAGCAGTTATAGGTCACCAGATTCATTTAATAAATCAGACATTTGGACAAGTTGTTTCCATTATATTTCAAAATGTTTGATATGCTTTATAAGCATTTCAAAACACTTTGAAATTATAAACATTTATATTTCTATAAATTTTAAAAATTCCCATAAGGAGTTTATAAATGAAAAAGAACTAAGTAAAAACAATAAAACCTGACACATTAATACTATATTTATATTTAGCAAAATCTTGGCAATGGAAGAATAGTTGAAAACAGTAAAATCAGCTTAATCACAAAAGATATTATTAATTCTATCCAACTCAAGAGCAAATTGGACAAAAAGATATTCAAACTCTTGACTGAAGTAAATAAGATCCAAATTTAGCTCTCTATTGGGAAGGAGGCCATCCCTTAAAATAAGCTCTGTCCTGTACCCTCAGTGACACTCTGGGAGGTCAGAAGGTCTTGCCAAACCTTGTTGGTGGAAGCAGTGTGTCCCTTTGTTTCCATCATGCATGATGCTTAAAAAGTTCAGCACTTTGAATTGACTGAAAGAAAATCTGGCATGAAAGACACTCAAAGCTATTGCCATCATCTGCACTTGCACAGAGAATAACAGCTTGCTGCAGACCAAGGATGGGGAGGTGGGAGGAAGAATTGCCTAGTGGAGAGACCCATCCAAAACCAGTAGAATTCAGTTTCAGAATATAGAGTGCTTCCATTCAGTTTCAGATATTTTTTTCTGCATTGCAATTTTGTCTGCATTAATGTCAGGTGCAAACAGCCAGAACTACTCCATGAATAGGACCAAGTAGATACTTTATTGCTGATCACCTATATCACAAGAATCTCATCAGATTGTCCGCCTTCCCTTGGAAATAAGCAAATACAGACCTAAGGGTTGGACCTCAGATGTTTCCTCCCCTGAACTGATTCCAAGCTGGAATGTATCTTTACTCCACCGGGGGGGGGGGGGGGGGGGGGGGGGGGGGCGCTCCTCTCTTAAGCCAGTGATCTCACCACAATTAAATTTCTGTTTTCCTTCATCCAGGCCAAAATATTTTCTGGAGTCATGTTTCAGGGTTCCTAAATATTAACGAGCAATCTGTTATCTGCATACTTGAGGACACCTTAGCCTAAACCTCCAGATGACAACAATTTATACTGACATTAAGCAATTTATACTGACATTAAGAAACATAGAGGATAAAAGAGAACCTATGGCATGCCCTAGACCATGAGATGACACTAGCATCTTTCCACAGCACTAGCTGGCAAATAATCTAGGAGAGCTATCAGACACAGTGCAATCTAGCTTTCTGATGTTACTATGCTTAATGCTAGCCCAAATTGCCAAAAGAGAAAAAAAATTGTCTCCCCTCGGCATTGCAGGAGAGCATTAACAAAATGGAAAGCTCTGCTAAATAGTGGAATTATTGGGATTGTCACTCAAGACGTACCCAGCTGTCAAGGATAAATTACTTGGGCACATCATGTTCTTCACTAAATGATGGAACATGGAAATCTTTTTTTTTCAATTAAGTTCAGATTTTATCATCAGTTACTAAATTAGCTTCTTATATTTAATTGTGCCTGTTGTGATCATCTTTGGGTTTAGAAATATTGTTAGCTTTAGCAATAGGGGGAGCATAACTTCTGCCAGCTTGAGAGAGGCATCAAGCTTTGTGTCACATGTCAAGGACTGCATTGCGGGGCCTGTTTTGGTCTGTGGCTCTAAATTTTAAGGGATGAAATGGATGCACCTAAAGCATCTCTAATGCAAAACAGGGGCCCACACCTTTGGCCCCTTCTATTCTTGGGCTCCACAAAAGAGATATCCAATGGGACCACAGGACACCTACCCCTGGCATATATTTTGCAGTACTAGCATTTGCTTGTCTCTACTTCATCACTATATATATTTGCAAGATATATAAAATTCTAAAATATAGAATTCACTATAGCACATTTTGACATAGCACATAGAATTCATAGCACATTTTTACATTTATAAGAATAAGAATGAACCAGTTATCATAAACCAATAGGCAAGCCCTTTCAGATAGAACCAAGAAACAAATACTTTTTTAAAGATAGTGTTGGACATTTTTCTCTTGAGGTGGCTCCTCCAAGGGCCTTTGCACCGGTTCTCTTTAGTGAGAATATATGAGAACTCTTTATCTTGACAATAGCAGCAGAAGGTACTGAGGAACCTTCTTTATCTTTTTACCTGCTCCATTCTCCACAGGTACTGCCCAAAGTGTAAGCAGCACCGTGAGGCATCCAAGCAGCTGATGCTGTGGCGGCTGCCCAACATCCTTATCATACAGCTCAAGCGCTTTTCCTTCCGCAGCTTTATTTGGAGAGACAAGATCAATGACATGGTGGATTTCCCAGTTAGGTGAGGTTATGGCAACCTGTGTCACTTTATTCATCTCTTTAACATCGTGGGGACCCAAGCAGTTCTTTAGATGAGACCATTCTGAGAACAAAAGACGGGTTGTACTACTTGGGCTTTGTCATAAATTCAGGACCTATTAACCTAACACATAAAGATATGGGCAGTCTTTGGGTGAACTCTTTCCTCTTAGTTCTGGGCCTTTGATCTTTCTGGTATTAGAGGGTGGGTGCTGTATGACACAATTTTGAAAGGTGAGTAAATATGGAAGGAGACTCAAAAGAGGATTTGTCTGCCTCTAGCCCACAGAGACCTTGCCTCTCTTCTTGAAGGCCATCTGAACAGGAGGAAAGAGTTACCGCTTCTCACCTTTTGTATGGAGAAAGGCATTGCTTCCTCCATGTAGAGGGAGGAAAGGAGAGACTAGAGGAAGGGTAACAAAAGGTCCAGAAGGAAGATGCTTGTGGTTTTTTGTTTTTGTTTTAAAGTAGAGGCAAACAAGCCATTAACCACGACAAAATAAGATGGTTTCCCACTGAATTCAAATCTGAATTTGGGTCCCCATCCATTTCAGATTGGATGCCCACTCTATTACAAGTCATACTATAAAGTTCAAAGCAAATTTTTCCCCGGTCCAGCACCCTCAAGATTCTTTTATATATGACCCAATGGCTATCACTGAGAGTCCTTTCCTGTATTCAATCTTTTGTAATAGTATGACTTGTATTGATCTGAGTTTAAGTCCAGATAAAGAGACAATGAAGACTACCTCAGTAAAGAATGTCAGCTGGTAGACAGGGCTGCCTATAAGGAAGAAAAAATAGGAATGGAATTAGGCAGGAAGTATGCAACTTTCTAACTTGCTCTATTTTATCCTCAGGAGCTTGGACCTGAGCAAGTTCTGCATTGGTCAGAAAGATGAGCAGCAGTTGCCCATGTATGATCTATATGCAGTAATCAATCACTACGGGGGCATGATTGGTGGGCACTACACAGCCTATGCCCGGCTGCCTAGTGACAAGAACAGCCAACGTAGTGATGTAGGTGAGTAGGGGAAGTCTTTAGCTCCATTGATCTTCAACAGGTGAGCCCCCTCGAATCCATAGAGGAGGGGTTTTCAGTTTTCTGCTAGAGGTTTTATAGAAACCTAGGATCAACCTCGTATGACTTTTAAGATTGCACATCCAGTTGAAGGAGGGGAAAACCCTCCTTTTATGTTCCCAGCCTTTAGATCTTTCTGTTGTTGTTCCACAAGAATTGTGTACAATGGATGCAAGTCATCAGATATCACTCCCCTCAGATGGCACAGCGCAGATCTAAATTTTAATTCAGTCCTTCCTTCTAATCTAATGGATCTATCTGCAAAATTCAGCGAGTTAGTGTTGTGCCATATGTAAGTGGTGTGATTGGGATCATAAATCTCTGAGGCACCATTAGGTGCTCTCAATCTGACCAATGAAACTGCCCCAGGCATATTTGTTAATTCTATTCTGTTTCATATTATCCGACAAACAGAAAGGTTAAGATCAGGCAATCTTAGAGATTAATTTAGAATAGCCTCTGTTCCAGTTGAAGAAGTTCTCTGGCATCCATTGACAGCCCTTAGCTGTTTTCCAGAGGAGGAATATTGTATTTTCCTCTGTGTTCCTCTGGGAGTGTTGTCACTTTTTAAAAAAAATCTTTTTTGGCAGAGGACAAAAAGAGTATAAAAATAGTAGATAATTTGTCACAGATTCAATGGATTCTGCCAATATCTCATTGTTTAGAATTAGACAAGGCCAGAAATGAGAAGAATGCTTAGTTGGGGTATTCAGCTTGGTGCTGTCTTTGTAGCAGCACATTCAATGATACCTTCCTCCATTATAGAAAGAAACACTGCTCTTTGGTGGTGTTTTGCCTGCTTCATTCACTTTAAAGGAGAAAGAAACGGTTCTCTGTCCTTATTGGAACAAACTTGGTGCAATGGTGGATCAACCTGAAGTATCCAAGAACAGCTCCAAAGTAATAAGGATATAGTTCAGAATGTCAATTTTAATTCCTCTGCCCTCCAGATCACATGCAATAAAAGTTCCTTCCACATTTGGGGATTAGGAAGGTAAAAAGCTACATGTGCTTAGAAGGATATTGATACTGATTCCCCCCCCCCCCAAAAAAAAAAAAAAAAAGAGGATTATTTGCTGGAAAAGGTCTAAGCAGGACTATTGTTTTTTCATATATTTGATTTGCTCAAGAGTCTGGTGTCTGGTTACTTAGCCTCCTTACTCTTCGAGAAACAGGATAAAGTTCTAGCATCTTCTGGTCAGCAAAGAAGCTGGCAAAGTGGACCAAAGGAAGAATCTTTGAAAGGTTATAATTGCTGTTCCCTGAGTTGCTGCTATTTCTCCTCTTTTTTCTATTAGAAGTGTTGTCCTCCTGATGCTTGATTTATTTATCAGTCAGAAAAGATAGTCAAATTTGGCATCATTAAATATTTCTCCCTGCATTGAATAAATTCTAACAGGAAGATCAGTGAGAATAGCATCTCCTTTTAACAATGTTGCTGACCAACACCCCTTCCTCCAGTATGCCACCACTGCCATGAAAGCAGTGCTCATGAATACAGTTCTGATAGCAAGACAAAACTCTGGTTATCAAAATACTTAAGGTGAAAATTAAATTTGAGCCTGTAGGTTAAAAGAAAGGTATAATAACCTTTTGAAGATGGGAGATGGCAGGAGCAGAAGTAGTAAGGCTGTGCATCAGGCGGCCTGTGCTTTGAAAGGCTCCATGCTTATCCCTGTCTTCCCTTCATTCAGGTTGGCGGCTCTTTGATGACAGCACCGTGACTACAGTGGATGAAAGCCAGGTCGTGACCCGATATGCCTATGTGCTCTTCTACCGCCGACGGAATTCCCCTGTGGATAGACCCCCTCGAGCACCCCCTCATCCCTCAGACCCTCGAGGTGACTTGGCCCCATCTGCAGAAGCAGCAGCCAGTCAGGTGAGGAGTTCTGTCAGTCCACCTTGGAAGACTAGACTGAACTTTTTTTTTTTTCATTGTTGGCAATTGAGATATCTGATGGGCCCTGCTTGCAGCTGTGGCCATGAGAGTGAGGAGCTATGGGTCCGTTTGTTCTCTGGTATATCCCAGTGAAATGCTGGAGAAAAACAAGTATATAAGATGGCAGGAAAAATACTGCAAAAATGAGAAATGCTTGCAAGTGTGTGTCTGTTGGGGGTGGAGAGGGGAAGAGATGCTTTCTTCTCAGGCGCTAGAAGGGATACACTGACTCAGAAGTTTAGAGCAATTGTAGTAAAAGATATCTCTGTGGAAAACATACTTCAAGAGATAATATACATTTTTGGGGACCTTGCAGAGCAACAGAACTCAAGCAGCCAGTGGAATCTGAGGCTGCCAAGAAGACTGGCTTGGTGACTTCAGTCTCTTCCAGCCCAATTCGCCTCACAGGGTTGTTCTGCTGGGGAAAATAGAGGAGGAATGAATGAATACTGTATTGAATGAGTTATTTATAGTAATAATACAGACAGGATATTAATAAACAAATTACTTATGCACTCAGTTCTGCAGTTAGATTCCTCTCCTTTCTCTTTCCCCCTTACTCCCATCCCCTAATATGGTGGGACTGGGCTTCTCTCAAATGTTGTCAATGAACTTAGCACAGTTAGAAATGAGGCCTGTCAGATAGGAGTATGGTCATGGTTCCAGCTTTGTGCTACGATTCTGCTGCCATGTGGTATAATGGTATCCAACCTTGGGATGGTTTCCTAGTGGAAGGTTAAGCTGGGCTTCATTCAAGGATATGAAAGACAGGTTGCATTAGCGTTGCCCTTCCTGAGCTTGGCGTCTGCTAGGGCTTCTGGAAGCCATATACCTGTGGGGGAGAAATAGGTCCACAAAGACCTATTCAGAGGGTCTTTATACTTAAGCCATGATTCCTTTTATGCCTATGGTCACTCGCAGCAGGCCCTTACATCAGTTCCAGCATTTTCTTCCCATAACAAGCTTTAAAACTTGAGAACTTGGGAAGAAGCAGCACCTGTCCACAGAACCCAGGGGATCAAATGGGGAAAGATGTTGTGGATGCTTTGGCTTTAAATTTAGTAGAAAATCAATGTGATTGGCTGACTGCACTGAGTGGATCATCCTGCACATGGAAATGTGGTCGATGACTGATTACCCTGTGACTAACTTTTCCTGTACATCTGTTTTAATTAAAAAGAAGAGATTACCATAGTTACTTACCATCTCAGACTGGTCCTTATGATTTTTCACTTACCAAAGTTGACCTGTTCATTAGTCTTCTCATCCTTTAAAATTCTCACCTGCACATACTTGGATGTTATTGGTTTATCTTCAGGTCCTTGTGTTCTCGTCAGTAAAAGCTTATCTGTGACTGGCTGTTCCCACTCAGTGTGACTGGTTGGCCAACTGAATGTCCTTTGTTCATACAAGAAAGCATGAACAGTGATTACTTGGTGCCTGTATTTATTGAATGGAATAAGTTGGCAGACTGGGAAGATTTCCACCAAGCCAGCCAGCATGGATGCCGAACTCTGATAGTTTTTATCTCCATCTTCATGTGGCTTGTGCTATTTACTTTGTCCCAAGGAGCTCCTTGTATCTGAACATGGCCTACTATTAGAACTGCAATCAGGCAGAGGAAATATATAGGCTGTTTCAGAAAACTGGCAGTGTGAAGGAAGGTTCTCTGGGATAGCCACATGCAAGTAAGATGGGCAGCTGTGTAAATTAGATAAAAGAAGCAGGGCAAAGCATGGGTGATTGAGGGGTTTGCCATTATGTTCTCCTTAAGTGCTGACGCAGGTTTCCACATCGCAGGCTTCTCTGCTCTGGCAGGAACTGGAGGCTGAAGAGGATGCTGCCAGAAGGCTGATGAGGAACCCTTGGAGGTCTTGCAGCCAAAGGACAAGAAAACTCAGCTCAGAGTGTCCTGATGAAGGCCATGTCCGATACTTTGTCCTGGGCACCATGGCGGCCATTGTGGCACTCTTCCTCAATGTCTTCTACCCACTCATCTATCAGACCCGCTGGAGGTAGCGGCAGTAGCAAGGCACCCGGAGGATGGCAGCCAGCTTACTGTAGTGTTGTCCTCTATGGCATCTTTGTAGCAAAGTGGCTAGGATGCCAAGTAGGACAAGATGAAGCCCTAATGTCAGTTCTGTGTTGAAGGCGCCAGGCCCAGTGCCCTTTCTCTCCAGTTGATTGATTACATGGATTTACAGTCACAAGAAATTCTCAACTCAGCATCTAGATAGTTGATGTCTCTCTGAAATAAATCTTTCCTAAATAGCTCTTGAAAACTACGTCATATGAATCAAGGGCTAGCGAATGACTATAGTTCAACAGAGTCTGCAGAACCACAGATATTTTGTCCATAATGATATGGTTGTAAGATTGACCTGACTGCCATCTATCCTGATAGAATTCCCCTAATTTGGCTGACACCAACATCCCCTGAGAGAGTTATTGCAAGACTGATAATTTCCTCAGTTGGTAATTGTCTCCTTGTTTGAAGGAAGTCAAAAGATATTTTTAATGACCATCTTTTCCTTTATTGGGGTTGGGAGGATGTAGTATTGACTTTTTAAATATTGTGGGTTAGATTTCTTTACCATGATATAACCAGAGAGTTCAGCCTCCCCTGTTTTTTTTTAAACAGCATATTAGATATTGATCTAGCTATGCAACTGTATTTGAATATGAGTGTAAAGGAACACTGTTTTCTCCTCCTTCATTATTTTGCATTTTGCTTCTGTACATATTTTTATGGATGCTTGCGTGCCTATTTCTGTGCATGCATAAAGTAGAAGTTAACATAGAAAGTTACTGTTGATTGACCCTGTAGTATTTTGATCTGGTCCTGAGTCTGAGATATAAAATGTCTCTTGTGCCTTCAGACTACTGGCCTTTGATCTAGGGCCTAAGCTTTAGCCCGGAATCAGAATGGAGAGCTCATAAACTTAGAATGAGTATAATTCTTTGTTTCACCCTTTTGTTATTTTTATTAATATTCATAAGCAATCTAATTCCTAACATCTTCACAGATTCTTCCCTGTAGTAGTTTCAGAGAACTTTGCAGATTCTTTGCGGAAGGAGAAAAGACTTCAGGTTAACTGTTCCTGATGGCCAGTTATTCTCGTTGTGTCCCAAGGAATGAACAATCACTAACTATAGTAATGCCAACGAGCAGGATCTGGCCAGTACATAGATCTGGTGGGAGCCTTCCATTTTGGAGAAGGGAACCCCCTAAACTATCCTCCACTGGCTTGATGAATGAACAGTTAGCATTGTGCAGAGGAAAAACTTTCACTGTATTTATTTATTGTAATTTAATAAACATCAAGGTATTCTAAACTCACTGTTGATTCTCTTTCTTTCGCTGTCAGCTGCTTTTCCATTTAGCAGCCACTTTTCTAAAAGTAACAGATTTTCTTCCAGTCCCTTTGGTTCCAGGCATATTTTTTGTATTGACTAGAGGCTGCATAAGTGCTGGTGCTGGTAAAAAAAGAATAAGCTGCAGCAAAGCAAAAGCTATAGAAATAGTAAGGTGGAAGAAGACTCAGTGGTAGGAGAGAACTTTGTGTGTTCTATGATTTTGTGGCAGCTCAGAATTTGTTGTGTGCTGCTATGAAATTCAGTGTTGATTTAAAACGAGAATGGGCAGTCTGCAGCAAAGACTTAATTTCTAGCGGGTAGATAGTGCTTTGGATTTGAAAGCAGGAAAAGTGGAGTCTTTTTCCATGCTTCTAAAAATGTTGCAGCTGCCTTAAGGAGTTAATATGTTTTGCAATGCTATGGATTTAATAGCAAAATTACTCTCTGTAGGGGTTACATTTGTTCCCCCAAGGACTCCAAAACTTTTTTTTGCTATTTTTGTTTTTTTGCATTGCACACTTTATTAATTACATGCAGGTGATGTCTCAGAAAGCAAATGGGGAGGAATTTGGGTGCAGAATTCCTAAGAAGAATGAGCCATCGATTCTGCCCTTGATGAATAGGAGAGTGAGAAATTGAAGAAAGATGAAAAGGAGAGTGGAATAGATGGACACTCCCCTTGTATTCAAGTAGTTTAACAAGTTGCCCTGCCCACATAATGGAATGTGACTGTTGACCCCAAAATGGTTCTCTTGTTTTAACCTAAACAACCAGGCGTGGTTTGCCTTTATTGATTTAAGAACTACAAAAATGCTTTTAAATGTAAGGGGTGAAAACATGGTTGATTGGATTTTACAGTCAGGTAAAGTTTTAGCTATTTGCTCTTCTCTGCTAGTAGTAGAATATTTTCAGCATTAATGTCTATGGAGATTCTCAGTCATCCAGGTCATGGTTGTCCCAAAGGTGCTTTTTTCAAGATGAAACTGGACTTTCTGGTTTCGAGTCTTGAAAAAAGTGCCTTTGGGACATCTTCAGCATAAGAGCTAATTTGTATAATTCATACAGATTGCCTCACTCCAATTTTTTTTTGTTGTTGTAGTAAAATTAAGTAACTTTGGCTTAAGAGTTTTCCAAATTGTATAGAGTAGATCAGAGCAGATTAATAAATCATGCAGGAGTCATACAGAAGGGACTTATTGGTAAGGCTGTGGGTGCATCTGTGTGCGTGTGAATATGTAATACAAACAAATTAAACTATATTTCACAGACAAATTTCACAGGCTTCTAAGTAATAGTCTGATCCTTGTTCTGGAACATCACACATCTTTCAAGACTATAATTATTTCTACCACATTCTTTTTTAATAAAAGCCTAACTTAGTTTGATACATAAATATGTACTTTGTGGCTTTTGAACATTTCAGGTTGTAATGGAACAAAATGTTTTTGTTTGAATCACTCTGTGGGAAGTGAGATGGGGGGGAGGGAATAAATAACTCTTGTGGATCTCTGTGGTTTTATCTTTTCTGTCTAATCCTTTGTTCTATTTGCAGGGCATTAGCTCTCCCTCCTTTGGACCCAGCCTGACAACTGATGTTGCTCCTGCCCTGGCACCAGAAGGGGTTGCAGAGCACCCCGCACCATCTTACAGCAACATGGAAGAAATTGACTAAAAGCATGGAGTATTGGAGGAGGGCAGTGTACATACGAAGGCTTGGTTTCGTGGCTTCCCCCACACCACTCCCTGGCGCAACCCTGAAGTGGGAAGGAGGAGGAGGAGCTGATGTGACCCTTTTTTTGAGCACACAAGCACTTTCTGCTCCACCCATGCCTCCTCCTCTCCTGCCAGATGGAAAGGTTCCTTTTGTGTCCCTTGCCCGAAGCTGCTCTGTGCCGGCATGCAGGGGGATAATTTTGTGAGCCCCCATTGCAGTCCCCAAAGCGCCTGTCCTCCCCGCTCCCCTTCCCTCCGAGCTCTGGTTAGGTTCATCCTGCACAGAGAGGCAGCAGATGCACTTCCATATGCCCAGCCTGCCCCGCTGCAAGCCAAGGGGGAAGGGACCATTGGTCTCTGCCCCAAGAGGCCTTCTCCCACTTTGCCATACCATGGTGCCTGCTTCACAAACTTCCATGCCCTCGCTGCCTGTTCCTCTGCTTTCCCAGTTCTCCTCTTCCTCAGCAGCCTGAGCTCAGGACACCATCTTGGCCACAGAATCGGCCCATGGGAGAGAAGCAGAGCTCCCTCTTTCTCTCCGTCCCTTCACCAGCACTGTGTCATCTTGTCAGGGAGAAGGAGGCTGGTGGTTGGCACCTGCTATTCCCCTCTCATCCTCCAACAAAGGCTATGGAGCTGTGGCTGCCCTTCTGCTATTCGGCTGTCTTCAGTAATTTTGGATTTATTTTTTTTAATCCCTCGCGATTCCCCTGAGTTGAAAAGCCACTGCCAATACTATCACTATTTAAATATTTGGCTCCTTCTCCCTTTCACCTACCCTCAGAATTGCTGTAACCAAATGAGGCTGTCCGGGGCCTTTTCCTAGGAAACCTTTGTCTTGCTCTCCGTTTGTATAAAGTTGGTGTTTGTCTTGGGTCCTAAGTCATTAAATTCTACTTAATGCTGCCTGTTTCTGTTTTGTATGCATTATGTCTGCTGCCATGCCACTCTGGCATAGATTACCAGCGGGGTTACCAGGGTAGAATTAATTACAACCAGTATTAAAACTTTCATTCTTTCTATCTTTTTGGTAAGTTTGATATTCTTAGCCAAAGGAAGGGCTATCAGGATATCTTTGTTTTTTCTTGTTATGAACTGAATGTGTTTCTGCTACATCTTTTGTTCCTCTACGTGTATTTACAGCACTGAAAAGAAAACAATAGTAGTAATTAAAGGGATGGACTAGTGCAGGAGCAGCTCAGGGATTAAAATTTATCATCTTCAGTCATGGAAACTCATTTGTGACACAATTAAGACTATCTCAATGGTTGCTGTAGGAATTTAATGTAAGAAGATGTCTACTATGCCTGCTACCTTCGGTTGAGTGGCCAGGACATAAATATAATCAATAATATGTGGCCTATTTACAGTGGTGAAGGTATACTTTTCTCCATATTATAACATGGAATCTTATTCCAACCTTAAATCTCAACACATTGTATTATGGCAGGGGTGTCAAACAAGCCCTGTGGGCCATATCTGGCCCGCAGGGTATTTAAATCTGGCCCATGGGGCCAGTCTGGAAATAGCAAAGAACTGGCCTGTGGTGCCTCTTGCAATCAAAATTTCTGCTACTGGTTCTCCAGAACTGGTCAGGACCTGCTGAATACCACCTCTGAAATAGTAATACTAGAACTCTGAAAATTTGCCAAGCTGCAAATTATACATTAAGAAGACTACCATCTTATAAGTCTAACTTCCTGAGTACTTCTACAAAAGGCTTTTATCATTCAAGTGCCCTGAGTCACTTGCAGTTTCTTTGGAGCTGCCCATAAGTTGTGCAATATTCTATTTGTAACCCCATTATTTTTGCTTTTTTTTTTTTTTTTGCTTCCCTGCCCCACAATGTCTCCTGATTAGTCCTCTGATTGGAACCATCCCCAATGTACATTTCCTGCATTGATCAAGAAGCAAAGGCAGGGTTTAGAGCAGCCTTTCCCAAGCTGTCACCATTTTAAATGTGATGATATAAATATTCCATTACACCTAATCAATCAATATGGCTGGCATCCTAATACCGTATGTGGGTTCAAAAGAAGAAATAACTAACAATTAGGGAATTGGGGGTGGGTGGGAATTAGATGGAAGCTGAATTAATGAAGAAAATCAGCCTGTTGGGACTGATAGTTTGGAATTTATAAGGAGACTTCACTGTCACTCCAGTTATCTATGTTGGCTTGTAGAGATTAAAATAAACCTCCCTTGAAAACGCATTAGGAGAAAGTGCAAATTTGAACACCAGGATAGTTATTGGGAAACAGAGTCATATTACTCAGAAGAATTGAAGTTGTCACCATTGGACTCCTGCTTTGTTGCTCCTGTAACTTGTTCTGCCAAGCACCCCACTCTGCCAACTGAGATTCAAAAGCCTAGTACAACAAGAAGTAAGAGAGGGGTTTCTCCCTCCCCTCCACAGGCAACTGGTATGCCATCTGCCTGAGTTACCACAGGTGGCAAGCAGTGGTGGGATTCAATTTTTTTTACTACTGGTTCTGTGGGTGTGGCTTGGTGGGCATGGCAGGGGAAGGATACAATAAAATATCCAGTCACAGGTGGTATTTGCCGGTTCTCCAAACTATTCAAAATTTCCTCTATTGGTTCTCCAGAACTGGTCAGAACCTGCTGAATACCACCTCTGGTGCCAAGGGAACAAATGGGGATATAAAAAAACTTTATTTGTACAAGTAGCCCTCGACTTACGACAACAATTGAGCCCAGAATTTCTGTTGCTAAGTGAGAACTTACGTTTTGCCCCATTTTACTACTTTTCTTGCCACATTTGTTAAGTGAATCACTGCAGTTATTAAATTAGGAACACGGTTGTTAAGTGAATCTGGCTTCCCCATGGATTTTGCTTGTCAGAAGGATAATCCCATGACCTTGAAGACGCTGCAATAGTCATAAATATGAACCAGTTGTCAAGCATCCAAATGTAAATCATGACTATGGGGATGCTGCAATGGTTCTAAGTGTGAAAAAGGGTCATAAGTCACTTTTTTCAGTGCCATAACTTTGGTCACTAAATGAACTGTTGTAAGTTGAGGACTACCTGTATAACAAAGTTTGGTGCCAACCTTAGTTGTGGGAAACAGGCTAAGTCTGCAACTCCAGCTGCTTTGTCTGGAGATTCTCACTCATCCAAGTCACGGTTGCCCCAAAGGTGCTTTTCTGTTTTTTCTTTCTTCAGAACTGAAGAAGCTTCTTGCACAAGAAGCGAAACGTCTTCAAAGAAAAAAACCAGAAAGTGCAGTTGCCCCTTGAAAAAGCACTTTTGGGACATCCAACTCCTTTGGCTAGTTTAAGGCTGAGTGCACTGTGTGAATCCCAGAACATGGGTTAACTCTCCAATCGGGTCAAGAATGGTGTGGCCCAGTCCCTGATGTTACAAGCAGGGGGAGATCTGCCAACTTTGCATGGAATGTCTGCCATGGGATCCTTCCCAAAATCCCCTGCCACACATGGATTCCTCAACAGAGCAGTCAAGGCATGGAGTCAATTGATTCCCGGAAGCCCAAAAATATTAAAACTGCCCAGCACCACATCGTCGGGCAGCACCCAAGGCCTTTGGCCGTGCCTGTGGTTCTCCCACGTTTATCTGGCTGCCCTGTGATAAGATACATTGTGTTTGGAAGCTAGCCACCAAGATAACCTTGGCCTCTTTTCTTCGGACAGCCAGATCAACCCATAGCCCTCTTCTTCCTCCCCCCTCAAACCATGGGTTAGTGCTGAACCTAGGGAAGGAGCTGTGTCTTTGCCCTGTGAATGCGGCTGCTGCGTGTTACATGGAAACGGACCCTGAAGTGGATGTATTTGCTTACTGGACACCATGGCAACAGGGTAAGGCATCTGTGGGAATGTGCTTCTGGTCAAAATTCCCCCTGAGTTTTGGGGGAGGGTGCTGGCAATATGGACCAGTGTTGCCCTGGCTGATAAGAAACAGGGTTTGTTGTAGGGGGTCAAATGATGCTGCCCAAATAGACCTTCATTCCTGGATTGCATGTTGTCCTCCGCTGATTAATGAGTCCTGAGAATCCCCCAATCCTCTGCAGCAGCAGATTTGGAGGAACCGAGTTACGGAGAGCTGTGCGTAAAGCGCTCTTTTATAAAGGCAGATCAGGATAAGTAATGCAGGAAGAGCCTGCCTGACAAGATTAAGCAGGACCAACTTTTGCTAAGGCTTCGGTTCCCCTAGCAGTCAACGAGGCCTCAAATGTGCCCAACCATCTTTTATTTCCTCTTATCTTCCATGATGTTGCCTTCGAGGGATGGACACTGAGAGGACAGAAGGCTTTTTGTCAAAAAGACAACATCGTTGTAATGCAAGTTACAGCCTTTTCTATACTTATTTATTTATAGATTCCCCCCCCCCCCAGTTAGAATTAACCCATCTCCCTCAAAGAAAGACTGGGCAGTATAAAAATAAGACATAAAAGCCTTTTAAAAAATTGTATGTGAATATAAGGTTGAGAGGCAATTAAACTAGGAATAAATAAAACGTGACGTTAAAAAGGCGGGAGGAGGCCTTTGAGGCGCTAACCAGCCTGGTGGCTCTATGCTCCTCTGAGGGCCCAAATGATTCTGCAGAGCCAGGCCTTTAGATATTTTGGAAAGTGAGAGTCGGGGTCAGCTTCACCTCTGGGGGAAGGGGGAAGGATGTCCCAAAGGGTAATGGCAGACAAGGCTCTCTTCCTGGTCCCCACCAGTCCATTTTTTTAACTGACGAGTCTGTAAATACACAACATGTACTGCATACACAAGACAAGGAATTTGCACTGTGATAACATGGCACTGCTAACATCATCCCCCTTTCCCCTTTCCCCTCTTTAAATGCCACCATGCCTCTTCCATGAGAGAGAGAGGTTTATATTATTAGAGGAGAATATTTGTAGTTCTGAGTTGAAATGAAGGGTTTCAGACTGAGCTTGGTTTTTTCCTTGCAGACGTTTCATTACCCAAACTAGGTAACATCATGAGTGCTAGTAGGAAGAGTGCTTATGTCATCCTCTGCTGACCCAGGGTTAAAACTGTGCACTTTCTTTTATTCTCACACTGCCTAAAAACAGACTTGAGATGCATCTAATCAAATATGTTTATCACCCGTTACCTAAGAAGGAAACCGGGGAACTTGGTCGGGATCACCATAGCAGCTGATTTCGTTCCTGTGTATAATTCTCTGCCCAACCCAGAGTTGGGTGGATAACATGACAAACATGTAATTGAAGAAAGGCCACCCATTAAATTCATGACTAAAATGTAAGGATTTTAGCTCAGCAGTTTACAATTATTTAATGGATTTTGATAGCAATGACCTGGGTCTGTTCCAAAGATGGTATCTTAATTTGCTCTTATTTGCAAGAGCTCCCTCCTTTCAGTAACATCTGTCTTAACATCCCCATTTACCTGAGTTCCTTCTTTCATGTAGCATGAAATGTGGTGCAAAATGGTGTCGAGCTTTAAAAACATACAAACAAAAAATTATGAACCGACAAATAAATGTCAATAGCATACAATGTGAAGGATTTTAACGGAGCCCTGGAGCTCAAATAATCTACTGAATTCATCTGCACTGAATTTGAAAATAAAAAGGCAGATTACTGAAAAGGGTCTGAGGATCCCAGGAGTCATTCCTGTTGCATCAAGTCTCCTAGATTTTAATCTTCCTAAATCTTCAGAACATTTTACAGGTAGTCCTTGATTTACAACCATTTGTTTAGTGACTGTTCAATCAATTGCATTGAAAAAAGTTACTTACAACTGGCCCTCGCACTTAGAACCATTGGAGCATCTCCAAGGTTAACCAATATGTAGTTATGATGGTTGTAGCATCCCAGAATCTTGTGATTGTTATTTGAAACCTTCCTGGCCAGTTTCTCACAAGCAAAGTTAATGGAGGAATACATTTCCTTAATCACCGTGTATTCATTAACAATTGCGGCATTTTAATTCACTTAACTGTGGCTTTCAAAGGTCATAAAATTTGGTGTGATTCACTTAACTACCTTGCTTAGCAACAGAAATTCTGGTCCCAATTGTTGAAAGTCAAGGGCTATTTGTACGCAATCTTTCATCCAAAGGAGAAAGCTCAAACTATAGAAAGATCTGTTTAAAAACACACTTAACAGCTTTGAAAATTCATTCCCAACAGATGCGCTCTAAATATGCTAGAGCAGAATTTTTATAATTTTCAGGCAGCATTATTAAAGGAAACTTTCCTCTCTCAGAGCAGTTATGGAGTTGATTTTCTAATATAGTGCCTTCAACTTGCAGGCATACTGTATATCTTACTAGAACCTTGAAATCCAGTACTAATTTTGGCATAACCCAGTATGTGAATGTCTATGGAGTTTCTCAGTCATCCAGGTCATAGCTGTCCCAAAGGTGCTTTTTCAAGAGGCAACTGGACTTTCTAATAAATCTCTGAAGATGTTTCACTTCTCATCCAAGAGGAAGCTCTTCTTCAGCTCTGAAGAAGCTTCTTGGATGAGAAACAAAATATCTTTAAAGATTTACCAGAAATCCAGTGGCCACTTAAAAAAGAACCTTTGGGACTAGTGTGTGAATTCATTCCCTGAATCCTTTTTCATCCGGTTTGGCTTAGTTTAGTTTTAGGTCACAACCATATTTACTTGTTGTGTTCACACAGAGGCTAGGTCAAAATGGCACAACTCAAATTAAGTTTAGCTTGGTGCATGAGAGAGGTTTCAAAGCAGCAGCTGAGACAAAGGACAGTGATTTGGAGAACAAAGATGAACTCACTAATAGTGCCCAGAAAAGTTTATTTCTGTCTCCCTCAAACGTACTTTGTTCCACTAAAATAACCTTTTTATCACTGTTAAGCAATTTGCAGTTAGGAACATTTGCAAATTCCCCCAAAACAGCTATTAGTAGCTTCATTTCTATTTCTTGCCTTTTGTCATCCAGGATGACATTTAAAATTTCTCAGCAGATGCAAACTTAAAAACAACATTTAAAAGGGGCATGTATTGAAATCACCCTAGTAAAGCAGGATAGGCTATCTCTGGAAAGAATTGGATGGTGATTTATTCAGTTATCCCACTCAGAAGCTGTTCTTTTTCTTTCCTTTTCTCTTTCTCTTTTTTCTTGTTCCACTTAGCTTCTTGGAAATAAAGAATTCCCCGCTGGTAGCATTCAATGCCTTCTTGTTTTGCTCCTATATTTAGTGTGCAAAGGCCTGCATCTACCAAGCAAGCCCGCATCCACCTGTCCAGCTCCATCCTAAAGCATCTCCATGGTACCCAGGAGCAAAGTGGACTCCATTTCCCAGAATGCAGCAGTCACACTTGCTGCCAGAAGCAGTGGCCAATGAGATGCAAGCTGGGAGGGAAATAGGAGCAGATGCAATTGCCTTTCACTCTCCATTCTTCAGAGCAGCAGAACTCAGAGCCAGCGCTGAGGGATGGAGCACATGCTCTGCCTGGTCTGTGCTGCCTGCTTCTGAGCTCAAGGCCCTGCCCAGACTCTCACCCACTGCCCGTTTCCCTGGTGTAAATCCCCATCAATGAGGTTCTTTCGCCTCACCTTCAAGTGCTTTGTGGATTGCTTCTGAGATTACATCCTGATTCCCACCCAGACCCAGAGCCAGCTTCCCGACCCAGCACCCATCTCAGTCTTCCATCGCAGAGCCCTGCCACCAGCCTCGTGTCATGGCTCCAGTGTCCGCCGAAACATCTTCAGGTAAGGACCTTGCATGCCGTAAGTTAAGTGCTGTGCTGAACTCGGTGGAATTCTGTCCTGCTCGCCTGTTCGTCCTGGGGGGAGGGAGGCCACCACACTTGTCTATTGTGTGAGAAGAAAGATTTTGCTGCCAGGGTCTCTTGGAATGCAGGCAGAGATCCGGTAGGGCTTCTGTGGGGATCTGCCCAAGTGAATTCAGGTAAGGAATGCAATGCTTATACGTTAACTTGGAGGGGGGGGGGAAGTTTGGACAATAGTACAATAGCCTTCCCCCCTTCCAAAAGCTGCTACTCTGTGGCCTCCTCTTCAGGTCCTTTGTGTTAATGGTTAGGCAGCTCAGCTATCCCGTGCTGGGCTGCCTAGTGTAATGAAAAGAAGGACGAGGGGCCAAATGATAGCAGTGTTTCCAATATTTGAGGGGCTGCCACAAAGAAGAAGCTGTGGTCAACCTGTTTTCCAAAGCACCAGAGGGCAAGGCAAGAAACAATGAATGGAAACTAATCAAGGAGAGAAGCAATCTGGAACTAAGGAGGAATTTCCTGTCAGTAAAAAGACCTATAGACCAGTGGAACAGCTTGCCTTCGAAAGTTGTGAGTGCTCCATTAATAGAGGCTTTTAAGAAGAGACTGGACAGCTACTTGTCTGGAATTGTATACAACGGTGGGTTAGACTAGAAGACCTCCAAGGTCCCTTGCAACTCTGTTATTCTGTTCTGTTCTACTTTCTTCCACCCCCTCCCCCCTGTCAGAAGTGCACACCTTTCTGATAGCCTTTACTCCATACTGTCAGTCCGTCCTTTCTTGCTATTTTTACATTTTGCTCCCTCGTTCGCTGGGTGGGGAAAGTTATGGATCCAAGTATTTCTACGGTAATACCCTTAAATGTACTCACACGACAGTTTCTCCGTGATCTTCCTAATCTGGAAAGAGGGATGCTGATGATGGCTGGGCTAATTTTACAGAAGAATGATTGCATTTGGAATGGAGGATGGTGGTAATTATTCCAGGCTGGTTTATCTACAGTCAGTGGGGTGGAACACAGTGTATGTGGTGTAGACAATACGGTTGAACTTTGATACTTCAGGGGCACAGAGTGCTCCAATTCCTGAGGCACAGCTGGTCCTTCCAAGTTGTGTGAAGCTAAGGAAAGGAAGCCTTTGGAGGTTCTGGGCATTTAGCTCCATATAAGGCAACAGCTCAGCAGGAGAAGAGGAGGGGGTGAGAACTTGCTTGTATGAAACATGCTACACCATCACTCTCCCTTCTCCCTTCTGCTGCTTCCTCCATTGTCTTCCCCATTTTTTGTTCTGAAGAAAGCACGTGCTTTTTATATAGCCTAGCCAAGAGAAGGGCCATCTGCAGAGCCAGCCAAAGAGCAGAAAATAGGGATTAGCCCAGTCACATGCTGGGCCCAGGCAGCATGTGAGCTGTGGGGGAAGGGAAGTCAGACAAGGAAAAAGGGCTTTGTGTCTGGTGTGTCTTGCTCTGCCCACAACTCTTGATGCCTTTGTTTTGCCCAAAGGGGATTCCTTTTCCTTGGCTTCAGAGATGCTCGTAGGTGCAAAGGGCATTCCTAGTCAGACTCTTCAGGGGACGGGAGAGGCGAGAATCTGCAGAACAGGCCAGGGAAATTGGCACCAGGAAGCCACTTGTTGTGATCAGGCTACTAACCTACAAGAAAGTACCCAGCTTTTTATTAGTAGCTTTGTGCCTCGCTGGCCCAGTGTTTCCTGGATGAGGAAGGGGAGGGGCGATTCAGTTTGTCTTTGTGTTATGAAACAAAAATATTGAAGAACCACAGCCATATCTCCAAGTCTGATTCCAGGTCCCAGGGGGGAGAGTAGATAATCCCAGGGAATTGTGTGAAACAGCCCAGAGAAGAGATTCGGGCATGTGTGTATGTGGAAGTGTATTATGAGTATAGGAACTGCTGTGTGAATTCATGTGGTTAACGTTCTCTGTGCCTGTCTTTGTGTGTGTATATATATATATATGTGTGTGTGTGTATTCAGTATCACTGCCTACTGGGTGACTCACCATGCTGCATTGTGACATCAAAATTGCAACTTTCTAAGTAGAAAGAATTAAATTTAGTGTCTGCATTCCAAAGATTGAACATTACATAAAAGGTACCTCCAAAATTATTACATTGTCAAACAAATTCAGCAAGCTGTGGCACTCAAAGGAACAAGGACGCAGGGATGGGCCTTGAATGCTGTGATGCCAAGGAAATTCCTGGGAAGGAAATAAGTTTTTTTTTCCCCTAGGTGTTAAAGGATGGACATGGGATGCTCATAACATTGATATTTGCAAACATGTTTTCACACATGCACATTGCCCCCTCAAAGGTTTATGCAAGAAGAGCAAAAAAACAAATGCCACTTTTGTATGGACTCTGAACAAAAATTAGGATGCCAACACCTGTAACCGTACTGAAAGAAAAAAAATGGGCGATAGAATGGAATCTGGAGGCCCAACCCTTCAACTTTTGCCCTCTGCCAATTTATGTGGCTTTCCCAGCCCTGCAAAATCTAGTTAAGAGTAGGCTGTGTTCTGTTGATTTCTATCTGGAAACAAAATGCTATTGGAACACTAATTTAGAAAGAAACATACTTTATAGTTTGTTGTTGTCATCGGCACAATTCAGACAATCTGAAGAACATTGGCTGAAGTAGGGGGGACTGGTTTTGCCCATCCTTGGCAAGGTTATCATTAGAGTAGTTTTTGCAGTTTATCTGTAAATTCCCACAAAAAAAGCCCATATGAGAGAAAAGCAGCCTTGAATCTTTGGCAACATTATTAAGAAAAGTTACACAACAGGTGCTCTTCCAAAGCCTAGAATGTGACTCCTGAGCCCTTCAAAAATTGTGATTAAATCATTACTTTTAATATAACCGAAATATACAAAGAGTAATTCTGTTCACTTTATGTAATAAATTGGATTAAATGAAATCAACTTTAGATTTTTGCCATGACCCAATCCCCTTTCTGGAACATAGCCCTGACATGCCCCAGAAGCCCCCACCAATTATAGACGTTGTTAAGAACAAATCACATTCTTGCATGACTTGAAAAAAAAAAGTTTTTGAATCAAAGAGTAAGCCGCTTATTTGAAACAGCAAAATGTCACGAGCCAGTTCTTTTGTCCACATAAAAGAATAGTTTATTCATATTAAGTGATGCGGCTCATAACATGGGGGGGGTGGGGTGGGATTTCTGTACCTTTCTATAGCCGCATCTGTCCTGTGGGATAATATTCTTCCCAAGACTGCAGTGGTATTTAAGAAATGTGACTCTTTCAACACATCCTGAGCCACTTCCAGAGCAATTTGTGACCTGTCATTAATCTTGGGATTTTATTCCTTGGTTCTTTGTGTTTCTCTTCTCTTCTTTGGAAGAGATTGCGAAGACTAGACTCCTCTCTAGAACACTAAAAATCTCCACAGACCATTCTCATCCTGGACATTCATATTTCGATCTGTTACCACCAGGGAGGCGTTATAGATGTCTTAAAATGAGGACTGATAGATTGAGAAACAGTTTTTTTTCCAGTTTTTTGTCTTGAATCAAACAGTGTATTTGTAATCTAGTCCTATTATTATTATAATTATTTTAATTTTTAAAACTTTGTAGTGTGATTGTGATGTGGTATTTGGGGCACTGTGCTGGAGTATCTTTCAAATTTCATTGTATTCGTGGAATGCAATGACAATAAAGGTATTCTATTCTACTCTTTCTCTAGTACAGCAATAAAGTGTTGCTTATTTCAGTTTTCAACACATTTATTGTTGTTACCACCCAGATTCTCTGTAATGAGAGAGATGGACGATTCTTAAATGCTCGGTAAGTATTCTCTGCTTGCAACAGTTCATTGAATGACCATTAAAGTGACAGTAGCACTGAAAACAGTGACTTATTACCGTTCTTCACACAACTGTTGCAGCATCTCCATGGCCATGGGATCAAAATCTGGATGCTTGGCAACTGACTCATATTTATGTCAGTTCCAGGGTCCTGAGGTCACATGATCCCCTTTTGTGACCTTCTGACCATCAAAGTCAGTGGGGAAGCCAGATTCACAACAATTGTGTTACTAACTTAACAACTGCAGTGATTCATTCAACAGCTGTGACCAGAAAGGTCATAAAAATGAGGTGAAATTCACTTGTCCTGCTTAGCAACATAAAATTTTGGGCTCAATTGTGGTTGTACATCAAGGACCACCTGTATGATTGATAAATATGCTGTATGTAACCTAGAGTTGCATAGACAAGAGAGGTGGCTTATAAATTGAATCCACCAATCAATCAAGTCTTTTTGTGAAGTATTTCTTGCATAGTTGAATGGCAGACATTTTTTTTAAAAAAAGGCCTGCATTGCTCCATGGTTCAGATTACTCTTCACCATTTTAACTTTCTCTCGTGTTTTTAGCCCTGTTGATAGCAGACATAGGACTGGAAGTTAATGGAAGATCAAACTGTTGATCAGAGTGTCAAGTACCTGCCCATGATCCCTATTCCTTCAGCTCTCCAACCATCAGCAGCTAGAAATGATTGGTTCAGCTTGCTGGGCTTTCTCTCTGATTGACTTTTGGCTAGCAGCTTGTCCTTTTCTCCACAGAGGGCAGTGAGTGCTCAGAGGTAGCCGAGCCAGAAAGTGCTGAACCAATCAGTGGCCCAGGGGAGTCCACCCTTGATGAGAGAGCCATCACTGTCCCTCTGGTGGTACCCATCGGGCCGACGAAGCTATCCTTTCCTGAGCGAGAGACCTGGACGCGCCAGATGGATTTCATCATGTCATGTGTTGGTTTTGCTGTAGGATTGGGCAACGTCTGGCGCTTTCCATACCTCTGCTACAAAAATGGAGGAGGTAAGAGGGTTGCCATGGGAACTGGAATGTGTAGCAATGGGATAGGTGAATCCAGGGGCTCCCAGGACTCAGGGGCACCTCTGTCTTTGGCCTCCAGATCCATTTTCTTATTCCCTCCCTGATACAAGGTAGGTGAATTCTGATGCCTTTCTGTCAAGCTGGGTCAGTCAAACTCAGACAATTTTTTTTCCAGGTGGCAAAACTTACCACAATGAGCTACACAAAAATGCAGGGCACTATTTCACTTTTTAAGTGGAAATTTTTTTTATTGCACACACTTAGTTGGTCACTTAGTGACCAAAGTTGATGCAAAGGGCACTGTGGTAGAATTGCCCCTTACACAGAAAAATGCTATAGGCTACCTGTATTCTATCCATAGATAAACTACAGTACTTGCCTAATAATACACCATTTGGTTACTCAGAATCATCTCTCTGTCTCATTATATCACAAGGTTCACCTTGCAGCTGAAAACCTTACAACCATCCCTTTTGTAAGAATCTGTGTTATTTCAAAAAAGGACTAAAATGAAGGCAGGCAATAATTTTTAAGAGAGAAAGAATGTCCTACTCTTAATTCTGGTAGAATAAGAGGCTTTGCAAAAGCTGAAATAAATATCGCTGGGACAGTGCTGGTGACACAAATACTAAATTATCTGGACCTCCTTAACAAGAAGCATTGTCGACTTGTGACTTTACATCTCTGGGTTCTGCACAGTCTTGGACCTTATTCCAGGTAGATGGGAACTGTTTGGGTTTACCCAATAGAAAATTAAACGTGGTTTCTATATATTTAAGTATATATTCTATATACTTAGTCCCAAAGGCAGTCACTACTCCTGCTTTTATTACGTTCATGCTTTTCATTGAGGCTCTTGAGCTTAGAGACTAGGCAATCAAGGAAAAGGACTTGTAAATCCAGTCATGCATATTTGCTTATGGCCCCAACATATATGGGAACCTCCTTCTAGAATATGTCAGCAAATGTTTTTTAAAAGCTCACTTACAGTGGCATATGCCCTAAGGGAGTAGAGATCTGGAAGTATATGTGAAGCGGACAAGGAAAGGATTTCTAATTGGTTGTAATGTGCCTCATGGAATTGGGACAAGCTGACAGTCAAAGAACTGGAACAAAATGATAACAAATAGCATATGAAGATGAAGGTTGCATCGAGAGGCATCTTGAAAATACTTGCAAAATCGGCAAGTTGTGAATGGAGAACTCTGGAGCATTAAATTGATTCAATGTCAGGATTACCTTCTTTTTCCACTGCTGCAATAGAATATCATAAGTCTAGGCACATTCTTTTTAATTTCCCCAGTTTAGATTTGAGAGAGAGCAAGAGACAAAGAGAGCAGTCTGAAAGCATTCCACTGGATGTTGATTTATATAGCACAGTGCTTCTAACCCTTGGCAGCTGAAGATTGTGTGGACTTTAACTCCCAGAATTCCCCAAGCAGCCATGGAAAATGGAAAACTTGTTCTAGAAATTATACTGGGGGGGGGGGAGGGGAACGAGCAGCTTCTATTCAAATCTTATTTGAATTACAGCTGAATTTGCAACACTAGGTGGATTTGGGAAACTCACTTTCAAACTCCTACTGGAAAGAGCTGGAACTGTCCCTCAACGGTGTCAAGATTTTATGAATGTAAATACCCTTTAAACATTCCAAAACTGCCATCTTTACACCCAAGGGTGCAGTTCATGAATTCATGAGGCTTCTCTACTTGTCCTAATATGCTTCACATTCAGGAAGGAAAAATAAATCTGTATCTTCCCAAATTCTCCATCCTATGAAATGTACAAAAATATACCATAGCAGGAAATGACTTAAAGCTTTTTCAGATTAGAAGACAATGTCTGCATGTTTTTGACAGTGAGAATATATCTGCTTGGAGGTATAATCCCATAACTCATCCAAATGGAGAAAACTACTAAAAGCCTAAAACAACAGAGGAACTGAAATGTGGAATTCAGCATTCCATAATTTCAGCAGTGCCACTAAAAAAACTCTGTATACTCTTCCAGCTTCTTGGGGGAAAAAAAGGACACAACACTGACTCCCCTTTTCTGTGCAGGTGTCTTTCTGATTCCTTACCTGCTGATCGTTTTTGTTGGGGGGATCCCTGTCTTTTTCCTGGAGGTGGCCCTGGGACAGTTTATGAAGCAAGGTGGAATTGCAGCCTGGAACATTGCTCCCCTGTTTAAAGGTAATGGCTTCGGTGACATTTGTCTCTACCTTTCAGCCACCTACTAGATTCAGAACTAGCAGGAGCTGTTGTGAAGCTGAGGATGTATAGCAATAAGAGTATTAAAGCACAGCAGAGTTTATTTGTCTTGTAGAATTCTATCTAAGAAAACATTAGAAATAATCTAGGCTATATTGCTACATAAAAAGTGATGAAGCAGCTCTGTTCAATTACAGAGAACCAAAGGGCATCTGTCTGTTTCTGTTAACTGTTGTGAGCCGTGACCATTCCCCCTTCTGTTACGATTAGGCAGAAAGGATAAAATTAGGGAAATCATTGGTGTGGAATTTAGGGATTGTCGAACCCAACCAAAGCAAGCACACATGAGATCTTCCAATTTCTGAATGCAAAACTTTATTGAGTACATCATTTTGACACTGCTGAAGGCAAAACCAGCTCTGCTTAATTCCTGCGCAAACCCACATAATGATGATACAGATTTCTCCCCACCACCATTAATTACAGATCACATTGTCCAATGGAGTGTCATTGTATTGTTATGAGAAAAAGTCTCTGGTCTTGGCAAACACCTGCCTGAGTGTCCTTGACTCTCACAGCTTGTCTTCTTGAAGTCTGGAGCCTGCATTCAATCTCACCCTTCCCTTCCCCCTGATTCTCTGGCAAGTTGAGAAGCAATAATGTTTGCAACAGCAAAAGCACTCTTCAAGTTTGACAGGCTGTTCCTACTCTTCCCAAAAGTCCAGTCTTGCTTTGCATCTTACCAATGTAGCGCGTCTCCCCCAATGGGGGCATCTGGTTCCCCACACCTGATGCCCCCATTGTATTCTCTGGCAGCAACACAAATCTGGACCACAAGTATTAGAAAGACCACAAGATGGGGCCAAAGAATTAGTGGTTTTGATGGCATCTCTTGCTTCTCCAGCTATTTGAAGCCCAGCATGCAAAGATTTTACTTCACCTTCAGTCTTTTCACCAATTTAATGTGGAAACTACAGTAGTTTCTGAAGCATAGAGTTTTGAAACTTTGCCACAGATATTCTTGTGGAAATGGAAATTTAGTTTCCAGCCATTGTTAGTTGGCCAGAGAGGAAGGAATAGTAGGCTGGAGCTACCTGATGCTTCTTAACCAATAGCTTGTTCAAAACAGGGGACACAGGCATGTGTGGATGGACCCTTGCTTTGGTACCAATGTAAAACTCCATCATAATGATGACAGGGCAACCTCCTTGAGATAAAGGGGTCATTTGGAAGGCAGCCAGTACATCAAACAAGTTAATTTACATCCATGCTCCAAATGTGGCCCAAACTTTTTTTCTGCTGTGATTTTTGCATATTCCTACTTGGCAGTCATCTGTATTTTCTCCAAAGCTGCAATATGTATGTATTTTGCCTTCCTGGCATTTAGGACCGTCTTCTAATTATCAGAATGACTCTGTGTCATCTACAAACACACTGAATATTATATTTGGTCCGGAATTGAGTGATCAGTTTCTAGAATGTACAATTATAGGGCTGTCCAATAGATGGGATATGGAAGTGTTTAATATTGTAGTTCTTCAGCATTTCCCAGGCCTCGTGAAAACAGGATAAAAATGGGAAATAAACAACAACACCTATGTATGCATAATGGATGTGATGAATTCACTTTTCCTGGGAGCAGAGTTTTTTGGGGGGTTGTTGACATTACAATATAAACACAATCTCGACTGTCTGCTATATAGATTTTACTTGAAATTTGCATGGGAAAAGAAGGTTGAGGATAGATGCAGGACATAGTTTCTATATGCAGCACTTTAAAACTACACAAAACAGAGTTTTACCAACTTATTCTTGAGTTCCTCACATTAATAAAATCTAACTTGGGAGAAAAGCTAAAGATTTTGTTTAAAGAAAAGCTAAAGCTAAAGAAAAGTTAAAATTATGCTTATCGTGTCTCTTTCGTTTAATGTAAGAGAGCATTCAAAATATTATTCTGTCTACATCTTCTCCACATCATTTCAAGCTTCCCTACTTTGCTGTTCTTTCATTCCCCTGCCATTAGAGACAGGGCCTTAGTGCAAGGGTGTGACATGCTACCCTTCCAATGCCACAGGCTCTAATCAGTTGTTTCTCTCTAGGTTTGGGTCTCGCCTCCATGGTCATTGTCTTCTTCTGTAACTCTTACTATATTATGATCCTCGTCTGGGGTGTCTTCTACTTGGCCCACTCACTGACGGAGACGCTGCCGTGGGCCACCTGTGGCCACCCGTGGAACTCTCCCCAATGCACCGAGCTTTTTGGTTTGAGCACCTGCGGCAACAACACCCACAATGGCACCTCCAGAAACTGCAGCAGCCTGGCTGACCAGCGCTCTCCCGTCATTGAGTTCTGGGAGTGAGTGGGTGGCAATGTCTAGGAGGCACACCTGGTGTACATTTCCTTGGAAAAAGGTGGGGGGGAGAACCTGTGACCTTTTCCAGCGCTACCAAGATTTTTCTTCATGGGCCGGCCTGGCAGAGTTGCAGTTCAGCAGCTTCTGAAGGCCAGAGCTTTGTGGCCCTCTGCTCCAGAAGAACGAGTTGAGGAGGCTTCTTGAAAGCCCAGCAGAGGGAAGGGTCTTGTGAGCAAGACAGAAGGGAAACTTCAAAATGGAAGGAAAAGGGGTCATGGAATTATTTGGATAACAGGAATCCAAAGGATTTTGGCAGCTAAGGCAGAAAATCCATTAAGGAATCCTAAGATACTAAAAATTATCATACTCAATTAACTATTGACTAGTTGCTTACTTTCAATGGTTTCATGAAATCTGTAAATCTGATCTGTCCTCTGAGCCCAACCCATACCTGAGGCAAAGCAAATAATTTCCCACAGAATAGTATTTTTTCCCCTCTCTTTGTCAGGCTGGGCCTTCTTCTAATCTCCTTCTTCATTTCCTCAGGAACAAAGTGCTGCATATTTCAGGGGATCTGGCTGATCCAGGAGAGATCAGCTGGCAGCTGATCCTTTGCTTGCTTGTAACTTGGGTCATTGTTTATTTCTGCATCTGGAAGGGGGTCAAGTCAACCGGGAAGGTAACTGGTGTGTGTGTATGTGTTGTTTCAGGAGAAAGCTTATGCGAGTGCCCATAATGACATTGAGTGCAGGATAAATTCTCGAATAAGGATGCCATTATTTCTGAATGTTGAAATGCCCTGCTTTTCATTCTGAAACTAGATTTCCTGGCTTTTGGGGTGAAATTTGATATCTTGCCGCTTCCTCTTCAGACCTAATGGACTTCATACTTAACAATTGTTGTTGTTTTTTACCATTGCAAGGAACTATTTATTAAGAAAATAAACCTCTTCCTACCCTCCTCTGACCTCAGTTTAGGAGCAGACATCATGTAAGAAACACAGTGAAGGTAGGAGGAGGGCAGCCTAACCAATTGTTTTATCATGCAGTACTTGCAAACAAATGTAGCTTGTATTTCCCACTGGATTGTAAAGCTGTCTAGCGATAAAGGCATCCATCATTCTCTGGAAATAACTACAGCTATTGAAAGAAAGAGGGGAAGAAAGGTCCAGGGATAGGGTTTCCTGACAACCAATGGCATGTGTTGTGTTTGTGAATTTGCAGAAAAGGAAATGAGCATGACAAGGCTTCTAGCAGCCATAAACTGTTTTTTTTATTTTCATTTGTTATTGTCTTTTTACATGCTTATGTTTTAACATAATCCACACTCTCTATCCTAGTGTTTCTCAACCTCACCTACTTTAAGATGTGTGGACTTCAACTCCCAGAATTCCCCCAGCCAGCTGGCTGTGGGATTGGGAATTCTGGGAGTTGAAGTCCACACATCTTAAAAGTTGCTGTGGTTGAAAAACGTTGCTCTATCCTACTATCCCAGCATCCATAACTTGTGACCCATCATGTCAAATGTAATCTAGAATCTAGGTAGGGTGGTCCTCCAACTATACAATCTTGTAATTTCTAATCCTCTCTTTGGCTGACAGGTGGTATATTTCACTGCATTGTTCCCTTATGTGGTGCTTATCCTCCTGCTCTTGCATGGAGTGACGTTGCCTGGTGCACTGGATGGGATCATTTACTACCTGAAACCTGACTGGTCCAAGCTTGCTGTGGCTCAGGTAAGAATGTTGGGTGACATTGACAGAGAGAGATGGGTGGAAAAGGCTATCATTGGGGGAAGTAATTGGGAAATGGTGAGGTTTTAGCCAACGTCTCTGGAGGAAACAAGGCTCTTGCATGCAACCATAGATGCCCTCTAGTCACCTGGTTTAGGCCATGCAAACAGAGTTCTGCCCCCCCACCCCACTAGTGGGGTTTATACCACAGCTGTTCCCCTCATCCCAGGTATGGATTGATGCTGGTACCCAGATCTTCTTCTCATATGCTATTGGGCTGGGAGCCCTGACCGCACTTGGCAGCTACAATCGCTTCCACAACAACTGTTACAGGTGAGACACCCTCCCAATATCACATACAGATAATTCTGAGAGCCAACCATAATAGTGAAATCTTTTGGGTTGTCTGAATCCTAAAAAATGCTGTCCCTCAAAAAAGAATCTTTAAAACGTGGCATTAAGTTAGCTTAAACCCTTTTTCTCCCTCTCCATGTCCCTAAACCAGCATATCTATCAACACACCTATTTTTAGCTTTGTGTGCTTTATGCAGTGGTGGGATTCAATTTTTTTTACTACCGGTTCTGTGGGCGTGGCTTGGTGGGAATGTCAGGGGATGGACACTGTAAAAACTCCAGTCAGAGGTGCATTTGCCAGTTCTCTGAACTACTCAAAATTTCCACTACCGGTTCTCCAGAATTGGTCAGAACCTGCTGAATACCACCTCTGGCTTTATGTTAATCTCCATAAATATGTAATTTGACGCAATGTGTACCCAATGGACACCCTGAGAAATCTCATTTCTTCACTACCCTGACATTTTTTTTAGCCCTTCAAGTTACAAATGCAACCTTGAAAATATATGATTGAGATATTGGAAGTGAAAGGAAGGAATAAGAGTGTAAGTGGTATCCAAAGTTTAAGGATTAAGAAGTTTCAGCATCTACTTCAAGGTTAGGAAAAGGTGAAACAAATTATGCAGAAGACAAGAATATGTGCAGTTATGCTTTATTTGCATAATTTAAACCAGTGCTTTTTCAAACCTGGTCATTTTAAGATGTGTGGATGTGCATATTCTGGCTGGAGAATTCTGGGAGTTAAAGTCCACACATCTTAAGAGTTGCCCTGTTTGAAATACAACTAAGTTCAGCTTTTCTTCTTGCAGATTATGAGTTCTCTCAAGGCAGAATTGGGTTGGGATTTTTTTTTTTTACCACAGACGATAGCTGTCAGTCAGTCTCTTTGCTAACATTGTCTAGGCTATCACTTTATCTCACTTTCTGCACACAAACATCTAAATTCCGTAATCTTAATAAAAAGGAGCAAGGCTGGGGTGTTTTCCATAATGTGTGTTCAATTATGACCATGCATTGTGTGTTTCCTTTTCCACACAACAATCACTGCCACATGTGGAAAGGGTTTCCAGGTCAAAAGAACAGTGCAATTTCGAGGCTAGTTGGAGCTTTGGACCATAAGGTGATGCAGAAGCACAGCAGTCCTTCTGTTGCCTTCTGGATAAGGGAGGAGGCTTGAGGCTATTAAGTGTCCATTTCTGGTTGTGTTGATTCATTCCTCTCTACAGGGATGCATATCTCTTGGCTGTGATCAACAGTTCCACCAGCTTCTTCGCTGGATTTGTAGTATTTTCAGTATTGGGCTTCATGGCATCAGAGCAGGGGGTAGACATCTCCCAGGTGGCAGAGTCAGGTAAGGATCAGCGTCAGAATTTCCTTCCTGACAGTGGTTTTCCCTTTCTTTTGAGAGGCAGATTATTTCCAGGGTTTTGCACGAGTCAAAGTACCTTGTATTACAATGCCTGTTTTGCACCTGGATTCAATGGGGTCTCCTTTTAAAAAAAGGATTTTAAGCAGAGGGCTAGGAAAAACAATTGCAGGATCAGAGGTGCACAGTCTCACACTAGGATGATTTTCAGTGCAGTCAGATAACAGATAATCAGAGTTGGAAGGGATCCTGTAGGTCATCTAGTCCAACCCCCCACCCAAGCAGGAGACCCTACACCATTTCTGACAAATGACAGTCCAATCTCTTCTTGAAAGTCCCAGGATTCCTCTAAAATTTAAGCAGTGAATTTTAAGTTTTGGTGTGATCAAAGGTAACCGAGTTAAACAGACAATAGTCTTATGAACTATAAACTATTAATAGTGGCGCAGTGGTTAGAAAGCAGCACTGCAGGCTACTTCTGCTGACTGCTGGCTACCTGCAATTTGGCAGTTCAAATCTCATCAGGCTCAAGGATGACTCAGCTTTCTGAGGTCGGTAAAATGAGGACCAGATTGTTGGGTGGGGCAATATACTGACTCTGAAAACTGCTTAGAGTGGGCTATAAAGCACTGTGAAGCAGTATATAAGTCCAAGTGTTATTGCTAAGTGCTAGTGCTATATTCGATAAATGCAATTAAATTTTGATCGGATTAAAAATAAATGTCTTAAGGTCATCTACCATCTGAAAGTTGAGGATGGACCTCAGTTCCAGAAAAACTGTGAACTCCTGGCTGAGACCTTGAAAGTCCTTAATTTCTTATAACTTGTAAGACTTTTCTGCAGTCTTCATTCTCAAGCATTGTTTTTGTCTTACAGGTCCTGGCTTGGCCTTCATTGCCTATCCTAAAGCTGTAACACTGATGCCGCTCTCCCCACTCTGGGCTACCCTGTTTTTCTTCATGCTTCTTGTCTTGGGTCTGGACAGCCAGGTAACCATTCATGGAGAGTGAGGAAAAGGTAGAAAATAGAGATGGGAATTTGCCAGCTTTCCATGAATAATCCTTCCGGCTTCCTCCTGTCTTTGTAGCATACGGATGTCCAACCTTTTGGCTTGCCCAGGGCACAGTGAAGGGGAATTGCCTTGGGCCGCATATAAAATATGTAATACAGTTAATGCATCTAAATCACATAATGATGGTAAAACTTTATGATCTCAGAAGGTTGCATTACCAGCTGCCCAGGGCCACATGCAGCCTTTGAGTTGCAGGTTGGACATGCCTGTTGTAGCAGCAGTATCTGCAGAACTAATTTGATAAAGTGTTTCTCATTACGGGAGGATCAGGAAGACTCTTGCTGCTATCCACAATTATAAAAGGATAGGACAACAAGACAGTTATAATCTTGACCTATGTGACTAGGAGCAAGGAAGAAAGCATTTAACAACTTTGAGGCTCTCTGTAAGATCTTCTTCTTCAAGATAACTGCACTCCTTTATACCACCACATCCAATTTCCTCTTTTGTGTGTGTGTGTAAATTTTATTTGAGTTTTCACAAAGAAATACAAATAAAACATCTTTTTTGAAAGTAGTGTGATCCTGGGTTACATTTCTTGGTACAGACACACATTTGATTTCATGCTCATTTTTATGTTCAATTCCATATCTTATTACTGTTTAACATTTTCTACATAGCTTCTCCCCTCTTTTAATTTTCTTAATTTTATTTTAATTATCTCATCTCAATTCAAATCCTTATATTTATACTTTTTGTCTGTCCTGTTTCAATTTCATATTATCTTTTCTCATTAAACAAAGTTTCTCCTGTAGTTGCTGATTGGAGTATGATACCTTTATATATTTTAATTTTATCCATTTAACTCTTTTTTAAGCTTCAATATATACCTTAAAGTTTAACATTCAGTATAATACATAACTTCAATTTGGATTCTGCTTGGTACATTCTTAAAATACACACTATATTCTTAAAAAGAAAAAAAAAGGATTATAAATATATGTAGTTAAAACAACATTCCATTCCAATTCAATTATATCATTAATATTAATATTCATTAAAATCTTAACTTATTTAACATTACTTTTCAATTAAATATCATACTTCTATGGGAACAGTTATAAGTTTTCCATAATTAACTCCCCCCCTTCACTTATATTTTATAAAACATTAACTAATTAAAATGTTCCCGTCCCTTCCTAATTCAATTCTCTCATTTATTTTATTTTATTTCATTTATTTTATTAACGAACATTTCACAAGATTACAATAGCTATTTTATCCCTCGTTTTAATCATACATTGTTTCCAATTTTCTAAAATTATTTCTAATACTAATATAACAATACAATCTTATATACCTTTACAGAATCCCTTTTTCAGTTAAATTTTCACCCATTATCTCTAAATAGGCCCTGTTTCTCTATATCTTGTTTCTGTCCTTTATAACTTCTTTTCCTTTCCTTCTTCCCTCTCTTCTTCTCCCTCCCCTTTTTACCCTCTTGTCTCTCTACTTCTAATTTTCTCTTCTGACATCCCCTCTTCTGTTGCTTTCTAATATGATACTTATTTTTCAAACTATTCTTTTGTTGTTGTTGTTTTTCAAATCATTCTCTTTCCCCCCTTTCCTTTTTTCCCCCCACATAAAATTACTTGTTCATTAAAGATGGCTTCTTCTTTGTCCCAGTCTTCTTGTTTTGAAGACGTTTCTTATTGTTTCTCATAGTTCCAAATCTCCATTTCTAAGAATTAAAAAATGAAGCCGAAAGAGCCTCTCCTTTCTTGTGCATCTTCTTTGTACTTTTTAAGTTCCATTTCGAATTCATCCAGAAGTAGTGCCATTATATAAATTTTTAAACAACCATCCGATTAATTTTAGTCATTCAAATGCAATAACCAAGAGTCCAATGATCACCAAATAATCCAAACACACGCAAGCTGTTTCTTTTTGCTTTTTTTCACTTTCTCTTCCTGGGTTTCTACAATTTAGTTACCAAGTTTCAGTTAAAATGTATCTTTTAAAAGTCTTGTTAAAGTTTTACTGTAGATTCCTTTTAATTCCAGGCAGTCTCCCCTTTTCCAGATCCCGCCTTTTTATTCTTTTTCTCTCCTTCCCTGTTTATAAAAAACTTTTTCATGTCCAGAAATCTTTATTATCCCTTTGACATTTTATTTTATTTTCAGCTTAATTGCCTGTTGATGTCAAAGCGGATTTTTTCCCCGATTTCTTATTTAAGTCTCTTGGTTGTCAATATAGGGAAAGGGAGAGAAGAAAAAAAAAAGCCAAACCTTTCCCTTTTCACTTTCCTTCGCTGCTTCCGAATCTTCTTTGGGAACGATGTTACTTTTTTTTTTAGTTTAAATTCTAGGGTACCTTAGTTGTTGCTTTTGCAATTTAACCCGGTGAGCCAGAACTTTCACTTCTTATCTTCCTCCTGCACGTTCTTTTCCGGTCAAGTTCTTCTTTGACGTGGCAATTTCTGACCACCACTGCAACCGCCTTCGGGAAAGGGAGTAATGGCCAGCTGAGGAGGAGAGATGCGGCTCTCCTCAGCCCCGTTGGCAGTCTCCCCCCTCTTCACCACCTCTACGGGGTGGCTTAGCCCCAAAACCAGCCGGCTTGGGGTGCTTCAGCGGTGAGCCCAGACCGAAACCGCACACGATCACGGATTTCTGTCTGTCGCCGAAGAGGCTCAAAACCGGACCACATCCAATTTCCTCTTGAGGTCAGACATCTCCCCTACCAGACGTCTTCTGCATGTATATTGTTGTCATACATTTGGATGGGCTAATTAGGCTACTGTTGGGCTCTGTAAAAAGAGATCGCTTATGCTACCCATAATATTTCTAGCCAGCTGCCATTCTGTTGCCTACGAACCAAAGTACATTGCATTAGATGTAAGTGGATTTAGATCTGCATTTTGTTTTTTTAATCTAGCAGTTCAGGGGGACATGGTGAGAATGTACAACAATAACACATTTAACATATCTATGAGCCACAGTGGGGCAATGGTTAGAATGCAGCACTGCAGGCTACTTCTGCTGCCTGCCGGCTGCTTGCAATTTAGAAGTTCAAATCTCACCAAGCTCAAGGTTGACTCAGCTTTCTGAGGTCAGTAAAATGAGCACCCAAATTGTTGGGGGCAATAGGCTGGCTCTGTAGAAACCACTTAGAAAAGGCTGTAAAGCACTGTGAAGCGATATATAAGTCTAAGTGCTGTTGCTACTGTGGTTCCAAAATGATGCTGTATTAGATTTAAACTTCCATAATTGTCCTCCATCATGGTCCAAAAGGAGGCCAGCAAAGGAATTATAGGAGTCAGTGTCTGACACAACTAGTGAGGAGCCAGTGGTCAGATGTTAATAAGCTCAGGGAAGTGGGAGGCTACCCAGAACAGGTCAGGGTTCTCAGGACATTGCCAAGGACATCAGGGTGTCTGGGAGAACAATCAAGGTAGACCTGGCCAAAACTCCACTCTTTTTTCAGGTGCTACACATGGGGAACACACAAATAGATGTTGGGCTACAGTTGCATAGTCATGATCACCAACCTGACTATTTTTTAATGTCCCTGCTGGTGAATGTCTCTGCTGGGAGACCCCAGGCCCTGGAATTTTCAGCCCAGCAGTCCTGGGTCTCCCACTTCCTCTGAATTAAACAATGTGCAGCCAAATGCATTAGTCACCCATTCTCCATTCTCTTCCCTGCTTGCTTGTTTCTTACCAGTTTGTGGGCGTAGAAGGCTTCATCACCGGTATCCTAGACCTATTTCCACAACCAGCAGCAGCCTCACCCCGCAGGGAGATCACAGCCGCCATCTGCTGTCTTGTCTGCTGTGTCATTGATCTCTCCATGGTGACTCAGGTGAGTTGAAGGCTGGAAGAAAGACGATCCTTTTTGTAAAATGGATTCCACCTAGGGAGAGCTTTTAATTGTGAGCTCTTTGATTTGGCAGCCTTATGAATCTCTTATGATCATGACCATCAGGCTCCAACACTAAACACATTTACAGAAATAACCATTCTAGTCATTCAGGCAATAGCAGCCCCACTTGTTTTCTTTTGCAAGATCTATTACATGTCTGACAATCACTCCAGGTCACTTTTAAAGAGCGACTAAAAAAATTCCAAATAAATACCTTGTTTCCCTGAAAATAAGACCTGATCTTATTTTCCTTTGGGCTCCAAAATAAGCATTGTCTTATTTTGGGGGGATATTTTACCCTCTTTCTTTAGGACATCACAGCCAGGCCTCCTATTCTCCAACACCTGTTGTACCACTGCCTAACTTCTGTGGCCACTCACTGTGTGGCTCGTCACATAAGTGCCACTGTTCATGGCAGGAGGCTGTGTGGTGTCTTGTGCTGTTGAGCGTGTGAGCAGTGGCACTGGTGTGATGCACCATGTGGTGTATGACCGCAAGCAGATGCAGAAGTCAGGTAGTGGCATGAGAGGTGTTGAGGCATGAGAGGTCTAGCTGAGGCAGTATTAAAGTAAGCTGGGGCAGCTCCACTCTCCCATCCCCACTTTAGCTTGATTTTTACGCATGTGCCTCACCCCACCTCGTACAACCAGACGGTGGGCAGGGCTTAACTAGGGCTTATTTTGGGGGATAGGACTTAAATTAGGCATGAGCATGAAAATTAGGCTAGGGCTTGTTTTTGGGGTAGGACGTATTTTCGGGGAAATGCAGTACATGAATGATCAGTGTTATCTTCTCCACTCTGAATCAGTTAAAGTGTTCGGTTTGCAAAACAAAACAATTTTTCTTTTTTCCTTTGAGAGTAGGGCATTGGAATTTCATTTTAACGTGTGCCATTGTGTATACAGGAAAATGACAGTAAAGGTTATCTTCATCTTAGAAAAGCAAGACAGAGAAGCCAGATGGAGCTCTGGGGACAGGCTGTTCACATGGGCTCCTACATTTTCTCATTTCCACCGTCAGCCTCATACAGCAATAAACAATATTGCTTTGAATGATTCCTTAATCAGCTCCTCTCCTATGTTCTGTGCCTGTAGAGCGGAATGTACGTCTTTCAGCTCTTCGACAACTATTCTGCAAGTGGAATCACATTGCTTTGGCAAGCCTTTTGGGAGTGTGTGGTGGTTGCCTGGGTTTATGGTAAGTGGAAAGAGGGAGGGAGAGTGAAAGAAAAGTCAGCATTTACTTGCCATTCCCCACCTCCAGCCCCTTTGAGAGATCTAGGGAGCGAACCTGGAGCAGGTGGGAGGAAAACAGCTTGTCTTCAACTTCCACTTCTCTTCTTTGCAGGAGCTGACCGCTTCATGGATGACATCGCCCGGATGATTGGGTACCGGCCTCTGCCGTACATGAAGTGGTGCTGGTTATTCATTACTCCAGTGGTGTGTGTGGTAAGTCTTGCCCGGGGAGCGGGGAGGGAGATAGATAGGGATGGGTGCAGAATCAGAAAAAGGTAAAAGGGATATTAAAGGAGAATATTTGACTTGGCTTCCGAAGTCAGTAAAATAAGGACCCAGATTGTTGGGGAGCAATGTGCTGACTGTAAACCGCTTAGAGAGAGCTGTAAAGCATTGTGAAGTGGTATATAGTCTAAATGCTATTGCGATTACTACATCAGGGTTGACATGAAGGGTCCTCTGAGCTTGGTTGTTTTCTTGCAGATGTTTTATTATCCAAACTAGGTAACATCATCAGTGGTAATAATTTCGGCATATAGATACATTTAACCATAGTTTCAATAGCAAAATGTGACCATCCAAGACCAAGCCAAGTCCAAAAACATCAGGGAATTTCTAGAAGCCTGGAACTCTGCCATCAATAGACACATAGACATCGACAACATCTATGTCAGGAGTCTCCAACCTTAGCAACTTTAAGACTTGTGGATTTCAACTTTCAGAATTCCTCAGCCAGCAAAACCGGCTGAGGAATTCTGGGAGTTGAAGTCCACAAGTCTTAAAGTTGCCAAGGTTGGAGACCCCTGGACTATGCAAAAGAGAGAATCACCCAGCCCAAAAGACTCCAGCACCTCTCCACCAGCAATCAGTACCCAGATCAGCTTAGATTAACTCCAAGGTTAGTATCAGACCAACAAACAAATAAATGATACCCTGATCAAGAAACTGCCGAAGAAGCTAACAGCAAACAGCCCAACCAAAGATTCTCTAAGACCATCCCCACCAACACTGATAGGAAAGCCACTAGAATATAAACTGGCAGAAAACTGCACTCCTTACCAGCACTGATGATGTTACCTAGTTTGGGTAATGAAACATCTACAAGAAAATAAGCAAGCTCAGAGAGCATCAGGAACCCCTGAAGTAAAGGAGATCCTGCGGATTTTACTCCACTAATCATTGCCAGTTTTAAGGGGCAGTGTTCATCCACATCTCAAGGCTACTGAACCAATGATGTCCTAAAAACATTTCTGTGGTCATGTGTCCAGTGTGACCTCTCAGAATGCTGTTATCGTCCCACTGAAGTGGTACCTATTTATCTATTTGCATTCTTTCAGCCTGCTAGGTTGGCAGGAGCTGAGGCAAGGATGGGAGTTCACCCCATCAAATGGCACTGGGGACTTGAACCCAGAATCAGAAAGAGCTTTCTTAAAGTTGGGCCCATTTAGGCTGTTGTTGTTTTTTCCAGCAACTTTTTCCCCCCAGCCGGTTTTTAAAAAATGAGCTTGATTAAGTATGAAGGTTATGCGATATCTCAATCTTAGCCAGTGGCAACTTGACATTTTACTGAGCACATTGCATTCAGAGGGAAATGCTTGCCCTTTCCTTTCCCTCCCATTCAAAGATTACTTGTGCAATCATACAAAATAAGGATACTGGATGTCTTTGAGTTTATTTTTTTGAAAAAGAGTATTTTATTTCTGGACCTTCGGATTGCTTCCTAGTTCAACAAATTGCTGGCACGAGGGCTTTGTGTTTTGCCAGGGCTCCTTCCTCTCCCCTTTGACTCTCCAAATTCTATTTGGCTGGTCAGGCAGCAAAGATGAGACACAAATGTCCCCTGATATGGAGGAGGGGATGCAAAAAGAATGAAATGTTTCCTTCCATGTTAGAGCTCCCATCCATACGTCTCTGCATCCATGCACACAAATTATTTAAAAACAAACTTTTTTCAAGGAGGGCCAGATTTGGTGGGGTGAAAATGTGTGTGGGCCAACTGTGCAACCTGACATTCACAGGAACCATTGTGCGGTGAAGGGAAAAATGCTGGCCGGCGGGGATGAGTGACAGATTGAGCTGGCAGGGAGAAGAGACTGTGGCCCACTTGAAATTTGAAAACGGGCCACAGATTTTTGGACATGCCTGATTTAAAACAACAAAATAGTTCAAAGATAACTAACTTCAATCGCATGCCTCCAGGCACATCTTTGACCCTGAAGCCTTTTATGAAAACAATATAATTCTCACAAGTCTGCCTTTTCTTTAATACACACGTGGCAGCTAGTGCTTATGCTAGCCATCTGTTAGAGGATGAAACCCTGATGATTTTGGAAAATTTGGTTTCCTTCTGCACTAGATTTGAACTGATCATGCCCAGTGCTGTTTCTAGACTGGTAGCTCCTGGCGCAACTGTGCTGCTCTTACTCATTTATCTGATTTAGATAATTGACACTCACCAAGCGACCAGACAGCTATCAGATTAAAAAGAAAAGAAAGAAATGCATCACTCAAAAGAAGAACCAAGCGAAGAATATGCAGTGCTGGGATCAATCATTCACATAACATAGACTAACATGCCCTAGCAGCTCATGTAGCAACGTAGCCAGGGAACAGCCAGATCTCTAGGATTTTTTTTAAAGAGAGATGAGGGTATCTGAACTGGGAAAGGATGCTCCTGCTACAATTTGTACATAGAATTCCAGTTGGCATACGTACTTCTGGTTTTTTGTTTTGTTTTGCCTTTTTGTAGATGTACAGATCGCATTGTGTTCTAATTGTACTCATAGCTATGATACACCTGTGTGAGCAGGAAAGGGGCAATTCCCCCAAACTCAACAATTGTTAAAAAGAACCTTTTAATTGCCTTTTTAAAACAACTCTGTACTGATTTCAGAGTCAGGATCAATATAAGAGGTCTTTTTGATATATCATAGCAAGCCACCTTTGGAAAGCAAATCTCCCCTTTCTTTTTTTTTGGGGGGGTGGGGGAGGGAGAGACCCTGGAAGGGAAGGTGGATATATTTATTTATACATTTATTTGATCTGAAGGTTTGAGAATCTTTGAGAAGTCCCACATGCCTTTTTTTTAAAAAAATTCAGTGAGCTTAGTGTTTTCCTGCCCCCGTTTAGCAATGGTTTTTAAAGGGACTTGAAAGCTGAGATAGAAAAAATGGAGAGTCACACACTTCAGAGGTGCATGCCCTGCAGTCTGTGGTGGCTGGAGAATCTGAAAGTTAAGGACACGGGTACATTTGCAAAGAGGATTAATTCAAAATGACCCCTACTTCTGTTTTTGCATTAAGTCAACCACAGAGGCATGTTAAGATCTTTTTTTTTTTTAAAAAAAGAGAACCTTGTTATTGCATGCAGCTAATGAGGTGAAGATTGTTCCCAAATTTTTCTTTGTGAGCTGTCCACAGCCTGATGCCCTTCAGATATGCCTGATTATCCACTATACTGGCTAGCAAGAGTGAGAGAGCTTGAGTAGAGAAAAGTTGCTGTAAAAGCTTGTTTTGCATTACAGCAAACCAACAAAGAAAAAAAAACCAAACCAAACTATCCTATTTTTGGCGATAACCTTCCCCTGCTTGTTTTAAAATTAACATGGATATCTGTGTCATATCCAGTAGCAATTATATTTTTGTGCATTCTGGTGGGAATTGACCTTTGGAATTCCCAGAGCAATGTATTCATTGAAACATTTGTTGCCTTTGAATGGTGCGATGCCCTGAATTTTGCAGTACTCATCGATCTTGCTCACAAAGTGGACCAAAAGGCTTTGAGAAATACACATCTTGGGATAAAATATATTTAGAAGCCCATTATGCTCAAGGGTACACAGTATAATTTTGGAGAATGTTGCATTTAAAAACAGGCTCTTGAACACAATTCTCTATAGAAAAGTTTGAATGCATTTTTACATGTGCAGAAGAGGGAAAGACATAAGAATGACAGACTGACTGACTGAATGACTGACTGAATGACTGACAAAATGGCATGAGGTTATTCCTACATATTGACTGGTCAATTTTCCCATTGAATATATTTGTCACAGATTCTACAGTGACACATTTTCCATTCTTCTCTAATGTTGTTTTTTAACCTGCGAATATATTATGGAATCTACTCTGGGGATGGGCAATTTAGGGGTCATTCACCCCCCCCCTCCAAACAATTGTTTGAGCCCCAGAACCTCTTCTATTGCTAAACATTGGTGGTATGCTTTCCAGAGATATTTTCAAATTGGAATCAGTCCAGAAAATAAAAAGTAAAAGCTAAAAATAGGTTGTGTTTAGCAGCCTTAGCAAGCTCATCTCTTCTTCCTCTGTCCATGTATCCAACATTGCTCCTTGCATTCGCTTCAAAAGTTGTGTCACAACTCATAGTACTATGGTGGTGCAAATGTATAATATTCCTCTTTTTGTGAACCTATTTAAAAATGTTCTGTTTCAATAAACACAGTAATTGCCTTGCTTTCCTAGAAGAAGAAGAAAAAAGATTTCTCTTTCTCTACTCCCTCAACCTCAAAAAAGATAAGTCAGCTTGAACTGCCAGTTACTTCAAACAGTATTACAACTGAATGCATGGAGAAGAAAATATGCATTCTAAGTTATGGTATTCTGTTGTGCTATTGATGAAGATAGGCACAATGTGTGCAACACAGAGGCAATATATTCAACCAAATCTTTATTACCGTAGACCAGCATAGAGGCAACACATTAAACAGCATATTATCAAAGAGTAAGAAATATTTTAAGCAAAAAAAAAGTGACTTCAAAGGACCTAGCATTTTTAGATGCCATTCCTTGGAGCAGGGGGAAAAAACACTTTGCATCTAGTATTTATTGAGGTCAGAGCCACTTGGCTGGCAGCTCAGATGTCAGAAATTCTTTCCTTCCCTGACTGGAATCATTTTTCAACTTTTTACAAGATTTCTGCACATATAAAAGGCAATTTGTCTCAAAGTGCAGAATGAGATGAAGTGTAAAAGTGGGACAAAATGTTGAAAGTTGATGGAGGGTTCAGTTTGCAAACAGATAACTCTTTCATTAAAACTGCAAAACTCTAAGGAAGACAGTTTGAAATCACTTTGATCTTCACTTTGGTCTCACCTTTCCCTCCCTGTCTCCCTCCCCTCCCCATCTTTTTCTCTCTTCCTAATCAGGGCATCTTCCTGTTCCATGTGGTGAACTATCAGCCGCTGACTTACAATAAGACCTATGTGTACCCCTGGTGGGGGGAGGCTATTGGCTGGATGCTGGCCCTTGCCTCCATGCTTTGCATCCCCTGCACTGTCGCTTACAAACTTCTGCGAAGCAAGGGCACCTTCCAACAGGTGAGTATCAGTAGCTCCTCTCTACCTGAAGCCCAGTGAACAATCTTGCTTGTTAGGCATGTCTGTTTGGGACACCTGGAATTCTGCATGGTGTGAGAACATACCATTGTGAGGCTAGGCTAGGGTGATGGTTTGGCTTTTCCTTGTTCAAATGTAGCTTATATTTCCTTCTTGTGGCATGATGGGTCAGTGACATTGGAGATATTTTCCAGAGATGTAGCTATGCTAGTCCTTGGAAAGGCTTGTCTAAAACTTTGACAATGTGCCTATGAATAAGACCTGCCATCTCATTTAGCAGTTAAGGTGTTTCCTGTGTATAATCTGTTGGTTTACTAAGTATAGCCACAAAAAAATTCTAGAGTGGCTATCCAGACAAAGAGAGGATCTTCTAGAGTGTGTAGAATGAAATTACAATTGTAAAAAGGCAAAAGTAAAATGCAAGGGGTAAGAAGATACACCATTGGTACATCAGAAATTATATTCAGAACTTTCAGAGTAATCCGGCTTTATCCTGCCTGTTAAACTTTTTTGTTTATTTCTCATTTTGCACTTAGTTGTGGCTTTTTAACTGTTGTAAAAGAGGCCTTTGAGCTTCAGGGACAATAATTACTTGATAGTTTGATTTGTGCCTTTAAGGAATATCAGCCCATTCTTCACAAGACAACAGCATTCAAATAAAAATACAAATAATTTTTGACCAACGTTGGCTGACTGACGTTGGATGATTTAAATATGTCGCGGTGTGACTTTAATTAAAGGCCTTCATTCCAAGAGAGAGAGAAAGGGATTTATACTTTAAACATCCTTTTTTTATGGTATAAATGAGTGTTGGGTACAAAGCTGTCTTTCCAGTCCCAACGGGGCTAATTGGAGCCAGATATGACTATTTCGGGTGAATAAATAAAAGTGAACAAATTGAGGTGCTGCCTTGAGTTGATCATTGATGCCATTGCCTCATTCATTTCTCCCCCAGCGCTGGCAATTGCTGACCACCCCTGTCTGGGGCCACCACCACCTGGAATACATGACACCCGAAGCAGAGGCAAAGTTGCTGCCACCACCAGACAGTCTTGCTGCTGCCCCTCCAGAGAAGGCTACGCTTTTTGAGACTGTGATTTAATGTCTCTTGCCCTCTCCCAGTAGGAATAACAGGAGACTCTTCCCCCCCACCCCAAGGTCAAGTGGAGAGGGAAGAGACCAGGGGAGAATCAGCATAATGGGGGGGGGGGGGCGGAGAAGGCAGCGGGAAAGTCCCTTGCAAATTAGAAGAAGACCTTTGCCTATTCCACTTTTGGTTGCATTGAGCTCCCTACAACTCCTCTGGCTCTCGCCATTTTCAGTGAGGCTCTTCTGATTCATGTGAATCAGCTGTGAATCAGATTTGGGGAATCTTGACTGGTAGAAGTGCTGATGCAAGCGATGAAAAGAGCTGACTGACAGTCCCAAAATTCACTTCATCCTATTCTTCCAGTGTTAGCTTTCAAACCTCAGGTGAGGGCATTTGTTCCTTATCATAGAATCATCGGCTGGGAAGGGACCATTGAGATCTTCTTCTCTTCCAAAGCCCTGGGGGAGGAATCTTTATGCTCTCCCAGACAAATGGCTGTCCAGTCTTCTGCTTGAAAACCTCCAGTATTGGAGCCTCCATAACTCCAACGTTTCTTAGTGCTTCCCACTATCACAAAAGCTTCAGTGGTTCCATTTCCCAATTCACCCAATGCTGCTTCTAGTTTCCTGGACTCCGTCTTTGCATGGGGGGGGGGGGGGGAGCTTCAGCCAGCTATAGAGCCATGTAACCATAGCTGATTAACAGGCTAATCCTGCTCATTGTCTTGCAGTTCTTTCCCCCCTTCCCCTCCCTCCAAAAGAAACAGAAAAAGACCAAATGCTCTCCATTAATCTCTAGCCTCTTTTCCTCATGGATTATTTCCCTGTCTCTCACTCCTATGGTCCAGATTCAGTTACACTGAATGTACCATATTTTCATACCGCTTTCTGGGCGTGGAAGAGGGGAACACTTAGATCTCTCTGTCTCTCTCTGCTGCCTTCACGTTTTCCCCTCTGCCATTTGGGAGTATGGTCTTGATCAAGGGCACTGCAAGGGGGCATCAGGCTTCCTAATGCCATTTATAACATCTGCAATCTTCCTCCATCCAAAAAGGAGAAAGAAATCTATCTGCGTGGATAATATTTGGGCTAATCTAAGGAGACGGGGATCTGAAAAGTGTCTTAAATAATTTGATCGCTGCTTACATCTCTCCATTTATCAGCACAGAGGAATCTTAAAGGAGAAACAGTTGGCATGTAAATTCCTTGCTAAAGGAGGGATCTATTTCTGTTTGAATTTCTATAGCATTATCATCCACCAGGCAGGCAGAAATTCAACAGGGCAATTCTACCTTAAGGCTTGTTTATGAGAAACGCCTGATATAAATAAGGTTGTGCTTCAAGAAATATACCAAAATAACAAACTGGAATGTTGTGCTGACTTAATGTGAATGCATGATGACCATGAAAATCCTTCTTATGGCAACTAATTAGAATTCTAATTGCTCATATTGTGAAAAATTATCCTTTTTGAATTTCTGCCTCTAACAAAGATATTAAACACTTTAAGAAAAAAAATACAGCAAGCAAGGAAACCTGCTTTGCTAGTCATCTTTCTCTTGCACGTTATCGATACAGCCATGCTCCAATGCATGCTGCATTACTCCAATGTATGTATTTGTAACATATGAATGTTTGTGCCAAATTGGGCTGAGCTCTCATTTTCTTGTCTCATATCAAACTGTAAACCACCCCTGCAATCCTCCTAAGCCTCATTCTCAGCTCCCTATTTCTGTTTTCATTTTTTTGGCAATTACATATGCAAAGTGATACTGATCTGACTTCCAACGATAAATACAAGATATGTTATCTACTGCGCTCATGGCATCTTTGTTAAACTGGCACTCACCTACCTACCCTTTCTTGCCCATACTGTCTTATTCAACCAGATGAGCCAACAACCCTCTTTTGATCTGCATCATTTCTCATGTGCATGTTTCTCCCAGTGTCCTCCCTTTTCTTTATGCTACATATTATTACAGGTAGTGTTTAAAAAGAAAGTTTTTAATGTGCTCTAGCCTGCATCCCATTTTTCATCATTCCCTTTTGACGGAAAAAAAAAAAAAGTCTCTACAGACAATTACTGAAGGCAAGAAAAAAAATCTTCAACAAGCTATGTTTTGGGTTTTTTTTTTTTTTTTTTGAAAGCTGGGTCTGTCCATGAAGCACACAAACCAGGACCTATCATCTTTTTGGAGATAAGAGGTCAGCCTGTGAAACTGTGCCACATGCACGGTGATAAGTCACGGTGGCACAGTGGTTAGAATGCAGTACTGCAGGCTACTTCTGCTGACTGCTGGCTGTCTGCAATTTGGCAGAGCGAATCCCACCAGGCTCAAGGTTGAGTCCGCCTTCCATCCTTCCGAGGTGGGCAAAATGAGGACCCAGATTGTTGGGGGCAATAGGCCGACTCTGTAAACCGCTTAGAGTTAGGGTTGTAAAGCACTATAAAAGCGGTATACAAGTCTAAGTGCTAAGTGCAATTGCTACATATAAGAATGTGGAGCAGAAGACTCTTTATCAAGGAGTTAGGAGAAATGCCTTCTCATCCTTGTCGCTTGCCTTCCCTCGCTCACAAGGTCTAGCACTGCAGAACAAGAAAGGCAGACTTCACTGATTCTGAAGTAATGGGTGACTCACCCTGCCTGCATCTAGATAGACTGTCAAGGATCGAATTTTACTGTGAGCAGGTGAAAGTAAGTGACCTACTTAGAAATCAGCTTCTGTGACTGCTTAGAAAGTGAGGAAGAGAATACTTGGGGCCAACATCTAGATACTTCTACTGAATTGTTCCTCTCGTGAATTTGGGGTGACATCAATAGTTCTTCCTTATTTTTTTCCCCTTATTTTTCCTTCCTTATTTTTTTTTTTTTGTGTCAGCTACTCCAAACCACACAGGGAGCTCCTGTTTAGCTGAGGCTGGAACACGAATATATCTGACTGGGCAAATCCAACCCGTTGAGGCAGAAATATGAAATTGTGCAGCTAAGCTCAACAGCTCTGTTGCATAAATATTACGACTTACATTTTTTGTTCATTAGGGTTATATCCCACCTTTTCCCAAGATATATATGATTTAACACAGTGGTGGGATTCAAAAAATTTTGCTACCGGTTCTGTGGACGTGGCTTGATGGGCATGGCTTGCTGGACACGGCAGGGGAAAGATACTACAAAATTTCTATTCTCACCCCATTCCAGGGGAAGGATACTGTAAAATCCCCATTCCCTCCCAACCCTGCTAACCTGCTTTCCAGCTCTGTTCTCCTGTGCAGGGCAACCAAAAAAGACCCAGCTGATCAGCTGGGACTCAGGAGGCAGAGAACAGATGGAGGCAGGGGCCACTCAGAGGTGGGATTTGTTGGTTCTCCAAACTACTCAAATGTTCTGCTACCGGTTCTCCAGAACTGGTCAGAACCTGCTGAATCCCACCTCTGGTTTAACATATTATGCCCTGTTTTAATACTCCCAGCAAGACTTACGAGATAGGTCGAGCAAAGGCAGTGATTAGTCCTAAATTTCCAAGTGAACTGGGGTTAGTCAAGAGATCGCGAATATCAACTTTGAATCTCCATTCTATTTCTCTGCACCCTTTTGTTTTCACTTGCTTCACTTAGTCTCTTCTTCCCCATATATACTCTTATTTTATTTTCTGTCCAATCCTGTTAAATCACCCCACGGGAACTGTTTTCATCTGGATAACACCGACCACCATAGGCTTCAGTGTTTTGGAACTCAAAAAGACTGAGCTCTGGATACCGATTCTGAATCTGGCTGTCAGTCTTGTTCTTCCCAGAGCTCTCTACTCTATGAATAGGTAAGGGGAATGGCTACGCCCTGCCTGTTGGCCTGGAAATCCCACTTGGGCAGAACACAAGTCATCGGCCTACTCTATGTAGTGTACTCTATGTAAAGGGCAGCCAGGCTAATTCCCAAGTCCCCCTTGGTGCGTTTGTGTGAGTATGTTCATATATACTACATTATGGGTTAATGGCACGCCTTGACTATTGAGAGCATGTTTACAGATGGTCCTTGACATTACGACCACAACTGAGCTGTAAATTTCTGTTGCTGAGATGTTTATTAAGTGAATTTTGCCCCATGTTACAACCTTTCTTGGCACACTTGTTAAGTGAATCACTGCATTTGTTAAGTTAGTAACACAGTTGTTAAGCGAATCTGACTTCCCCCGTTGACTTTGCTTGTCAGAAGGTCATAAAAGCTGATTGCACAACCCCATTATCAATATGAGCCGGTTGCTAACTGTCTGAATTTTGATCCCATGACCATGGGGATGCTACAACGGTCCTAAGTGTGAAAAACGGTCATAAATCACTTTTTTCGGTGCTGTTGTAACTTCGAACAGACACTAAATGAAGTATTGTAAGTCGAGGAGTACCTATAGATAAGGAGAATGGCCCGTTCACTGCCTGTTGGCCTGGAAATCCCACTTTGGCTGAACGCTAGTCATCGCTCTATGTTGTAATGGGCAGCCAGGCTAATTCCCAAGTCCCTTTTGGTGTGTTTGTGTGAGCGTGTTTGTACACACATTATACGCTAATGGCACATCTTGAATATTGAGAGCATGTGTAATTCATTTGTCTGATTCATTTGCTGCTTCAACCTGAGCAGCTTGTAGACAGTTGCAAATACAAAAAAATAGCACAACTGCAGCATTGTAAAAATAGGCAACAGTGATAAAATCCAAAGTAGCTTTTATACTGGTGGTTTCACCTCTTAAAAAGCCTTCTAGAAAGAACTACTGTGTTCTTGAAAAGCTTGTGGAAGCCCATGAGAGTTGGAAATCATCTTTGGGACACTATAGGAGGAGCTCAATATGAACATAGGCAGTCTTACCTATGTGTATACAAGTATGTCAGTGGAGTTTGGGGTGGAAAAAGAAGTCATCTCACTATCTTTTAAGCCCAGGGCCCATCATAGTTTTGATCTACCTCCGCCTTCAAAAGTTACAAGTGTTCCTTGATTTATGACCACAATTGCAGCAAGAATTTTCATTGCTAAGCAAGACCAGTTAAATGAGCCATGCTCAGTTTTGTGAAGGTTGTTCAGTGAATTATTGCAGTTGTGAATCAGTCATTAAGCAAATCAGCTTCTCCCATTGTGTTTGGAAGCCAGCTGGAAAGGTCACAAATAGCAACCAGAATACACAGGTAGTCCTCAACTTACAACAGTTCGTTTAGTGACCATTATAATGGTTCCAAAAAGCTTGGCAATTGACTCAGATTTATGACCGCTGCAGTGATCCAGGGTCACGGACTCAGCTTTTGCGACTTTCTGACAAGCGAAGTCTATGGGGAAGCCAGATTCACTTCACAGCTGTGTTACTAACCTAACAACTGCAGTGATTCACTTAAGAATCATGGCAAGACAGGTTGTAAAAGGGCAAAATTCACTTTTACAAAAGTTTCACTTGGCAACAGAAATTGTGGGCTCAATTGTCGTAAGTCAAGGACTATCTGTAAATATGCTCTCAATAGTCAAGCTGTGCTATTAGCCCATAATATGGCACATACAAACACACACATGCAAACATACCAAGGGGGACTTGGGAATTAGCCTGGCTGCCCTTTACATAGAGACTGATGACTATCTGTTATTGCAACGTCATAAAAACATCCCGGTTGTCAAGCATCTGAATTTCGATCAACGTGTGACTGTGGGGAATCAACGTGTGACTACGAGGGGTTGTAAGTGCAAGGACCAGTCATTTAGTCACTTTGTTCAGCGTCACTGCCACTTTGGTTGCTAAATAAATGGTTATAAGTCCAGGACTCCCTGTAGCTGCAAGAGAAATGCCGTTTTTCCTTCTAAAGGAGTTCTGCTCCAGCAGTCTCTGTTCCAGTTGCATGTGAAAATTGGTGACTACATCCTGCGCGCGGAAGGAGATGAAGGAAGAACAAAGCATTTGCCTGCAAGTAAGGAGGGTTCCCCCCACACCTACACAGAGTGGCTTTGATTCGTGAGAAATCAGATCGTGAAGAGTTCCAGCTTCTATGGAAGCATTTGCTTACAACAGAAGGAAATCTGACGAGATGACAGGACATAAATATTTTATTAGGCAAATGGTATATAGTTTTTTTTTTTTTTAAACTAGTTGCCTGGATTAGCAATTACACCAGAGTTTCTGTTTCTGTTGTTGTTGCTTCTGTTCTGTTTTGTTGAGATAAAAACCAGAGAAAAATGGACAAATGTCAGAAATAAGTGGGTGGTTCAAAGCAAATGATCCATCAGTGATCTCTTTTAGGAAGGGATCCCCAACATCTTACTGATTGGGCAATTCAACATAGAAAGTGCAAAACCACCACCCATTCTAACTGCAGGGCTCTCTCACACAGACCATGAGCACAAGATGGCAGCAGAAGCCCTGCTTTTCAGCTCGTAAACTATGTTACTCCTATAGAAACTTTCCCCATTTGATGCTCTCCAAGTGGATGGGTGCTATTTTTCCTGCAACTCCCAAGAGCCCCGAAGGCTGAGAATTTAAGGAATTACAGCCTCGTCCTATCTGGAGTGTGTCAGGTTGGGAATTATGGTTGTAAACACACTACCTTCCACACCCATCAAAGGGAGCAGCATCTCCTAGCAGTATTTCTCAGAAAATCTCATGCTAATGGAAACCACCTTAAAGACAGGCAACAGTTGTTATCTGTCGGTGTCTCGTTATTTTAAGAAAATTAAAGTTTGTTCTTTTCTTAATAATAGCAACAAAAACCAAGTCAACAATGGATGTAGTGCAGGGCAGCACTTTGGAGCAGGGGTGGATAATTATGGCCCCTTTACGACCTGTGGACTTCAATTCCCAGAATTCCTGAGCCAGCCACGCTGGCTCAGGAATTCTGGAAATTGAAGTCCAAAGATGTCATGTCAATCACAAGAAGCCATAAAGAGATCATAATTGTCCATCCCTGCTATAGAGTAACAAACCAAAGGCAGCAGTTCAAAACTGAACCAGGTGATACCAGGAAGAAAAATAATTGTAATTTACATCAATGTGGCTATTCCCTGTGTACTTAAATAATAGACTTATTTGGCAGAGACTTCTGGAGAGGTAGTGAGGATTACACCCAAAATGTGCAGATAGGAGGGTTTGAATGCCCAGATTGCACCTGTCTGGCACAAAGCATCCTAGGTATTTTCAACATTTTAGGTAATTGCGATGATTTTCCTTGATAGCAGGGGTGGGCAGTCCCCAAGTTTTGGGTGTGGCTGGGCTGGCGACCAACTCCCTAGTGGCTGAATACAGCTGTATCTACAGCTATTTGCTTGTTGGATTCCACACTCAGCTAAAATACCATCCAATAAGGGGAATTCTCTGCCTTCACCTGCATTTTTGTGCCATTTTATGACTGAGCTCTCAAACAAGGCTTCTACCCCACTAACCACAATGTCTTTACAGCTGGCTTGCCAAGCAGAACAAATAAGCACGCAAAACACACCAGTCAGGTTTATTATTGCTGTCTTCCTTGGTTGTATTCACTTTGGCTGAGGAGGGATAGCAGGACGGTGGTACGTTAACAATGGGGGTGGGTGGGAACTAAGTAAATCCTGCATTGACTTGTCATGGCAAAAGGCAAGGCTGAACTGCAAAAATGCATCTCCCTTTAGGCCCAGCCTTCCTTGACCTATTCTCTCTCTGGATTCACTGGACTGCAGGCTCCCATCAGTCCAGATGTCAAATGCACAGGGCGCATGATTATGATTTTAGGGATGCCACAGCTTGTAATCCAAGGCAAAGGAAAGAATATTAAGCTCATCAAGCTGGATGTTAGAGTAAAAAAAGAGTAAGAGATTAAAACCCGCTGAAGGAAAAATGTTGATGAATGCAGGTACTTGGCATGCCCCTTTGCAGCTCTAATAGTTCTTATGCTTCTTGTTGATGCTGCTGTTGGAAGAAATATCCTTCTGGGTTCAGTTCCAAGTGGGGAAACATGGAGACTGTTTGGAAAGATGGTTTAATGGTGGACAGGACCACATGGCTTGGAACTCCAAAGAAGGAAGGGCTGATATGCGGAGTGTGCCTGGGTTTGATAACCACTGTTGGGATTTGAATTTGAGCTTGTATCCTGATTAGTTGTCAGACTCCCATGGGGCCATGCAGGGGCAACTCTGGAGGGTCTCCTGAGTCACAGGCTTGGTTGAGCCTTGCTGGATGGTGATGTAATGAAAGAGCTTTGGGCAATTCCTATTATAGTTCTGCCTGGAGATCTTTGTTATGTAAAATAGACTGGCCTACACCAGAGTAATGGCCCATTAGCAAAGGTGGGGGGGGGTGAGTTTCTGCTTCCGAGTTTCTACTCTTTTAAGGGGAAATATTCTGCTGTTTTAATATTTCCCAGGATATTTCAATTTTCTAGGAGAGGGGTGGGTTTTAATTTCCAACACTGCCGTGAATGTTAGTGAGGAAAAGCAACTAAGAGTAGATGAAGCATGTGGGGGGGGGGTGTTTTATAATAAATGTTCCAACAAATTGAATGACAGCATGATAGTACTACAAAGCCAACAATTTTGTGTGTGTGGTCCTGGCCCTCATCTGAGTCCTCGCTCTCCTCAGCTGTCTGCATCTGCTCCCGGCTAACCACAACAGATCCCCTGAATCCTCATTGATACCTAAGCCACACATCCTATTATAGCTTTGTTCGGGTATTTTCCCACATCATTATAGTTGTGCTTTTAAAGTTGTACCAATGTTTCAGCAGAATCTCATCTGCCATCATCAGGCTTCTGTATAGTGTTCGTCTGTGAGTCAGACTTTCACAGCTGTTTCTGTTTTAAATTTGGTGCTAGCCTACTGCTGTGCCAGAATGGTTTTTTCTTCATCCTGATTAGTTGGGAGTCTTGGTCTATGTTTATTGGTCTTGGAGTTTGCTGTGTTCTGCTTGATTGGTGTTTCTAATATCTTCTGTCTGTTTTGTAGCGTTTTTTTTGTCTTGATTGGCTGGCAACATTGTGTTTCCTGCACTGGAGGCTTTTAGTTCAGCTTGGCTCCGAGTAAATGGATGGCTATTATCTATTAGGAAGCTAGGTTTCATCTGGGTGCCTGGTTGGGGTGTGTTTGAACTGGAGGTATCAGGGGGAGTCTGTTTGTGCCCAGGTGTTTGCTTGGCTTGTGGTGTGGAGATCTTTCTATTTGAGAGTGCAGGCTTCCAAATGATTGACAGTCTGGTGGAATCATCTCTTCTCTTCATGCTTTCAGGTTTTTTTTCAATCTCTATGGCTTCTCTGATGATTCTGTGGCTGGGGTTTTCTATAGTGGCTAGGGTTTTGGTGCCATTGAAGTTGATGTTGTGACCTGTGGTTTTCATGTGTTGGACTAGTGAGGAGGTGTGTTCCAGGGAACTTCGTATATGCCTTGGTTTTCCAGGTCAATTTTGTCTTTGGGGTTTCTCAGGATGGCTGCTATTCTTTGTTTGTTTTGAAGGCAGTCTTGATGTGATGCCTGTGTAGCCATCCTTAGAAACCTGAGTTTCAGCAGAATCTCATCTGCCATCATCAGGCTTCTGTATGGAGTTTGTATGTGGGTCAGGCTATCACAGCCTTTGGTTTTAAATTTGAGGCTAGCCTATTGTTGTGCCAGGATGTTTTTTTCTACATCCTGATTGGTTGGGAGTCTTGGTCTGTGTTTATTGGACTTGGAGTTTGTTTGATTGGTGTTTCTGGTTTCTTCTGTCTGTTTTGTGGCTTTGATTGGCTGGCAACACTCTGTTCCTGTCTTGGAGGCTTTTAGTGCGTGCGTGTGTGTGTGTGTGTGTGTGTGTGTGTGTGCATGTATAATCTTCACCTATCTTAGATATATACCTCCAGCCAGCAAACAGTCCACACAGAAGCAACATAAACAATATCATCTTTTTTCCAGCTTTCAATAAACCCAGTTCCTAATACAGTAAGTGTAAGCCCTTGAAAAACCATTTACAGCATTGCCATTTTCAATGCCTCAGCAAGATAATGGCTAAATGTACAGTATAATTATATTCAAATATGCACTCAGCCATTATATTGTATGTTAATAATGTTTAACATTTGCATAAGCATTGAAAGCACTTCAGTTGCTTTTTTTCTAATCTTGATGATAGCCATATCAGATCCGTATCCTCCTCCTCTTTGCACATTAAGGCTAGGTCCCACTGGCCGACGGATGCAAAACGTATGCAAAAAGGACACAGCGGACGAGCAAAATTTCAGGGGTGCTCCATCCGTTGTCATCCGCTCCAAAAAGTGGCAAAAATTTGCATAAACAGAACGGAAAAGAAAGGAAAAGAACGGATGGGGGTAGGATGTAGCGGGGATGTTAAACGGATGTTCATAGGAATCCTAGAGGATGTATATAGGATGCAAACCGTTCACTGCTCATCCTTTCTATTTCCGTGCTACTAACGCTGTGTAGACATTCCATGTACCTTTTGTTTCCTCCCTCTTTCCGTTTTCAGCTGCAGCGGATGTGAGTTGAGGGGATGCCCAGAGGATGCAGAGAGGATACAGCGGACGTTTAACGGATGATAAATGGACATAGAACGTTTGTTGCTCGGATGTCGCGGATTTACATCATACACAGTGGAAAGTTCATCCATTCACAAAGTTTTGTGCAGCTCAAAACTTCTTGAGCGGATGAAATCTCAGTGGACGGATGCTCAAAGGATAGAGCGTATGAAACACGTATGCAGTGAGTACACAACGGATGCATAACGTTTTCCAACATTTTTTAACGTTTTACATCCTCTTTGCATCCGTTGGTGCAGTGGGACAGGGGCTTAAGGTCACTGAGTTCATTATGTCAGAGATTAACTTTGAAACAAAAACCAGGAGATCCCTAATTCTATCTTAAGGCCCTGTCACACTGCCCAACGGATGCAAAACGGACACAACGGACGAGCAAAATGTTCCATCCGTTGTTATCCGCTCTCAAAAGGTGCAAAAATTTGCATAACCGGAGCGGATAACATGGACGGGGGGAGGACGCAGGGCGGATGGAAAGCGGATGCGGAACGGAAGCCTAGCGGATGGAAGCGGATGGCACATCCACAGGGCTTCCGGGGGGCCTCAGCAAAGAGGACGCGGAACGGATGAAGCGGATGCACAGCGGATGAAGCGGATGCAGAGCGGAAGCCTAGCGGATGCACAGCGAAAGCCTAACGGATGCCTGTCGTTAATTGCACATGCGGGGAGGATGCATTGCGCAAGCCACACGGATATAAAGGGAAGCAGCTCGCACGTGGCCAGCATTCGGAGGAAAGACCTGCTGCAGGATACATCGAGTCCTTGCCTGCCCTGCCTGAATGTCTGCCTGCAAGCCTTGCTGCCAGCCTTCCTGCCAGCCTGCCTCCAAACCTCCTGGCCAGCCTCCCTGCCAGCCTTGCTCTCTGCCTGCCTGCCAGCCTTGCTGCCAGCCTGCCTTCCAGCCTCCCTGCCAGCCAATCTGCCTGCCAGCCTTGGTGCCTGCCTGCCTGCCTTCCTGCCAGCCTTCCTGCCAGCCTTGGTGCCAGCTTTCCTGCCAGCCTTGGTGCCTGCCATCCTCCCTGCCAGCCAGCAACCCACAACCATGGGGAAGAAGCAAAAGTCTCAGCAACCTGCCACCATCCCTGGTAAGAGGGACAGGGCCACCCTCCCGCCCCCTGTCCCTGACTCTGCTTCTGCTGGGGCTTCTGCTGCTCGGGCTCGCTCTTCTGGTGCTGGAGCTTCTGCTGAAGCTGCTCCTGGCGGTGGTGCTTCTGCTGCTGCGTACTCTGCTGAAGCTGCTCCTGGTGGTAGTGCTTTTGCTGCTGCGTACTCTGCTGAAGCTGCTCCTGGTCCTGCTGGTCCTGCTCGTGCTCCTGGTCTTGCTCATCCTGCTCGTCCTGCTCATGCTCGTGCTCCTGGTCCTGCTGGTGCTGCTGGTGCTGCTGGTGCTGGTGCTGCTGGGGCTCCTGGGGCTCCTGGGGCTTACTCTGCTGCTGCTGATCCTGGTTCCTACCACCTGGGAGCCCCTCTGATGAGGGCCCATCTGGCCCTGCCAAAGGGAGGAAGAGGTGTATGCGGGGATGGGAGAGGAGGCAATACTTCATTGAGGTGGAACATAAGGATGAGGTGCTGGAGTGGCTGAGAGAGAATGACTATCAATGGAGGAAGGGACACCGGCTGTACAGGGACACCAAAAGGAAGCAGGCTGCTTGGAGAGAGAGGGCGGAGAGTATGGGTTACACTTCGGAGGTGCTCCTCGGCTGGTGGAAGCACATGCACACCTGGTACGGGAAGCTGCACCTGAAGAAATCTGGCCAGGCCACAGTTAAGCTGACGGACCGAGAGACCTACGTCATGGCCAGGTGCAGCTTCCTGGAGGGTGAGATCCGCCACCGAGGAGCACCAACAGCCCCTCTCACGAACCTCTCTCTCCGGCAGCCTGCTGAGAGTCAGTCCTCTTCCCGCCGAGAGTCAGTCCCTGTCTCCAGGCAGGTTTCTGTGGAGCGTGCCACGGCGGAGAACCCGCGGACAGGTGTGGTAAGCGTGGTGGAGTGCATAGAGGACTCCCTGGTGCGGTGGGAGAAAGGAGACATCGAGTCCACCACACTCCTAGCCGCATCCACCTCCCCCCAGCTCCGCCTCCGCAGAAAGGCAGAGAGCCGGACAGCTGGAGGGGCAGAGCCACAATGTCCTGCTGGAGATCAGGGACACCATCCGCACCAGCATAGATCTCCTCTCTCAGCTGGTCCACACCGACTCCTCATCCTCCAACCGCAAGCCCTTCCTCACCTATGTCAACCAGACCCTCAGGAACATGGAGGAAGCCCAGTACCAGGTGGTGAAGGACCGGATCACCGAGCTACTTCACAACCCTCCAGATCCAGAGGAACCTGCTCCCACCCAGCCCAGGTCTGCTCCTCCACCCCAGGTGATGTCCCTCCCATTCCAAGGCTTTCCACAGCCCCTCACCTACCAGAGCTACGGCTACCAGGAGGTCCAGCAGCACAGGCAGCAGCCCTTCCCAGTCCAGGCACAGAGTCATCGGACGACACCGTTGCCACCGGTTCCACTGATGCCACCGATGCCAGCCACGCCAATGATGCCACTGACGCCACCAATGCCACCCACACCACCGATGCCACCCATGCCAGTCCTCACCCAGCTGCAGAGCAGACAGCCCCACTACACTACTCCTTCCTCCACCCCACAGCCAAGCCCGGCCTCAGTACATCTGTCATCAGTACTGGGGCTGACACCCCATGGCATGGAGGAAGGACCTCTCAGCATCACGGGGCTGAGCCAGCTGTCTGAGAGCTTCCTCAACACATCGTCTCCTGTTGTCCTCTCAGGGCCAGGCACCCCAATGACGATACAGACCAGCACTCCAGCACCACCCACCTCCACAGCACCTGGACCCTTCACCCCTGAGACTGGGCACGCCTCCGAGTGACCAAGAAGAGTGCCAGAGACCGGGTAGCTGGCTACCTGTGGACTTTATTTGGACACTTGACTTGGGTCATTTTTGTTTTACAGCTTATTGTTCAATAAAGTTTATATTTGATTCACACACTTGCTTCATTTCTTTTTTTTAATAAAGTCTTGGTAGAAACTTTTAGAATTGGTTTAAGCCTTTGCATGCTTGTGGGATGGGTTAAGATAGCAGTGGGATGGGCAGGGATACCTGTGGGATGGGTAATAGCTGTGGGATGGGTAAGGATAGCAGTGGGATAGATAAGCCTCCAGTGCAAGTACAGTGGGACTGTACGGTCCACCCTCCCTGGTGCCACACCTATGGCCCTTTATTATCAATGATAATGTAATAATCATCCACACATGTCAACACAAACACAACTCTTTATTAAATGCCCTGTTCATTGTAGTCCCACCCAACATACATGGCCCAATCTCATCCGTGTGATGAGACAGGCTGAAGGAAGCACCCATTAATCATCTATCATCCTGTCTTGCCACCCCACTGCTCCAGCTGGGGAGTTGCACCAGTGTCTCAGGAGGTTGCGCTGCTTCTTCCCTTCACGTGAGGCTCTGTTGGGGCCTTGCACACCCTTAGTGTCTATCAGGTTTCGCCCTTGCCTCCATTCCCCAGGCTCCATGTCCCCATTGCCTTGTTGGAGGTCCACGAGCCTGTTCTGCAAGACCGGGTAGCGGGTGTGCATGAGATTGGGCAGGATGCAGCAAGCTTCCACGATCCTCCTCACAGTCTCTGGGCGATGCTGCATGGTGGTGAGAAGTACCTGGAACCTGTTGGCCAGGATGTCAAAGGGGTTCTCCACCACCTGCCTTGCCCTGGACAGCCTGTAGTTGAAGATCCTCTCTTCACGGGTGAGGAGTCTGGAGGTGTAGGGCTTCATGAGGTAGGTTGTGAGGGAGAAGGCGTCATCCCCCACGATGAAGTAGGGCACATCTTGCGTGTCGTTGGGCAGGGGGTCTGGATCTGGGAAGCCCATGATGAGGTTGCGTTCCAGCCCCTCCTTGAGGTGACTGGCATTGTATACCTGGGCATCTGAACATGAGCCGCTGCCTGAAGCATCGATGTACATGAACTTGTAGTCAGCATCGACCATGGCAAAGAGGACGATGCTGAAGAAGCCCTTGTAGTTGAAATAAGTGGAGCCCGACTTGGGTTGTGCTTTGCAGGCCACGTGCTTGCCATCTATGGCTCCAACGGTGTGGGGGAAGTTCCACCTCTGATACCACTGCTCTGCAACTTTCTTCCATCCTTCATCAGTGGATGGCCTGCACCATTTCTCTGGCTACAATGCTGATGGTGTTGTGTGGCACCCTCCCGCCGTACTGCATGCTCCTGTAAGTGGTCCCTGAGGCCAGGTGGCGCAGAGTGAGTGCCACCTTGAGCCCAGGTTCCAGGCTGGGCGGGAAGTTGGTGTTTGCCTTGGTCAACCTGGGTGTCAGGTCCTGCACAACTTCATCAAACATGGCTGGAGGCATCCTCATGAAGTTCTGGAACGCCCGAGTGTCTTCGTTCCTGAGCTCCACCATCAGCTTGTTGTACAGCCCGTACTCTGCTCTTCTCCCGATCCATCTTCGGACCCAGACGCTTCTTGGCCGCCTCCTTTTCTTCCCGTAGTAGAGTTCACAGAGCCTGTAGATGGCTTCGCACTGTTGCAGAAGGATGGTGGCTGCCAAAAGGACTGTGTTACGTTCCACGGTTGACATGACTGGATGCTGTGGAAGAGCAAGAGTCAGATGAAGGCTGCAGAGGTCTGCACAGGTGGGCTGCTGGTCTGAAAGTGAGATGCAGATAAGTTGCTCCACCTTTTTATAGGCAGTATAGGTGTCCCTTTGCATCCTCTAGGCATCCTCTAGGCATTCTCTAGGCATCCTCTAGGCATCCTGTAGACATCCTTAATATCCGAGATAGGTCCCCTCTGCGAACATTTTTTCCATTTTAAATGCTTTGTTTCCGTGCTGCATCCATTCTGCATCTGTTCTGCATCTGTTCTGCATCCGTTCCGCTTCCTCCCTGCATCCGAGTGGATGCGAATTGTGCGGATGCGGAACGGATGCCTGGCGGATATAGCGGATGCATAACGGATGCATAACGGATGCGTAGCGGATGTGTAGCGGATGCAGAACGGAGGAATTGGATACATTTTCCACGCAAAAGTTTTGAGCAGCTCAAAACCTTCTGAGAGGATGAAACGTCCATAAACAGATGCTGGACGGATAGAGAGGAAGCAAAACGGAGGCAGTGAGTACATCGCGTTAACCAGTGGATGGCAAGCTTTTTTGTCCGTTTTACATCCTCTTTGCATCCGTTGGTGCAGTGTGACAGGGGCTTTAGGTATAAAGTCAGCTGATTTTGAGCCAGTCATTCTCTCTCAGCCCTAGGAAGATCATAGATCATAGAATAATAGAGTTGGAAGGGATTTTGGAGGTCATCTAGTCCAGCCCCCTGAAAGCAAAGGCAAACCAGTTCTGAAAAACCTTGTCAAGGAGATCGCAGGGACTTGTCTAGGCTGTTGCCAGGAATGAAAAACTGACTCAAACTGACACAACTATCAGACATCGATCCCAATCTTTCAAAGAACAAAAAATGAACATCTCAGCAACCATTTACTTAACATTCTTCTTATGCCTTTTCCAGTATACTTAATGCCCTATTGTTGAATTGCTGAAGTTCCAGGTTTGGAGAGGACGACTTGCATATTTTTTCTCTCACTTGCTTGATTTATATGGCTACTCAATTTGTAACCATGACCATGGGTGACTTATCATTTGAAGAAAATACAAAAACGGGGAATTAAATATCCATGATCGAAACAAACAATGACAAGATAGCAGAATTAACAGAAGGAATAAACAAAAGAAACTGAAGCCAACCAACCAACACATGGATGATTCAAGGGTCTTGGATTCTAGATCAGTAGTGGGATTCAAATTTTTTTACTCCCGGTTCTGTGGCCGTGGCTTGGTGGGTGTGGCAGGGGAAGGAGACTGTAAAATCTCCAGTCAGAGGTGGGATTTGCCAATTCTCTGAACTATTCAAAATTTCTGCTACCGGTTCTCCAGAACTCGTCAGAACCAGCTGAATACCACCTCTGTTCTAGATGGGCTCACTCCAAGTTCTGGCTCCATGGGAAAGCATCAGGTTTTGAGGCTCTTGAGGAAGGACAAGAAGAAATGTGGCTATCTGAATCTTGGAGGGGGGGGGCAAAATGCAGGGGCCAGGGACGATGTTCCGAAAAACAAGCACTACCACAGAGAAGGCGTAGCAGCTTGGACTCACCAGGTGGCATTGTTTCGTGGAACAAACCTGAAGTATGCCAGATCTCACTGACAAGAGTAAAGACAGTTGGAGAGACCAGCTCTGTGCTATGAAGAGATTATAGGCGACAATCAGCACCTTGAATTGCACCCAGAAATTTATCAGGAACCGGTGTGATCACAAAGCAGTGGTGTTACATGGCTGCCTCAACTTGCATCTATAACTATTTGGATCCAATGAAGCTCCCGTGTAGGTTTTCAATGGCAGCCTCATGTGTTGCAGTAGTCTAGATACTATTAGGGGAGTAACTTGCAATAGCACTTAGATTTATATACTGCTTCACAGTGCTTTACAGCCCTTTCTAACTGGTTTTATAGAGTCAGCCTATTGCCCCCAACAATCTGGGTCCTCATTTTACCCACTTCGGAAGGATGGAAGGCCGAGTTGAGATTTGAACTTGAGCCTGATGAGATTTGAACTGCCAGATTGCAAGCAGCCAGCAGCCAGCAGAAGTAGCCTGCAGTACCGTACTCTAACCACTGTGCCACCACAGCTCTAGGGACATGAGTTTAGAGCTTCCCAGTCCAGGAGCCATTGATAATCAAGATGTATTTCTGCAAGGGAAATTTCTGATGATATCATCTATCGATGCTGCATTTCACTTGTGGTTTCTGCTTCATGGGTGATGATGTCCGGCCTGCTCAGCTGCGTTGTAACAGCAAAACAATAAGAATGAGTAAAAGGGACAAAATATTATAACCATGTGGGGAAAAATGATACCGAAGTGGACAGGCATATTCTGTGTGTGTTTAACTTTTGAAAAAGAGATTGGTTTTTGGCATATGAATTACAATACCAGTCACAATTGATCCCCAAATGTATGCCAAGTGAAAAATTTGTTAAGTGACTTTTGTCCCATTTTATGATTTTTCTTGTCCCGTTTGTTAAGTGAATCGTTACAAATCCTGAGTGAATCTTAATATCCCCGTTGATTTTGCTTGTCAGAATGTCACAAAAGGGGATCACGTGACTCCAGGACACTGTGACTGTCATAAATATGAACCAGTTGCGAAGTATCCCAATGTAAATTACGTGATGACCATGGGGATTTTGCAATGGTCATAAAGGTGAAAAGCAGTCATAAGTCACTTTTTTTTCAGTGCTGTTGTAAACTTTGATCACTAAATGAACTGTTATAAGTCGAGGACTACCTGCACAGGGTTGGCTTACAACCAATCAGTTAGTGATCATTCAAAGTGGCAATGGTACTGAAAAAAAAGGTGACATGGCTGGTCCTCACACTTATGGCCATCGTAACATCCCCACACTCACATGATCATAATTTAGGCACTTGGCAACTGGCATGTATTTATGACAAGTGCAGCATACCTGGGATCACCTGATTGTTGTCAGCAATCTTCCCTGGCAGCTTCTGACAAGCCAAATCAACAAAGCAAGCTGGATTCCCTTCATAACCTCATGCTTCACTTAACAACTGAGCTGATTTGCTTAACATCGCTGGTGTGAGATTGAAATGTCTCAGTTGAATCCACCAGAGACACTGTGAACAATGTAAGAGCTTTATTTGAACTTTGACAAAAGTTGGCCTTCTGTGCTCATGCCAGTAGAGCCACCGAAGAGCGAAGACATAGGTGAGTACATGATGTTTAAATACATTTCCAAGACCCCTGTCCTGGTTACTGCCCCTTATCATCATTGGTCAGATGGTTTTGGATGCACAATCTTCCCAGCAACCCAAACCCCGACAGTTGCTTCATCCTGATAACTGTTAGCACTCTCCGTGGCAAAAATGGCAATAAAATAAGGAGCGACTTCCTTAACAACCACCGTGCTTAGCAATGGAAGTTCTGGTCCCTATTGTGTGTGTAAGTCAAGGACTACCTCTTCTGGACAGATGCTAGGCTCTGCCTACTTTGATATTGGTCAGGAAGGGTATGTTTTGATTGGCTGTCAGTTCTCAGCAAGCACCACAGATCTGGGCACGAATGATCTCTGTTCAGAAGGTTTCAGCTGGACAAAGCGCTCACTCTTTTAATTTCTCTCACTCTCAGAGATATTCTGAAGAAGATGGGTGGATAAGAAATATGAAACACAAATAAATAAAAATTCATTCTTACTAGACAGTTTATTTGCTACCTAACAAAGTTCCCCAGATATATCTTCAGCGCATCCCCGAAGCTCCTTCCCAATCTCTCATCTCCTTTTTTCTTTTTAATTTGTTTCCACAATTGCTTTCTTTGAAGATGCCCAGTTCTGTGCCAGGCTTATTGTGAGGGTTAGGAAAGAAGAAAATACATCACCTTCTAAAGATGGATAGGATTCCCCTCCCAAGCTTTTCAGTCCAACATGGCTTCACATCTTTCCAAATCATTAGCTCCCAATAAAAAAAATACAGACATAAACCAGACATTCCACAAAGCCATGAAGAAGCAATTTTCCTAAGAAAGAAAAATTCTCCATTCTTTCGACATTACTTGGGGAAGTACAGCCAGAATTCATGTGTTACATTTAAAGGGATTGGCTGTTATAGGACCGCAGCAGTGTTATTTCTGCCCATTATATCAACCAAGCAGAAATATACAGCCTTGCCTACAAACTGCATTTATTCATGATTTCATACCTTTCCACTGGGAGCACACATACCTTTCCACGCATGTTTGTGTTAAGAGTTCACCCAAGGGAGTGGGGGATTAGAATCTAACTCTTTTGAGCTGTCATCTCCTTTCTGAGACCCAAGGTGCTTTTTTCAGGAGGCAACTGTACATTTTTGTTTTTTTCTATTGAAGACCTTTTGCTTCTCATTCATGAAGCTTCTTCAGCTCTGACAGGATAATGGGGGAATAAAGAAAAAATAAAAATCAAGAGAAAACAAGAAAGTCCAGTTGCCTCCTGAAAAAAAGCACCTTTGGGACAACCATGACCTGGATGACTGGGAATCTCTATAGACTTTTAGCTATACAATTTGGGATGAACACCCTTTGAGTGGTGTGGGAGCAGGAATGGATTTCCAGAGAGAGAAAAACTGCAGACGACAGGAACCAGAAGCACAACTCAGGTGACCGTGAGGACACAGATAACCTCCAAGTGCTTCAAAGACCCACTAAAAGGATGCAAATGACCAGGTGTCTGCAAGGAACATGAATCCTTCCATTCTGCACCATCTAGTCAGAGCTGAATAAGCTCCTTGGATGAGAAAGGAAATGTCTTCAAAAGAAAAAACAAAGTCCAGTTGCCTCCTGAAAAAGCACCTTTGGGACAACCATGACCTGGATGACTGAGAATCTCCATATCCTTTCTGAGATGTTCCACAATTCTTTCAGGAGATGCAGCAAGGAACAATTTGGTCAAAGGGAATAGAAATGGTTTTTCTGTCGTGGCAACTTCAAAAGCTGTCCTGGGCCTTTTCTTCCCAGGCTTTTGCTATAGTTGTAATGAGGCATCCTGATCAAGAGACAATTGTTTTGTCTTCTCAGTCCTAACAACGATTTGATCACAGGGAGAGAGGAAAAGGAAGAAGCAGTGGGTAAGGAAGGAACAATTATTTGGATTCCTGTTAAATTCCGTAAAGGCATTTGCACAATTACAAACTTTTCCTAGAAACATCTTCCCCTCAGGACCAAAGGTTAGCAAGGTTCTAACAATGTTTCTCAACTCTGGCAAGCTTAAGATGTGTGGCGTTCATCTTCCAATAAGCGCAACCTGTTCACAACCCTGGAAGTAATTTATGTGATCCACAATAATTTCCTTTTAATAACAGTACATTCCTCTGAAGTTTCACACAGTTCGGTGCTTTTCAAACTTGAGATGTCTGGACTTCAACTTTCAGAATTCCCCAGCCAGCATGGGGAAGTTGAAAGCCACACACATTTTGAAGTTGCTGAGGTTGATAAATATTGTTCTTCACAGGGCACTTCCGGATCATCCACTGTTTCAAACCATCTATATTTTCAGATCTCGCAAAACGAAGCAAGACTGGAGTGGGGTCTTCTAATGTTTTAGAACAGCAGGGCAGAATAAGAAGAGGCATTTTTCTCTTGAAAGCCAGCAGAGAACTGAAGCCAATCAGACAGACTGCTCTTTCTGGCCAATTGAGGAGCAAAATAATATTTCAGCCATTAAGTATCCATCCACCAGCCACAAAAGTGTGCTTTTCACTCCTTCAGTTTTATAGCAAGTGGTAATCCTCCCTTTTTCCTTTGGAAGAATACACTGTAAGCTTGTTGCTTCTTTGCTTGCTGTGGGATGGCTTAACATGAATAGAATAAAATACTTTATTGGCCAAGTGTGATGAGACACACAAGGAATTTGTCTGGTGTAAATACTCTCAGTATACATAAAAGAAAAGATACATTCATCAAGAGCTGAGAATCATACAACATTTAATGATAGTCATAGGATACAATAAGCAATCAAATCATACTAGGAAACAGTCAATATACATCGTAAGGATACAAGCGACAAAGTTACAGTCATACAGTCACAAGTGGGAGGAGATGGGTGATAAGTGATGAGAAGATTAACAGTAATAGTAGTGCAGACTTTGTAATAGTTAAACAGTGTTGAGGGAATTATTTGTTTAGCAGAGTGATGGCTTTTGGGAAAATACTGTCCTTGTGTCTAGCAGTGCTCTATAGCGTCATTTTGAGGGAAGGAGTTGAAACAGTTTATGTCCAGGATGTGAGGGGTCGGTAAATATTTTCACAGCCCTCTTTTTTTTACTCGTGCAGTATACAGGTCCTCAATTGAAGGCAGCTGGGTCGTAATTGTTTTTTCTGCAGTCCTAATTACCCTCCGAAGTCTGTGTCTGTCCTGTTGGGTTGCAGAGCCAAACCAGACAGTTATTGAGGTGCAGATGACAGACTCAATAATTCCTCTGTAGAACTGGATCAGCAGCTCCTTGGGCAGTTTGAGCTTTCTGAGTTGGCGCAGAAAGAACATTCTTTGTTGTGCTTTTTTGATGACATTTTTAATGTTAAGTGTCCATTTTAGGTCATGCGACATGGTAGAACCAAGAAATTTAAAGGTCTCTTCTGTTGATATGGTGTTGCCTAGTATTGTAAGAGGTGGTAGTATGGGAGGGTCTCTCCTAAAGTCTACCACCAGTTCATGTCACTACTGTGTTGGGGTCTGTATGCAATCATGCCCAAACCTTATCGCTGTGAGAAAGCCAAAACTGGGGCTGGGTGAAGCCTGGCACATTTCCCAATTGCCATGCACACATGCAAGAAAATTTGCCGGCTGCCTGTGCTGCAAAAATCCATGCAAACTGCACTTAGTGGTTTTCCAAAACTTCGGTAGCAGGAGGATTCACAGATCACCTGCAATGGTAAATCCTTAGCAGTGGTTTAGGGCTGACAGGTCCTGAGCCTCAGTTCACTTCCTGAGAAGATCTGGATCCAAATGGGTCAATTCTGAAGTCCAAACTTGACCAAACTTTGCCCAACAAATGGGTCTTTCCATCCTCCACAGAGATTTGGTGGTGGACCCAGCTTTTATAGGGGCAGAAAACTCTGCTTCGTACAGGTAGTCCTCAACTTACGACCACAATTGAGTCCAAATTGTATGTTGCCAAGTGACATATTAATTCAGTGAGTTTTGCCCCATGTTACAAATTTTCTTGCCCGATTTGTTAAGTGAATCACTGCGGTTGGTAAATTAGTAATCCAGTCGTTAAGTGAACCTGGTTTCTCCATTGGCTTTGTCTGCCAGAAGATTGCAAAAGGGGATCCCCTGACCTAAGACGACTGCAACTGTCAATAAATGTGAGTCAGTTGTCCAGGATCTGAATGTAAATCACACGGGCCCCGGGGGACCCTGCAATGGGGTGAGAAACGATCGTTAAGTCTGTTCTTTCAGTGTCGTTGTAACTTTGTAACAGTCACCAAGGGGAGTGTTGTAAGTCGAGGAGTACACAGAATCCCGGAGCTCTGGAGGTCCTTCTACAGGGCAAGGGACATGTATCCACTGGGCATTTCTTCCTTCTGGGATGGGATTTGCGGGGCGGGGGGGGGGGGACCTCTTTTTTTGTTCCTTGAAGGGGGGGGGGGGGGGGGAGGAGAGAGGAGGAGGAGAAGAGGTGAGGGCTGCGGGGCAGCACATGCGTAGCTGGGGTCCTTTATCCAATCAGAGGTTCGCGCCCCCCTCCCCCCGCCGCCCACCTCCTCCTAACTAAAACCAGGCAGTGAGGTCAATTCGCGACGGGGCGGCCCAGGGGGGTCCGTCCACCTGCGAGGCGCGACGGGTTTCCCGATCTGTCTTTCGCCTTTTCCCTCACCGGCTTCCCCCCCCCCCCCCCCCCCCCCCCCCCCCCCGCTTTTTTTCTTTCTTTCTTTTTTTTTTTTTGGGGGGGGTAAACTGTGCGCGCGCGTCCAGGTTCCAGGTGTGGAGGCAGGGAGGGGCGCGCGGCGCGGCTACGAGCCCGTCGCTGTCCGAGCGGGAACGGAGCCCGACGAACTGGAAGGTGGCGCCGGGAGGAGGAGGAGGAGGAGGAGGAGGAGGCGACGGCAAGAGGGCGATGCTGTTGCTGCTGCTGCTGCCGCTGAGGAGAAGGAGGAGGAGGAGGAGGGGGAGGGGGAGGGGGAGGAGGGCAAACCGGAGTCCCCGGACTGCTGCTCCAAGGAAATGCGGCAGGCGGGTTCGCCGCGCCGCCGCCGCCGCTGAAACGCCAAGCCCCGGCCCCAGGTGAGTCGTCCTCCCTCCCTCCCAGCTCCCCTTCCTCACGCGTCGCCCCCGGAGGCGGCGGCAGGGAAACGGCCGTGCCGAATGAAGCCGGGCTGCGGCTCCCACGAGTTTTAGACGGCGTGGCGAGGCGGAGGAGAAACCCCCGCGCACAAGTCGCGGCAGCCTGGCGGAGCGCCTCTGGGAGCCTCCCTCGGTCGGCGCGGGTCAGTTTCCCCGGCCGAGGGAGGCTCTTCGCCGGAGGAGACGGCGGCTGGGGCGCGGGGGAAAGAAATCTTCCCGTTTTCCACTCAAACGTTTGAGTGAAACGTTTTTGGGTTTGTTTGGTTTTTTTTTTTGGGGGGGGGGTGTTTGGGGGGCGCCGAGCCTCGCGACCCTCTGCCCCTCGGCTCGTGACTGCCGGCCCTCACTCGGCGCCTTTCCACATCTCCGCCTGAAGAAGATGGGACTTGTAGTCCAAGCCATCTGGAAGGACTCCAGGCTGAGAAAAAGTGAGAAGCCGACCCGCGTCTCTGAGGCAATCCGGCGGCTGGAGGCGAGGCGCCCCCACACGGTAGTTGTGACGGGCTTGGGGGTTTCTGTCTTCTCTGCTCGGCCTGGCCTGACTGAATAAGTCTGGGGTGTGTGTGTGTGTGGGGGGGGGGGTGATACCAAATAGACTGCGAGGACCCTCCGTTGCAGCGGAGGGGAGGCAAGCCCTCGGCTTCGGGCTGACCTTGGGATGCGGGATGCCCACCCGCGGGGGTTCAGGCTGGGGAAGCCGACGACGGGGAGGAGCGCGCTGCGCTGCCCACTCGGGCCAAGAGACGAGGGCCGGGGGAGGGGGGGGGTGGGCGGTGGAAGGGGGGGAAGAAGGCCGGCTGGGTAGGCTAGCTGGAAGTCCCAACGGGGTTGTGTCGCAGGGGACGGTCAGGGTTGTGCGGTGGGCCGAGTGTGTGTGGGGATCTTCGTCCCAAGCTTGGGGTTTTCTGAATTGGGCATCTGGGGCGGAAGTAGGCAAGCTGGCCCCTTCGCCCATCAGCTCCACTTTGCATCGCCATGGCCGGTCCTAAAGGGAGAGGGTGCAGTACGAAACACCCCTAAAACCCCAGGCTAAGAAAGTGTGTGTGTGTGAGGGGGGTGTATAGGATCCGGATTCCTGGTGAAGGAGGGCCCAGCATTTGTTTAGGGAGGAGATGGGGGTTGCTTGGTCTCTCAACAGAACAAACAGTTAATTGGACTGCAAAGCCTGAAGAGGGCCAGAAATCTTAAGTATTCCAGCCTAACCATATTATGGGGGAGGGGGAAGAACCTCAGCACGTTTTTTTTTTTTTCTGGGTGTACAGTATGGCCTGCCTTCCTCTGACACCCACAACAATCTGCTTCACTGTCTCTGCCCTCCTCGCCGCCTCCACACCGTGGCAAAAATTTCACCCTTTGCCCAGGGTGTTGCAAAGACCTTAAAGGAAAGAAAAAGAAGCGACCTGAATATAAAACGGGATTAGAATCCAACACGCTTTTCCGTGAGAAGCAAGAGAGTGGCTGACATTACATGTGTGTGTCTACTATTCCTTACCTGAAATCCTGTTGCAGGTTTTCTCCCCTCCATTTGGCTGTAAGTGAAAAAAGGTATTGAGAAGGGGGATATTTTGTCTGTGGCCCTCAGTCTAGCCCAGTGTTTGTCAACCTTGGCAGCTTGAGGATATGTTGGAGTGGGGAATTCTGGGAGTTGAAGGCCACAGTCAAGGTGCCAAGGTTGAGAAATACTGGGATAGCCTGTCATCAGGCTGTCTGGGACATCATTTGTTGGGTTTGTAAAATTGATTTTATGGCACAGCTTGCTGGACTTGGTTGTTTTTGCCATTGCTATTTTTGGACCCATAACTGGATGTTTAATATGTTTTTACTATAATTTTACTGTGCTTTGGGGAAAGGGTTGTTTTTGTTTTTGTTTTTTGCTGGAAGACAGCTTACAAAAGTATGTGGGTCCATTTTTGCAATTTCAAGAGGACATCTTAATGGAAGGTTGTGAATGCAACACATGTCCTTGGCATGCACGGTGTCAGGTATGGGTCGTGCCTATCACGGACTATCATGAAGACTTGATGAACCCTTTGCCATTCAATTATGCATGACTCTATCTAAGTCATCTAAGAGTTGCCACAACCAAAATGCACAATTGAGCGATCTTTTTTTCCTCATGCTTTTCTTTACCCTGGGCAATGGGAGAAGTCTTCCCTTTACTTTTTTGTGTGGAAATTCAGTACTTGGGTGTGAGCATAGAACATCCAAAATCTGTTTAGTGGGCTTTATGCCAGAAAGAGTAGAGAGGACTAAAGTTGGGGGTTTTTTTGGATAACATATATTGGTATCTTCATCTTGCTTTAAGATTGGAATCTTAAAAAAAAAAAGATTGACAACAATGGATTTAGGAAATGATTACATGAAATAATGAATTGGAGGAGGGTTTTAAATGGAGGAAATTAGTTATCCTAGTCGTCTGTGGATGAAGTGTAGTCCCATGAGGATGTCTGTGTGCTTCCCTAGATTGCCTGTCTTTGATGTATTATTGCTTACAGTTCTAAACAAACTCATTTCTTGACTGTAGCTAAGTCAGTCTCTTTCCTGCTTCACTTATAAAAATGAAAGCATTGATGTCTCTTTGCCAAGCTGCAGAGCCTGGGAGATAAATGATGGGTGTGAGATGCCCAGAAACGAAGTTAGCATTGATGCTGGGGAGGTCAAGAGTTAGGTTAGCTGGCTAAATTATTATGCTTCTCCATCAAACATGTCCTTTGGATCGCACCTGTGAATGGAAATGGCAAAGGGAATATTAATTTGTAGAGGGTTTAACCTTGAAGAGAAGGCTGGATCTTATGATTCCCTTTTCTGTCCTCAAAGTGCATCATCTGTATTGTGGATTTTTATTACCTCCAGAAATACTCTTCCAGTTGAGGTGGAGGTATTAAAAATTAAAATAAGTTTAGGAATAAATGACCAAATAATTTTGGAGCCTTGGTGCTCTTTGAGCTTGGTTGGGGTTTTTTTGCAAACATTTCATTACCCAATGCAAGAAAACAACTGAGTCCAGAGACCACCAGGGACTCAAGAGTTCAACCCTGAGCTACAAATATTTTTTGGTTGGGACCAGGGAATTGTTTGGAATGCCTGACTGGTGGACCACCATCTTTTTTGAAACATAGCCTATATTCTCAACACATGCTCACTTATCTACTGAACATCTGAAACAAGTAGTCCAACCCATACCTCTTTCCTTGGAAATCTGTATTGATGAAAAGGGTTTTTAAAAGGCAACATAAAGGATGCAGGAACTATAGTTATTTTTATATGAGAGAAGAGAAGAAAGTTTCTTACAGTTTTGCGGGGAAAGGGGAAATGTTGGTGACAACAACTTTTTTTTACTTGATGCCACCAAACATTTTTGCATTAAAAAGTGGATAGAAGTTTTTAATTCTTCTTCACTCATGAAATTAGAATCCAGGGCATTCAATAGATTTGTGTTTGGAGATTCAAAACAGGTTATAAATGAGGGTCTTTAAGGAGTACATAGTCAGCCAGTGAAATTCTGTGTGACAAAATGAGTTTATTATTTATTTGTTTGTTTGTTTGTCAAGAGATTATAAGATTACAGGTATAAGTATAACATAGTTATGAATACATGAAATGGATACATATAAGAAAAATTAAAAAAAACAATAGGACAGGGATGGTAGGCACATTGAAGAGCTTATGCACACCCCCTACTGACCTCTTAGGAAAGGGGTGAGGTCAATAGTAGACAGTCTAAGGTTAAAAGTTTTTGGGGTTTGGGGAAGAAACTACAGAGTTAGGTAGAGTATTCCAAACATTGACCACTCTGTTCTTGGAGTCGTATTTCCTGCAATCAGGTTTGTTGCGGTTTACCTTGAATTTATATCTGTTATGTGCTCTTGTATTGTTATTTACTGTTCCTGATCTGGATAGCTTTAAAGGGGGATAAGTCAAATTCCTAGAGGATTCTGAATATGTTGAGTGTCCTGAGACCGGTGTGGATGTGAATGGATAGTAGTAGCTGAGAATAAATATGAGGGAATAATTACATCTCCTTGGTTTGAACAACTGCCCTTCTGTTCAACTGTGATTTTCATGACCAGAATTGCTTTCAGTATTTCTTTCCTTTTTTAATATTCAGGGGAAAATTCAGCATCAGCATCTTTTTTGTGCAAATGTTGGTGATCATTTCCTTGCAGAGAAATGATCTTGGAGAGGGTAGGGAGCAGTCATGCATGTAAATTTTCCATTAGAAAATAATGGAAATGCAACACACAAAAACTGAACATGAATGGAGAGGAGTGCCAAAGACAATAAGGCCGCCATTTTGTGCAAACCTAGGCACGCTTGCTTGCTCATCACATTTATGTCTTGCCTTCCTTTAAGGAGTTTACTAATCTCAGAGACTTCATGTCTCAATGGAGGTTTACCTAGGCTTTAGTACAGACTTATGACCTCAACTTACGACCACAATTGAGCCAAAAAATTATGTTGCTAAGTGAGACAGTTGTTAAATGAGTTTTGCCCCATTTTATTACCTGTCTTTCCACAGATAATTAGAATAGAACAGAACAGAAAGAGATATTGGAGGTCTTCTAGTCCAGCCCCCTGCTCAAGCAGGAGAACCTATACCATGTTGTTAAGTGTATCACTGCAGTTAAGTTAGTTACGTAGTTGTGAAGTGAATCTGTCTTCTTCATTGGCTTTGCTTGTCAGAAGGTTGCAAAAGGTGATCATATGACCCTAAGATCCCAGTTGCTGATCACCTGAATTTTGATCATGTGATTGTGGGTATGCTACAGTGGTCGTAAGGATGCAAATTGGTCCTATTGAAGAAAGTAATCTCATGGCTTAAATTTTTGGAAGATGAGGCTATGAAATGCAAGTGGAACCTCTACATGATATTCGTTTGTTACAAAGTGAAAAGAGATGTGATATTATGAAGGGCTGAACTGCCATTTTGGGGTAAAAGTCCAAGACCATCGTGGTCTTAAATATCTCAGTCCTACTGTTTTCATTGTGCTTTACACCTTATTACAGTTCTTATACTTTATCAAGTTTAGAGGACAAATACTTAAAGAGAAAGATGACTCTGAGCACATCCTCCACTAACACATTTATTAAAACTAAGCATGTGGTCATTTTATACAATGTTCCCCTAAGCTTTCTTTTTAATATATGGAATCTTCAAGTTACAATTGGTCACTTAGCATCCAAAAAGCTACTTACAAGCCAGTTTCAAAATCCCCATGTTAGTTCCTCTTCCATAGTAAAATCAGGTCCAGTCACAAGGTGACCTGCTTTATTGTTGCAATGACTTTTGACCATTATTGCCTAGCTCAATTGTCATAATTCAAAGACTGCCTGTACTTTAAGGAGGTATGTCCCTCTTTTAGCATTGTTGTGTTAAATAATGGAGGAGTAAAGACTCTTGATTATAACCCAGAAGTAAATCTAGATTTACTAAGATTGTGGTAAATTCGGTTCTCTGAAAACTGTGATTTTTGAGTATGGTTCAGATTATGGTAAGAATGGATTGTGTAAAGTAGTGCTTGATAGCTTTTTTTTTTTTTAAACAAGTGTTTCTATGCCCAAGGATCTTTCTGCATATTATCCAGTGCTCCTTTTTCTTCAGGCTAATGTAAAAAAAAATTTTTTAACACACAATACATTTTGGGGGGATTTGTCTTATATGGCTTAGTGATTTCTTAATGGTTGATCCCAACCACTTCCAAGGTTTACACTGCAGTTCACAGAATCTCTTTCAAAAGAATCATGAAACTCTAGGTAATGAAATATAACACATTTGGAGATCAGAAAGTTGGGGGGAAAATGCTTTAACGTGAATCTTAAGGGCTTTGATGGTTCACTTACTGTGTGAAGATATAATTGTATCTTGGACAGGGATGTTCCATACATTTGATTTTATTACAAAATAAAGTTGGGGGGGGGGAGAACAATCAGGGTGTATCCACCTGTGCAGCTTTCTGTAAGGAGTTACTCCACATCTGGACAATAAGAGGAATGTGTTGGGGAATGTGTTGGCCTTGGGGAAGGAGAGGAAGAGAGATGCTGCCCAGGAAACAATCAGACAAGGCAGGCAGGAGCCCCCCAGTGGCTTTGCAGCCAGAGAAAGAAACTTAGGAACGACCTAAGACCAAGCATATAATAGTGGTGATGGGAAGTGTATCCTTTCAAACTTGCAAGCTTCTGTTAATGCAGTCTTAAGAAGTGGAATTAATTCATCAAGTTACGGTTTCCTGCCTAGTTTACCTGGGAGGGGTGACGTGTTCACAGCTCAGCTTAGCAGCTATGATGAATTCCCCATTCTACTCTTCATAGTTCCATTCATAGCAAGCCTTGCAGCACATTTTGATCACTCCCTGACTCTTTTCTTGGAGAGACGGTGTGTTGAACAAGGTGACTTTGGCACTGCAGGAAGGAATGTCTTATCTTGCAAAGAATAGACAAGAGTATTCCATCTAGTTTGAAGTATTTTTAAAAAGGCATTACTGATGAAATCTTTTTATGCATAGTTACATTCATTGAATTAAAATACCATTTCCTCCCACCTCCCCATTGCATTGCATATACTGTTTCTGTCAAGTTCAGTTAAACAAAGAACTGATAGATGTTTTATCAGGTGAAAAAAATGAACACCGAAGTATACTATTGGCATTATTTTTTTAAAAGTAACATTTACATATTATTTTCAACAGAAAGTTAGTCGTGTCAGCTGCAGTAGAGTGGCTGGCTGTTGGGAAAGAAGTATATCTTCATATCATGAATATTCATCGGGCTCTAGGCCAGATCATGTCATGGATTCATACAAAACATTACACTATTTAGACCTGTTTGGAGAAAGCATTATTTTCTGTTTCCAGAAGGGTGACAATAAAGTGGTGGGAATAATGAATGCATGGTCTGCATTTGAAGAACATTCTTACTCATGGTTAACTGAGCAATTACCTATCAAGCAGAGTCATTCAATTCCTAGTCATCTCAAGGCTGGACTATTGCAATGCTGTCTACATGGGGCTACTCTTGAAGAGTGCTTGGAAGCTACAGCTGATGCAGAGTGCAGCGGTGCAGGCAGTTCTTGGGGCCCAAAGAGTGGGTTATGTAACACTGCTGCTTCCCAAGCTGCCTTGACTGGCAGTCTTCTTCCAGGTACAATTCAAGGTGTTGGCAATCTCATTTAAAGCTCTTTGTGGCATGGGTCCAGACTACTTGGACCCTATTGGGGTTGGGGAATTCATCATAGCTGCTAAACTAGGCAGGAAACCACAGCTCAATTAATTAATTCCACTTCATAAGACTGCATTAACAGAACTTTGCAAGTTTGAAAGTATAAACTTCCCACCACCACTTTTAAATGGCTTGCCCCACCTGTGTCCACAGAGGAGGCATGCTGCAGACTCCATCAGTCAGGGAATTCCACCTGGTGGGATCTAGAAGAGCCTTCTCTGCCCTTTTCCCCTGACCAAAATTAGGTCAACCCCAACTCTCCTGATCTTCCTCAAGAACTTAAAGACCTGGCACTGCCAGCTGCCTTGGGGCTCCATGGAGGGTTTTCACACCAGGGATGATAGATTAACAACAGATCCCGTCCCCTCCCCTTCTCATCATTCTCCCTCCCCCCATCTTTTTAGCTAGGTTGATTTTATAGTATTCTATTTATATTATAAATTGTACAGATTTATCATTTAATACTGTAAGCCACCCGGAGTTATCATGACACAAGATGGGCAGCTAATTAATTTTACAAATAAATAAAAGTTGCTTCAAGGAAAGCAACTTTCACCAAATGGAGAGTTGGCTTTGATAGCCCATTATATTTTGATAACTCTGTCCATGATTTTCTCAGTTTGGGATTTTTATGATACATCGAGCCATAAACCAACCAATCACACTGGTTGGAGGAACATAACATACTAGACTCAAATGTGGTTGGTTGGTTTGGGTTCAGAGAGTGGTACAAAGATAGACACATAAAAAAGTTATTTCCCCAAATCAAAATGGGGTTGATAAAACAGGACTTTGGCCTGGCCAAGAAACAAACTTTCTGTGAATTAGCATCTTCTAGGTCCTATTTGCTACAATTGGCCAAGCTGCCAGGGAAAAGTGAAGGTTGTAGTTCTAACAGCTGTGGAGGGTCCCAGGTCAGAGATGGCTGAAATAGATGGATTTATGTAAATTTTACAGAACAGTGAATTAGACCTTTAAGAAACATTAGGACAAAATGTTTCAGTGATGAGTGACTTCAGCCACATCCACTTTATTTTACAAGTTAGATTTATTTGTTGGCGAGACGTGCTTTGAGTCCTATCAGGATGCAACTGCTTTAGCTCAATGTGTCTTCAGTTTATTTGGCCTCTCATTCATCTGCACTGCAGTCCTGGGATCTAAATGAGGGGAAGAGTGTGTGGGTCCCAGAATGGGATCTTCCAGTAAACATGCTTTGTTTTTGGAGTCTGGCCACACTCTTAAAAGCAAGAAAAAGGTACTTCCAAATCAAACAGCCTTGGAATTCTGGCTTAGGCAAAACCATGTTATTCAAGTGAGGTAATTACTGTAATTCTGCCTGTCTCTCCTCGATAGCAGGGGTCTTCCAACTTGACGGCTTTAAGACTCGTGGACTTCAACTCCCAGAATTCCTCCTCCAGTCATGTTAGCTCAGGAATTCTGGGAGTTGAAATCCACAAGTCTTAAAACTTGCCAAGTTGGAAGACCCTTGCTCTATACCTTATCATGTTTGGGAAGATGTGACAGAATAACAGAGTTGTAAGGGATCTCGGAGAGGTCTTCTAATGCAGCTTGTTGCTCAAATAGGAGACCCTATACCATTTCAGAGAAATGACTGTTCAGCCTCTTCTTAAAACTCTCCAGTGATGGAGTACTTACAACTTCTGGTGGCAAGTTGTTCCACTGATGATTGTTCTAACTGTCAATTTCTCCTCAATTCCAGGTTGCTTCCCTCCTTTATGAGTTTTCATCCATTGCTTTTTGTTCTAGCCTCAGGGGCTTTGGAGAATAGCTTTGACTCCCTCTTCTTTCTGGCAGCCCCTGAGATACTGGAACAACTGCTATCATGTCTCTCCTAGTCCTTCTTTTCATTAGACTAGACATACCCAATTCCAGCAACCTTTCTTTACAGTATATGTTTTTAGTCCCCTACTCATCTTTCTTGCTCTTCTCTGCACTTTTTCTAGAGCCTTAACATCTTTTTTTATATTGTGGCAACCAAAACTGGATGCAATATTCCAGGTGTGACCAGCCAGCAAATCGTAATTTATTATTATCATATGGAGGGAAGGACCAGGTGTTCCTCCCTCTGACCTCTTAAGCAGAGATTCTGGGATGAGGAGCAGGAAGGCGGAGAGTGCTTCACTGCCTGGCATCTACTGCCTGAAGTCATCTTCTCACTTGCCTTATATTAGCAGGGTCTGTCCATAGTCACCCTAAATAATTACAATCTCTTGCAGTCTTCCTGCAGTGTCATCATCTGCTGAGAAGTTGAGACTGACCAAGATAATGCAGGCAGCAATTTCCCTTCTTTTGGTTCTTTCCAAGAAGGGGAATGGTGTCAGGAATAAACAGTAATTCCCCACTTTCTTCCAGCCCTCTGTCCTGTTTTATTTGCCCAGCCTCTGAAGCATCTGTGTCCTAATGGCTTGCCTCGCCTCAAGAGCACCCACTGAGTTCATTAGCCTTGGAGCAGACAGTTGACATTGCTTCATTAGCTTCGATAGCTGGTTGCTGTGATGTCGGGGCTCCTAAAAGCCTGTATTAATTTACATGAAAACACATATGGGAGGGTGTGTGGTGTGCTGGTAAGTTACCAAAGTGGGTGTGAGGATGGCTAAGCAGCTGGGATGTGATTTGTTTGACCTTTCAGTAGAAGAGGTTTGTGATGCTGGTTGGGGGGACTGTGAAATTCTCCAGTCACCAATCTTCAAATGGCCGTGGGAGAGCTATCTTTTTTATTTCAAATAAAAAATAAAAATAAAGTCTGCTTCAGTACAGTCTATATATCTGCTAGTTGGAAGAGAGTGGGCAACAATATGTTGGTTTGCAAGGCTTCCTCCAGTTAATACCCTTGGTTGCATAATCAGTTTTATTCTAACAATTTAGTTATGTATAAATAGCATAAAAACTAAATGGTGCATATTTTGGTAGAGCATTTAATAAAGTTTGGGAATGTGGATGGAAAAATTTAGATGCGTTAATGCTGGGAGTAGAGTTGTGAGTCGTACACAGTCTGTTGCAAGGAACATGCTCGTTCAAGCAAGCTAAAATGAAGTTTGAATTCAGTGAGAGTTGGTTACTTAGGAAGATGTAAAGCAGGAAATAAGATTCAAGAATGACAAGGTAGTGAATGAATGAACATGGATAGAACAGAGAAGTGAGGGTTTGATATGATACGCATTGAAATAGCTTAACAAAGAATAATGAATGAGAACTGAATTACAAAAGGAAGGGGAAGATGGAGAAAGAAAAGAAAAATGTGGCTAGATGGAGTGGATGAAATCCTGAAAAAAGAAACAGAGAAAAGCTTATAGAACAAGAGAGAATATATGAAGCAGTGTATGAATGTTCTAGAAACAAAAGAGTGTTTACAAGGGTAGAAAAGTACTGAGTGGTACTCAGCATACATGCTCTTGGCCTAAAGCAGCTTTAACTATATTTATTTATCTTGCATAGTCTTGCATAGGTTAAAATGTGAGTATGCAGGTAAATGTAAATGTACTATAAATTCCAGAAATGGCATCAATTTTTTTGTTTGTTTTTTACATTGTCTTTAATTCTTTTTATCTGTAGTAAAAACCAAACTAGGATTAAAAATATGAGATAAAAATTAGGTATGTAAAAGAAGCAAGAATAATGAGCCACTAGAGCTTGCTATATTCCAACTCTTTTGACAACAGCCAGTTTCACCTGGAATGAGTTACGATTAATAATAAAGCTACCAGTTCTGGTTTGCAAACCACACAACATGGCAATAAAGAATTAAAAGTTTTTTTTGCACCTCTGTGCTGCCAACTAGTGGTTACCTGATTTTTTGCATGGCAGATCTAGTAGCCTAATTTCTAGTAGCCTAAAATTGGGATTTGTTGCTACCTGACTAGGAAGTAAATTGCTGCATTTTTAAGGTTTATGTATGATTAAATAGGAATAGGGTTATAGGTTTCATTTTTAGCAACTCAGTTTAATCTCCTCATCCATTATCTGGGAGTTTGGGTGTTTTTCTATCACACTCTTTAAATATATATAATGCTTTGTAATCCCTCATTAAGGGGCACTGGCTTTTCACCCAGCCACTGCTAACTGCACAGTGTGAAATCACTGCTGTGAAATGCTTCACCTGTGGTTCTTTGCAAATGCAAAAAGGTGGACCAGCTTTCAACTCAACAACAGCCCTGCAAAATAAATCCATGTGATCCCTCTATTTAAATACACCTGTGCTTATGTAAAGGGCTCTGTCCACCTAGTAACTAACCATTTTAGGATTAATTTAAACAGAATTGAAGAGAAGGATTCAAAAGCTTTTAAAGATTTTCTCATTCTCAGTTTAATTTCTCTCTATATCACTCAAAGTTAGGGGTAACTTTATAGGTTGTCTGAGTTAAGTTTGGCTGATGTAATGAAGGTGCTTGTTGGGCAATTCCTATTGTGACTGAGGACTAATCCTGCCTTTGTTCAAAATATCTTGTCTTGAATGGATTACCAAATCTGCATTTCTAAAAGTTGGCCCCTTAGCTGGGGCAGAGAGCTGAGGTTTTGAGTTTCTGTCTTTAGAAACATGTTTCTCCTTTAAGGAAAATATAATATTCTGCCTTTTTAATATTTCTCAAAATATTTCATTTTTCTAAGAGGGGTGGGTGCTAATGTTCTATTTCACTAAAGAGTTGACAACAACTGAATGACACAATGAATCACCACTAGCTTCAAAAATAGGTGGGAAATTTTGGCCTGACATCATGGACTGCATCAATATTGCACTTTGAAACACACACACACACACACACACACAGACAGGTTCTCCATTTTACAAACCCTGTTCAGTAAACCATGGGTTAATACATTATGTGAAAATAGCCACTCCAGACAGGAAGTACAAACTGAAGGAGAGAAAATGGCTTATTCATGTAAATTCAAGCTATAAATTAAGGGCCAAGCAAGGATCTCCATCCATTTCCATCTCTATTTAATTGGGTCATGGAAGAAATAGGGTGAGTTTCTCCTTGAGTGTTGTATAAACTGCCCTATCTACAAGTATTGGTGGAACTCTGTTCTCAGAGCTAGGATGGGGGAACTGGGAAGCTGTTTTTGTCCTCTTGTTGAGTGGAGCCCTGAGCTCTCCTTCCCTTTCTCCTTCTTTCCATTATTGATCCAACAGCTGTGTTCCAGTGCCCTTTAGAAAAGAGAGAGATGGAGCAAATAGGGATTGGGTGGCTATTGAGCACAGATTGTGGAGGTTATCAAATTTCATATCTTCGCAATCAGGGGCCTGCTAGCAAGATATAGAGCCAATCCCTGAAAGTCACAAGAAACCTTTGGAAAAACAAAAGCTAGGGTACACAGAAGCCCAATCCTGATTTTTAATTCTAAAATAAATAGCCAGTGTGCCTGCAACCAAGATGCAGAGAGAGAAGGAATTACTCCTCACTGCCTGCCCAAGTCTCCATCAAAATTTTCCTCTTTACAGCATTTTGTATCGAATGTCAAGAATGGGGGGTTTATTGCTCTGGATATTATGGGGGAAGGAGTTCACACAAACTAGAATTGTAATGGGAATGAAGCATTAAATCAGACACTTGTCTCATCTAGATCTTGCCTCTCTTGTTTTATTTAACCATCCAAGGCTGCAAGATGCAAGTAGCATATCTTATTTGATTATGAGAGCAGGGATTTTTTTATTCTGGAAGCAGACAGAGCTGTTCCCTAAATTTTACAAGAGAAGATTGTTCTACAGACAAATTCATTTAATAGACATTTTTCCTTGACGTGGATTCTGCATTTCTGTGAAGGGACCTATGAATAAGAATAATTAATGCCTGCACTCTTCTAACTACAATTTTTGGACTCTTGGGATACAGCTGTGAATTTAAAGTGTTAAAGATAAGTTTCAGGGTAGAAGTTGAAAAGAGTTTTTTCCCTTTTTCCTTGGCCTGATTTCCATACGTGTTGGATTTCAACTGCCATTAATCCCAAACTATCACCTCCAACATTTGAATAGACTGGGAATTATGGGAGTGATAGTCCAATAGTTGGAAGGCAGCAACTTGGAAAAGTCTCTTCTGGGACCATGTGCAAGTTCTTCTTATTCCCCCCAGAAGTGGCTTCCTCCACATTTTTTTGTTCTTGGGGTTGTTTGAGAAGATATCTCTCTCTAATAGTTGTGCAATTGTCCCTTTCTAAATCTGAAGCCATGGGCCTGTTTTGCCCTCGACAACCCCCAACTTACAGCATCTCTTTGATGAGACACAAATGTTCTCCATGTTCCATGCTGCCATGGATGGATGAGTCTATGCACATTTCTAGTGGACCATAACCCCTCCTGCTCACACCTTGCTAAGCTCTGTGGAGATGTATATCTTTAATATCCCTACAGCCAATGACTATGGAGATTCTCAGTCATCCAGGTCATACTTTGGGGAAACAAAACAACCTAAAACTAATAAGGATACTAGTGCATGCAGAATAGATGTTTGTGCAGGTAAGATTATCAACCTTGATGCCAACCAAAACCAAGCATTTAATAGTGAGTGCCATACCATGTGCACTAATCAAACAGGTGGCAAGAAAGTTTATGTAGACAGTAAACACAGTGTCAGACATAAAAATCTCAAGTGCCTATATACAAATACACAAAGTCTGGGGAACAAGCAGGGTGAACTCGAACTACAAATACTTGAAGGTAAATATGATATAGTTGGAATAACAGAAACGTGGTGGGATGAAACCCATGACTGCAGTATACTGGTAGAAGGATACAAACTATTAAAAAAAAAACAGACCCCATAAAAGAGGAGGTGGAGTTGCACTGCATATAAAGGACCACTATATTGCTACAGAAATGCATGAAACCAAAGATGAAAACCTCCTAGAATGCATATGGGTCAATATAAAAGAAAAAAAGAATAACATGGCCATAGGTGTATATGATAGGCCACCCAATCAAGCAGAAAATAAATATGTCCTTTTTTCCAGCCAACTAACAAACATATGCAGGAAACACACAACAATAGTCATAGGAGAATTTAATTATCCTGATATCAATTGCAAAATTAATTCTGCACCAAGTGAGAAATCAAATAAGTTCCTAACCAGCCTAGCTGACAACTTTGTTGTCCAAAAGGTAGAGGGTGAAACTAGAGGGACAGCCATACTGGACTTAATTCTTCCAAACAGAGACGAACTGATAGAGGGAGTTGAAACTGCGGGAACCTTGGGTGAGAGTGACCATGTCATACTAAAATTCAACATAACACAAACACAAGCAACAGAACATAATGACACCAGAGTCTTGGATTTTAAAAGAGCTGATTTCAATAAACTCAGAGAGAACTTGGGAAAGATTCCATGGATGAAAATCCTAAAGGGGAAAACAACTCATCTTGGGAATCTTGGGAAACTCTTAAAAAGTATGATCATAGAAGCCCAGACCAGCACAATACCACTGAGAAAGAAAAGCAAGAAATCCAAGGAGAAACCAGCATGGCTGCACAAAGATCTCTCTGGCAAATTCAAAGAAAAAAAGGACAAGTACAAAAAATGGAAAGAAGGACATACAACTAAGGCAGAATATCAGCAGATAGCCAGAATCTGCAAAGATGAAGTCAGGATAGCAAAGGCTCAGAACGAACAAAGACTTCCAACAAAAGTCAAAGATAATAAAAAGTTTCTTCCAACATATAAATAACAAGAAAAAAATAAAGGAAACAGTCGGTGCACTAAAGAGAGAAGATGGCAAGGAAGTAACAGGCAACAGAGAGAAAGCAGAACTGCTTAACTCATTCTTTGCATCCATCTTCACGCAAAAAGAAACTATAGCTCAACCCACCAAAAACATAACTCTAAAAGACAGACCAGAAATAAAAGTCTGATCTTGATGAAAACAAATCACCAGGGCCTGATGGATTACATCCCAGAGTTTTAAAGGAGCTGGCAGAGGTCATCTCAGAACCACTGCACCATATCTTTCAAAAATCCTGGAGCACCAGGAAACTACCAGAGGTCTGGAAAAGAGCTGATGTGGTTCCCATCTTCAAAAAAGGAAAAAAAGCAGACCCAGGAAACTACAGACCAATCAGCCTAACATCAATACCCGGGAAGATACTCGAAAAGATAATAAAAAAAACAGATCTGCCAACATCTAGAAACAAGTAAAGTAACAACTAGCAATCAGCATGGGTTTGTTAAGAACAGATCACGCCAAACCAATCTTATTTCATTCTTCAACACAGTGACTAAATTAGTAGACCAGCAAAATACTATGGACATAATATATTTAGATTTCAGCAAGGCATTCGACAAAGTAGACCACAACCTACTTCTTAGTAAGCTAGAAAAAAGTGGAATAGATAGCACCACCACCAGATGGATTAACAACTGGCTGGCAAACCGTACTCAACGAGTCGTCCTCAATGGGTCTCAGTCTACATGGAGGGAAGTAAGCATTGGGGTGCCACAAGGTTCCGTCTTAGGCCTAGGACTCTGCAATATCTTCATTAATGACTTAGATGAGGGAATAGAAGGAGAACTTACCAAATTTGCAGATGATACTAAGCTGGCAGGAGAAGCTAACACCCAAGAAGATAGGCTCAAGATCCAGATGGATCTTGACAGACTAGAACACTGGGCCATATCCAACAAAATGAAATTCAATGTAGAGAAAAGTAAAGTCCTACACTTAGGCAAGAAAAATCAAAAGTACACATATAGACTGGGTGAAACCAGGCTTAATAGTAGAAACTGTAACAGGGATCTTGGAATCTTAGTGGACAACCAGCTAAATATGAGCCAGCAGTGTGCAGCAGCAGCCAAAAAAAGCTGATGCAATCCTAAATTGTATTAATAGAGGGATACAATGAAGATCAAGGGAAGTACTAATACCACTCTATAAAGCCTTAGTAAGACCACATCTAGAGTACAGCATCCAGTTTTGTTCACCACATGATAAAAAAGATGTTGAGACGCCAGAAAAAGTACAGAAAAGAGCAACCAGGATGATTAGGGGACTGGAGGCTAAAACATACAATGAACGGTTGCAGGAACTGGGCTTGGCTAGTCTAGTAAAGAGAAGGACCAGGAGAGACAGGATAGCAGTCTTCCAATATTTGAGGGGCTGCCACAGAGAGGAGTGGGGGTCAAGCTATTTTCTCAAACACCTGTAGGTCAGACAAGGAATAATGGATGGAAACTGAACAAGGAGAGATTTAACCTGGAAATAAGGAGAAACTTTCTGACAGTGAGAACAATTAACCAATGGAACAGAAGTTGCCCTTGGAAGTTGTGGGAGCACCATCACTTGAGACTGTCAAGAAGAGATTGGACTGGTATTTGTCAGAAATGGTGTAAGGTCTCCCACTTGGGTGGGGGGCTGGACTAGATGACCTACAAGGTCGCTTCCAACTCTGATTATCTGTTAAATCTGTTAAAACAACCACTTCATAAACGCATGGCACAACATAGGAGAACAAATGTATCAGAACTAGATTTAACAGTCCGTTTGCATTTAATAGACAAAGATTCCTCTTTTGAAGTCAGCAAAGTCCACATTCTGAGGAGAGAGGACCACCATTGGTTCAAAAGAGGGGTCAAAGAGGCCATCCATGTCAAAACTGAACAGCCCTCTTTCAACAGAGGGGAGGGATACGACATCATCTATCTCCAATGTACGACACAGTCCTTCAACAATTCCAAGAAAGCTCCACACCCATTTGCACCACTCAGGTGACCCCGATGACACAAATGAACCTCCAGGTGGTCTGAAAAGAATGCAAATGACCAGCTGTCTGCAAGGAGTATAAATCCTTCCATTCCTCACCATCCAGTCATAGCTGAAGAAGCTTCTTGGATGAGAAGCGAAGCGTCTTCTAAAAAAAAAACCCCAGAAAGTCTGTAGTAGTTGCCTCTTGAAAAAAGCACTTTTGGGACCATGGCAAATGAATTGGGCCCCAAGACAAATCAACATGTAGGAAAGCTTTTCTTAGTAAGAGTCTTCATTTCAGTGTGTGAATTCAACATGGCGAATGGTGACAATACTTAGGGAAATAAAGGATTACAGAATACAGAGTAACAGAGTTGGAAGGGACCCTGGAGGTCTTCTAGTCAACCCCCTGTTCAGGCAGGAGACCGTATACTATTCTGGACAAATGGCTGCCCAAGCACTTCTTAAAAACCTCACTGATGGAGCATGCACAACTCCTGAAGGTAAGTTATTCTACTTATTAATTGGTCTTATTGTCAGGAAATTTATCCTTAGTTCTAGGTTGGATCTCTCCTTGATAAGTTTCCACCTGTTAATTTTTGTCCTGCCCTCAGGTACTTTTCTCCCTCTTCTCTGTGACAGCCCCTCAATTATTGGAAGACTGCTATCATTGCTGTTATTGGAAGGACTGCTTGTCCTTTTCTTCGTTAGACTAGACATACCCGGTTCCTGCAACTGTTTATCATATGTTTTAGCCTCCATCCCCTTAAACATCTCCCAATATGTATTGGAACATCTGTTTGAGAAGTGGAATAGGGGCCACTTTCAAGTTCTAGATAATATCCTTCTGCATACTTTATATATCTACGTATGTATGTTTCTACCTGTGAGTTAGTCATACTCATTTGGCATTCAGTTTCTATCTTCTGATACATACCGGACAGTTGTCCCAAGCAACATAAAGCAGGGGTCCCTAATCTTTGGTCCATGGACCAGCACAGGTTTACGGCATTCCAGAAACTGGTTTGCTCAAACCAGTGAAACCCCATCTGTAGGATGCAGGCAGCATGCAAAACAACACCCCCTTCCAGTCCGTGGAAAAACTTCTCTTTACAGAACTGGTCCCAGGTGCCCAAAAGGTTGGGGACCGCTTGAAATAAAGGACAGACTAAGCTGACTGTATTTATCCCCTCTCTTGTCCAAGTGGAATAATTGTACCATTTTTATTTTCAAGCCTCTCTTGATCTTTTATGCTGATCCTTTAAAAAGTTGGGGATCAAAGATAATTCCAGAAAGGGTACATTTGACCATACAAGTGCTCATGAGCTGTGGAGGGTGTTCCGTCCGGAAAAACGCGAGCTAGACCGGGTTCCAACAACAAAGTCTTTATTTTATAACATAGATGAAAAACGGAACATTGGCTCAAGCTGCGGCAGCCTTTTATAGGTTTTTCTCTGCCGGCTTGTAGCCAATGACAGGTATTTAATATTTGCCGCCTTTGAGCAGCTATGTGGATTGGTTCCTTTTGAACCAATCCCCATTCAAGTTCTTTAGCCAATCAGAAACCTGTATTTAGGAGTCTACTATTCTTTATACAGAACAGAGGGAGCTGTGATTTGCATGAGTTTTCATCCACAGGGTCTGTGAATTCAAATTACAGAGGTTTTCAACTTTGATTACAGTCATGAAGAACTTCCCATTTGACTTAGCTCTTTGTCCATTTATCTTCCATGTTAGAAAGAGAAGGAATAGCAAATAGTTTAATGCGGAATTATATCATCCCAGGAATCATAGGACATATCAGCTTCCTCTCTCTTAAGACTAGAACCACAAATCTACATGGCTTGAACTCTACTCACTCAGATAACCTCCTTGCCCTTAATAAATCTTTGTGGAGGCTTGGTGCTATCCACCAGTTCTATGTCAATTCAATAACAGGGAAATAATTTTGGAACATGCTAAGTGTGGCTTTACATAAAGTGAGCAATAGTAATAAGAACATACGGTTTTGTGATTATAAGTTACAAAAAATAGCAACATTTATAAAATAATATTGAAATTGAAAATGTGCAAAGTATGAATCACTTCCCTAAGATGAAACACCCCATTCGCATAAATTAAATACTTTATCACTTAAATAGGATCTAGCAATCAAGGCTAATGTTCTTATGAATTCCACATGAGATTCTCCATGGCTCCAAATGAATTCCTTGGCCTTTAATTTGGGAAAGGATTCTCTTTTGGTCTTGCCCCTAGAACAATGTTTTGGTTAATAGCAACCCAGCAGTTTTGTGAGGCTTTCTTCTAAATAATCGTACCTGGTTGGGTCAAAACAGTTTTCCTTCCTTTCTAACTTCTACATGTCTTTTTTCAAGAATCAACTGGACTTTTTTGCTTTTACTTGAAGATGTTTCATTGATGAGAAGCAAAACTTCTTCAAGGAAAGACAAAGAAAAAAGTCCAGTTGACTCTTGAAAAAGCACCCTTGGGACAACCGTAACCTAGATGGCTGAGCATCTCCATAGATGTTTCAAATTTCTAAGTCTTGTGAAGGGAGATGGAAGGAAACATTTAGTTTTGAGGGGATTATGGTACCATTCTTTGAAGACTTCTAAGCTTGTCCAATAAAAGGAGATTAAAATCTGTCCACTCATTTCAGAGTGAAGAACATGCAATAAGGCATTAAGTTATAGAAAGGCAGATTCCAACAAAATCTAGTAAAACTGTTCAACAGTAACAGCTTTTTGACACAGAAACAATTACCAATAAGAAGAGGTAGATTTCCCTTCATATGGACATGTTCAAGCATAGGCTTTACGAATTTAGGAATATTGACCTGAGCAAATGTAATTATTTCAATACAAATTCTAATTTCATTGGTATTGACTTCAAAATAAGATTGGGCCAGAAAGCTTCAGGACACAATTTGATGAAGGTAAAGAGAAAGCAGAGATCACCCTGTCCATCCTTCTCCTGCATCTATGAAAAGTATTTAAAGTCGCTGTAAGCTGTTTCTGAGAATTGGCATAAACAGAAAGGTGTGGAATACATTCAATAATAGTTTTTGCAGATGGTGCAATTAAGAAGCCCATTCATAGCTCACAGCCTTTATTTATATTTTTTTCCTGGAGTCTCTTATAGAATTCTATAGGATCAAGGATATTCTTTTGCAGTCATTTATAAGCCAAATCCTTCGGGATCCTTTGACTGAGTTGGGTGGCTCACTTCCAACCATTGACCCACTTTTCTTGACAGTTTTGGCTAAACATCTTCTCTGTTTGCACAGTACAGTATTGGAAGTACGCCACCTGACAGTTTATTTTGCATCCTTGTGCATACCTGACTGCTCTCTGCAGTTTTTTTTCTTAAATATTCAACATCAAAAACTGATTCAGATATTAAGCAATCTTTTTCTCTTTCTCTTTCTGTAAGCCACACAATTATCCACTCAATCGTGGCCTTATTTTAAAAGCTTCTCTCTCCGGTCCTCTTCTTCAATTGACAATTCAATACATCTCTGCCCCATTCCAGGGATTAGCTAGGAGACACAAGGGTTTGGCTTGATGCTTAGTTTGTCTTATTAGTGTCAGGATTACCTATCCTTTGTTTTCATTATTTTCAACAAGGAAGATAGGTATTTTCTAGCAATCATTAGGATAGCAAGTCACTTGATTCCACTGAGGACATATTTCTGAGTGATGAGGAACATTTTTATTCTCTTTTGTCTTTGGTTTGTGGAAGTCTGCTGTAATATTTCAAATTTTAATTCACTGGGTGCTTTTTGCTTGACATTTTATTCTTGATTACATCGTGATTAACTGCATCACAGTTTATTCAGCTAATTCAATTTTCTGGGTTCACCCAGCATGCCTAGACTGAAATGGGATGTTATAAAAACACAACTGAGGTTTCTGCAATTTCATTTTCTCCCCACAACCATTCTACTCTACCTTGCTTTGTTTTGCCCTGTTTGTTACTGATTGTTTTCATTGATTTGTAAAGATTTGTTTCAGTCAGTTTTGGACTTAGAATACTACTGATAGTTTTGCATGGTGGTGCGTGAGAATTGTGAGAGTTGAGGTATTATCCATTTAGAAAACTCTTGAGATGAGAAAGACCAATACAGAACTTCAACTTATAGAGATAGATTCAGTTTTGCCAGGTTTTAATAGACACCTCTCAATGCCAAGTTAAAGGAAACATGGACAAATCCTAAAAATCTGTTCTTAACAAAATCTTGCTGCTGAAAAATGTTATGTGAGTGGACTCTTTTGGGGACCACATCACAGGACCCGAAAAACTATGAATGGTGCCCCTTTCCCCAAAAGAATATGCCTTATACATTACACGGGAATACCTCTAGTCCCAGTTTTTAGCCCAGGTCACTTGGCAATGAAATCCAATGCCCTTCTGCAATTAGTATCCCAAGGAGATCGCTCTGTGGTGGCCTATCTTGCTTGATTGCCTCCATCACTTCCTGCTGTTGCATGACTAAGAAATTAGATTCCCCTCTGGGTTAATGTCAAAGTCACTTTATTTGCAGAAGAAGACAGGTAGGTTGTTTCCAAAATCTTAAGGAGATAGATCGCTCTGGAATCTGTCAGGGTGATGCTAGGAATACAGTCCAAATGGGTCAGATCTGATGTTTAAGATGTCTTTTGCCATCAGCTAAAGGCAATGCAGCGTGATGGTGTTGTCATTACCATCTTCTTCCTTAACCCAAGCTGCAAATCAAAAACATTATTGTGCAACCTCTAAATCCAGCTAATTTAAGATATTGATGGGGTTGGAAGGGAGAGAAGTAGGACAGTACTAAGTTCAGCCTGGGTAAATCATGAGTCATGACTAAGTCATGAGATCCAGAAACTTTTCCAGAAGTTTGGACAATTCCCTTTTTCAAGATTATGACTTAGTTAATACCACTGAGATTCTATTAAAGTCACAAGAGAGATCCCCCCAAATTTATCCTCATACACTCATTCTATCTGGTGTTGTAGCCACAAGTTTGAAAATATGTTTTATTCTGCCTTTGGTTTTCCCTTATTTTGTTATTAGTAGATGTGAGCTTGTTTTAATTTCCAAGCCGAACCACAGAAAACTACAATGATCTAATACATATCGATTTTACAGAAGGCAATGTTGAAAAAGCACTATGCAATCTAAAACATCCCTATCTATTGGACTGAATGGAATATGTGCCTACTTCTTAAAAAAGCTATCCACTGCCATAGCCAAACCTCTAAGCATAATCTTTGAAAAATCTTTCGTGACCAGCTCCTTGCCTAACCTATGGTCACAAGCCACGGTCATCCCCATCTTTAAAAAGGGAGACCCCAGCCTAGTTGAAAATTACAGACCAATCTCTTTATGCTGCGTCACCTGTAAAGTCATGGAATCAATTATTAACCAATCCATTATCCTCCACTTAGAGACAAACAACCTACTCTCTAATAAACAATTTGGTTTCAGAAAAAAAAACTATCCTGTAATCTGCAACTCTTACACTGCAAAAACATATGGACTACACAACCCAATCACGGCAAAACAATAGACGCAATCTAAGTCTTTGATTCAGTGATACACGACAAACTACTCCTCAAACTAAAATCTTATGGTATCTCTGGACACCTGCATAACTGGATAGAAGCATTCCTGTGAAACAGACAACAAATGGTCAAAATTGGAAGCGTCCTATCAAATTCTGTACCTGTCAATAGTGGTGCCCCCCAAGGCAGTATTCTAGGACCAACTCTCTTCATACTCTACATAAATGACCTCTCTGATCATATTAAGAGCAACTGCGTCCTCTTGGCTGACGATGTAAAGCTATTCAACACCACAGACAATACTGCTACCCTTCAAAAAGACTTCGACTATGTATCAGAATGGTCAAACAAATGGCAACTTCAAATCCCAACAAATAAATGCTCTGTCCTACATACTGGCAAAAAAAGTCAGAAAATAAAATACAGGCTGAATAGTCAAGACCTTGTTGATGATCCAAGCTCTGTAAAGGACCTTGGATTAATCATCTCTCATGATCTAAGTGCTGGAGCCCACTGTAACTACATAGCCAAAAAGGAATTAAGAGTTGTTAACCTAATCCTACATAGCTTTTTCTTTCTTTTTTTTAAATTTTTTTTATTGATTTTAAGACAAACAAACATAACATAAAAACATAAACCATCTTCCATATATATACATACAGTGTGCCGGTTGATTTACATATTATTTTTTGCAACCATTTTGTAGTCTTCAATTACAATTACATTATATATCCTCTCATACTTTCAATCAAATATCAAATACATTAATATCTTTATTAATCAATTGTTGACTATACTTTTATTCATTCATGTTTTATAAGATAAGCATATTTTACTTAGTTTATTTTATAACAATTCATATTATCCTCCCAGATCTATCCTAAAATCATTTTGTAAATATAATTACAAAAGAAGAAATACATCTTTATATGTTTATTATTTTCTAAAAATCTACATATTCCATTACTATATTTTATTATCTAACAACTGGTAGAATAAATCCCAAACTTTGTAAAATTGTTTATCATCTTGTTCTTGAATTTCAAATGTCAATCTACTCATTTCAGCACATTCCAACATTTTCTTAATGATCTCCTCCTGTAATGGTATCTTCTCATTTTTCCAGTTTTTAGCAAATACAATCCTAGCCACTGTTAATACATTTACAATCAGATATTTTAAATCTTTACTATATATTTCAGGCAAAATTCCCCCCCCCCCCAAAAAAAATCTCTGGTTTCAAGTCTATATGTTTATGTGTCATTTTTTTCCAGCCACATGTGGATTTTAGTCCAATATTTTTAGTGTCCAGGCATGTCCCCCACATATGGTAATATGAGCCAGGTGTCTGATGACATTTCCAACACTTTTCGGACCTTTCCTTGAACATCCTTGCTGTTCTTGTCGGGGGAAAGTGCCACCTGTAAAACATCTTATACAAATTTTGTTTATATGCTGCTGTTAGCATTGTCATTTTATAATTTTGAAACCACAATTTTTGCCATTTCTCTAAATCAATCCCATATCCAAAATTCTTCCCCCAAGCAATCATAGTTTCTTTAACTTGTTCTTCTAATTTAATTTCTAATAAATATCCATATAATTTTTTAATCACCTTTTCATCAGCACCTGTCAAAATCTTATCTAAATCAATCAATCTATCATAAAAACCTTCTGTTTTAAAATCTTTATCATATCTTGATTGTATTTGCGCATATGAAAACGAATTCATCTTTATACCTTGTTCCTCTAATTTTGCATAGATTTAAGTTCACCCTTTTCATTCAATATTTCCCCATATCTAACTGTTTGTTCCTTTTTATATATTATAGGATAAGAAAATGCCTCAATAGTCGATAACCAGACTGGAATTTTCAAATAACATTGTCTTTTAATGTTTTTCTCCCAGTTTAACCACAGAGACTCCCGTATATAATGTCTTCTAAAGTAGTGGTCCCCAACCTTTTTTGTACCAGGGACCGGTTTCACGATTATTCATTCTTCCATGGACTGGTACCTGAGTAACGCGAGACTCCACCGCCATCGGGACGGCTCTTTGTTCGAAGCCGCCCTCCCCTCTTCAATGAAACTAAGGCACGAGGATTCCTTCAGCACCCAAACGCCGCTTTCCAACCGAAAACCCGGAAGCAACTGAAAACCCGGAAGCGGCATCGAAACAAGATGGCGGTGCCCAAGCTTTGCGGCCTGGTACAAAATGATCCATGGACCAGTACTGGTCCGGGGACCGGTGCTTGGGGACCCTGTTCTAAAGCACCCCTGTGTTTTCGTTCCTTTATACCATAAAAAACCATGCCACCCCAACAACAAATCATGTCCTTCTAATGTCAACAATCTAGTATTTCTTAATGTTATCCATTCCTTTACCCACATCAATTTCATAGCTTGATAGTACAACTGCCAATTAGGCAAGCCAAATCCTCCTTTTATTCTAACATCTTGCAAAAGTTTTAACTTTATTCTCGTCTTCTTACCTTGCCATATATATTTCAACACAATTTTATTTAAATCTTCAAAATAATCTTTTCCAAGCCTAATTGGAATTGTTTGAAACAAATATAAAATTCTATGTAATATATTCATCGTGATTGTTGATATTCTCCCTATTAGTGACAGTTGTAAATTTTCCCATTTCGCCAAATCTAGCGCTATCTGCTGCTTAAGTTTAATATAGTTATTCTCTTTAATTCATCTTGCTGTCAAGTATATCCCCAAGTATTTAATCTTTTTCATGACTTGGATTTTCAGTAGGTCTGCTAATTCTTCTTTTTGTCTTGATAAAGTTGTGTTAACCTTGTTCTTTGTCAGAGTCTTTGTCTTATCTTTATTTATTTTCAAGCCAGCCACCTTTCCATATGTCTCTATCTTTTCCATCAATTTTGGTGCTGTTTCTAATGGATCTTCTAAGATGAAAACCAAATCATCTGCAAATGCTTGCAATTTAAATTCTTCCTTTTTAATTTTCATCCCTTTTATGTCCTTTTCTTCTCTAATATTTCTGTTTAACACTTCCAAGGTTAACACAAACAACAAAGGTGACAGTGGGCATCCTTGTCTTGTTCCTTTTTTTATATCAATAGAGTCTGTTAATTCTCCCTCTATCGTTACCTTTGCTGTTTGCTTATGATATATAGCTTCTATTGCTTGAGTAAATTTTTTAGTGAAGCCCATCTGTTCCAACAGTAACAACATGAATCGCCAATTCACATTATCAAATGCCTTCTGTGCATCTAGAAATATCAAAGCCATTTGTTTTTCAGGATGAGCCTCATAGTATTCCAGAGTGTCCAAAATTACTCTCATATTGTCTTTAATTTGTCTCTTTGGCAGAAATCCATTTTGATCAGGATGAATAAAACTGTTTAAATATTTTTTAAGTCTTTCTGCCAATATTGGAGCAAAAATTTTATAATCTGCATTTAGTAAAGAAATAGGTCTGTAGTTCTTAATTTGTAATGATTCGGCCTCTTCTTTTGGAATAAGTGTAATATAAGCTTCTAACCATGTTTTAGGTATCCTCTTCTTTAACATAACTTCATTCATGACTTCTAAGAATGAAAGATTCAATGATTCTTGCAATGTTTTATAAAATTCTGCCGGAAATCCATCTGGGCCTGGCACCTTTCCATTATTTTGCTTCTTAAGTGCTTCAGTTAACTCCATCATCGTTATATTGCTTTCTAACATTGTTTCAATCTCTTTAGGTATCTGGGGTAGATTAGCATTCTGTAAATACTGTTTGACTCTTATAATAATCTCGTATGATTTCCTTCTTCTCTCTGCTACCATAACAAACTTGAACTTATTCATCTATTAGTTGCAATATTTTCCTTGATTCTTTCTCCTTTGTCAATTTATATGCTAGCCATCTTCCTGGTTTATTTGCATCTTCAAAGTAGTTCTGTTTAGCACCTCTAATTTTTTGTGACCTACGTCGCTTTTTCTCTGGTAATATCACACTACTAAATAAAGCATACAGAACATTTGCTAGACTAATACTTGATTACAGCTTACCAGTCTGGAACCCACATTACGTATATGATATTAGCACAGTTGAGAAAGTCCAGAAATATTTCACAAGAAGAGTTCTCCACTCCTCTACTCATTGAAAAATACCTTATTCCACCACACTTGAAATTCTAGACCTAGAAAATCTAGAACTACACTGTCTTCAGTCTGATCTAAGTATAGTATATAAAATCATACATTGCAATGTCCCACCTGCCAATGAATACTTCAGCTTCAACCACAACAATACAAGAGCACACAATAGATACAAACTCAAGGTTAACAGCACCAAACTTGATTGCAGGAAATACGACTTCAGCAAAACAGTGGTCAATGTCTGAAATACTCTACCTGACTCTAGTTTCTTCCCCAAACCCCAAAAACTTTAACCTTAGACTGTCTACTATTGTCCTCACCTCTTTCCTAAGAGGTCTATAGGGGGTGTGCATAAGTGCACCAACATGCCTATCATTCCTGTCCTATTGTTTTTTTATTTTTTCTTATATGTATCCATTTATGTATTCATAACTATGTAATATAATAAATATACCTTTTATCTTGTAAGCGATTGACACATCAAAATAAATAAAATAAAAACTGTGGCAGAATAACTTGCCAATGCAACATTTTTTTTGCAGCCGTCTAAATTAATACTAGCTTTGATTTGTTTTCTTTGGTGATTCAGGAATTGTCATCTAAAGGTCATATGATGTGATGTGAACGTTTTTAAGATTTGATAGCTGGCTTGTTTACTTCTCAGGTCTGGGAGTTGTTGACATCCACAGAAATTAAATGTATAGTACTGTATATATCATTAGATTATGTTTTGATTAACTTTAGATTTATTTTTACTTATCTGTGGCTTTGGAGTAGCAGAACTCTCAATTGCTTTAGTTACAAGAATGAAAAAATGTTGTCATTTTAATTGAGTGAATGTGACGTTTTGCCTTCCCATGATGGAAACAAGATTGTAGCAAGACGTTTTCTTCATAAATATAGCACAAGCAAGCCAAGTTTATGATACTCTCTCTCATTCTCAAATAATTTTATGTATAGCATCCCAAGATAATAATTTCTAATATAAGAGCAGAATGGGGAAAAAAATAAAACTAATAGACCCTTTACACTAGGTCTGCGTATCAGTGCTTCACAGCCAGCGTCCTCTTGACTTCTCTCTGGAAACCCTGAACCACATTTTATCCTTTTCCTATCCCCACGAAAAAATGTTTATGCTAATACCCTGTAGAATCTTCCAGCTGTGGTTTTTCATTAAGAAGCTGGAATAATTATATCTCGGGCCCAAAACATTATCATTTCCCAGAAGGACCAGATGACTTCTCCACATATAGAAGCTGATTGAAGAAAAGATGTAATGCTGGTAACAGGACAATGGTATCTATCTGTTTATTTATTCATTTATTTATATGGTTTGTCAATTGCTTACAAGATAATAGGTATAAGTAAAAACATAGTGATGAATATATGGATACATATAAGAAAAATAAAAAAATAAAAGAAACAATAGGACAGGGACAGTAGGCACATTGGTGTGCTTATGCACGCCCCCTATAGACCTCTTAGGAAAGGGGTGAGGTCAATAGTAGACAGTCTAAGGTTAAAGTTTTTGGGGTTTGGGGAAGAAACCACAGAGTCAGGTAGAGTATTCCAGACTTTGACCACTCTGTTGCTGAAGTCTATTTTCTGCAGTCAAGTTTGGTGCGGTTAACCTTGAGTTTGCATCTATTGAATACTCTTGTATTGTTATGGTTGAAGCTGAAGTATTCATTGACAGGTAGGACATTGCAATGTATGATTTTATATACTATACTTTGATTGGACTGAAGGCAGTGTAGTTGTAGGTTTTCTAGGTCTAGAATTCCAAGTCTGGTGGCATAAGGTATTCTGCAACGAGTAGTATACTATTGTGTATACCTAGTTGAGTATTGGTTTTCCTGGGCTTTTTGATATCACCTGTCAAGGTTGGTAACCTTTGAACCATCCAATCAGTCTGGATTATGTCTAGACAGTGATGCTAGGAGACAATTTCTCAACATATGAATCATTGTTCTATGTGTCTCATGGGGTTCTAGCCCCCTCCCTTTTTTGGTTCAACATCTATATGAAACGACTGTGAGACCATCTGGAGTTTTGGAATGGAGTGCCATCTCAAAGATAGCATCCAGCTGAATTGTTCCATACCATCTGGATCCAAGGAAGCCATAAATATCTTTAAATGCTGCTTACCTTTAAAAATGAGCTGGCTGAGGGAGGAGAAACTGGCATTAAATCAAGACAAGGGGGAGGTTGAAACTGCTTGGGATGGAAATTCATTTTCCTGAAAATAGCAGATATAGAGAACCTATAACATCTCTGGATTGATCCATCTTGAACTAGTCTAATTTGGAGACAGAGAGCTGGAACTGGGTTGCATCCTCTTCTGTGTGGAGCTGCCCTTGAAAACAGCTGAGGTTGAAACAGATATAAAATGCATTAGTGAAATTGCAAACTAGTGTAAGGTCCAAGGTGACATTATGGCCTGCATGAAGGACCTGCCCTTATTTACCAGTTACTTACTCAGTATTGGAATTCATAATTAATTATGATTTATTTATTTATTTATTTATTTATTCATTCATTCATTTATAACCTTTCTGTGCTGCCCAAATCAACTGATTTTGGGTAGTGTGCAATAAAGCCATCAATCAAAAATGAGAAGCAGAAATAAACCCTCAAACCAGATTAAAATATACATTAACTAAAAGATTTCCCATTGTTCACTGCTAGGAGCCAGAAATCTATTTGAAAACTATAGTTTTCGATGCCTTCCAGACCACCAAAAGAAAAAAAAGGGGCCAAATTATATTTGAGGGAATGTATTCCATGATGAAAGGAACCGTACAGGGGATATGGTGACCTATTCTCCCTTAACCTTCCCTTAGACAGGCAGACAAGATAGGCAAAGTCACATGATAATACCCAATGCTAGATCATATACACTTTATACCAGCACTTTGAAAGTGGCCCAGACAACCAGTTCAGTGGTCAGAAACAGATGTAATTTTGAAATAGAGAGTTTCTTCTGCAGGTAGCCCTCAACCACAACTGAGCTAAGCAACGTGATTGTTAAATTGAGTTGTGCCCAATTTTACAAGCTTTTTTGCCATGGTTGTTTAGTGAATCATTGTAGCTGTTAATAGCAGTAGCATTTAGACTTATATACCGCTTCACAGTGCTTTGTTACAGTTCTCTCTAAACAGTTTACAGAGTCAGCATATTGTCCCCAACAATTTGGGTCCCTGTTTTACTCACCTCAAAAAGATGGAAGGCTGAGTCAATCTTAAGCCTGGTGAACTGTCAAATTGCAGACAACTGGCAGGCAGCAGAAATAGCCTGTAGTACTGCAGTTTAACCACTGCGCCACCATGGCATACAAATGGTTATATGTTGAGAACTACCTGCAAGGTCTGAATAATCTGCATTCAGTACCAGCTGAAGTTTCTATGCTTCCCTAAGGCCAATCCCACACAGAATGTGTTTCATTGATCCAAATGATTTCACTGTGGCAAACAACAAATATTTTCAGATCATTTCCCACCTTTTTCTGGAGTAACAACCTAGTTCTAAGGTGTTGCTTTTATGGGATCTGTAGTGCTTTCTAAGCTTAGTGATTTTCTTGCTGCCACTGATGATATTACCCAGTTTGGTAATGAAATATCTGCAAGAAAGTCACTAACCTTAGAGAGAACTAAAGACCCCACAGTTCATCCCTGAGCTACAAATATTCTTTTCTATGCTTGTCTTTGTTGGTTGGGACTAAGATTACCTAGCTCAAAATCCTTGATCCCCATGGAAGCTATGCATTCCTAAGCCATTTGGTCTTCTCTTAGGTTATGCAGATTGAAAACCCTCCCAAATGAACAGGCTCACAGGCTCAGCACTAACCCTGATGTGAGGCCCAGCTAAAGGTGGAAAGCCACTACTAAGCAGCAAGATAGTCTATGCACCAACAGCAACCTCAGTTGGTCTTTGCAGGCAAGCTTCAGATAAATGATTTTGCTTCCAGGAATTTTTAAACCAAGCTATGCTTTTGGCAATTCCTCACCCTTGGTAGAAGATGGCACCCTGTTCCTGTCACTGGCCAATCAGATTTTCAAAGTACACATCTTTACATTCATCTCTCAAAAATTCATGGATGGACATGGTCTTATTCCACATTGATCTGACATTACCATTCGTTACATATTTATCCAAAAATGTAAGATACGACCCAGGAGACTTGCATAGACTTTACTTATCTCCTGCTAGTGTTGACTTATTCCATGTATTCTTGTATATACTTATGCCTATGCTTATACTTACTTAACACATTCAACAACCAACTTCAACTCCATATTCTTGCAAAATATTCAAGCCTACTCTCTTTATCATTTGCATTCTCAAAATCTACAATTAGAGAAACATTCTTACATGAATTTCACAGTTATCTGCTGAAGAACAAAAATCTGGCCTTTAGCCAGACCTTCCGGTTTGAGCCTCTTCGCGGCCAGACTGAAACCGCGATCGTGCATGGTTCTGATCCGTGCTCACCGCTGAAGCACCTCGAGCTGGCTGGTTTCGGGGCTAAGCCACCCCATAGAGGTGAAGAGGGGGGAGACTGCCAGCAGGGTTGAGGAGAGCCACATCCTCCTCAGCTAGCCATTATTCCCTTTCCTGAAGGTGGTTGCAGTGGTGGTCAGAAATGGCCACCTCAAAGAAGAACTCGACCGGAAAAGAATGTGCAGGAGGAAGATAAGAAGAGAAAATTTTGGTTGACTGGGTTAAACTGCAAAAGCAACAAAGGTACCCAGGAATTTAAACTAAAAAAAAAAAGGAACATTGTTCCCAAAGAAGATTTTGAAGCAGCGGACAGAGAAAAGGGAAAGGATTTATTTTTTCCCCCCTTCTCTCCTTTTCCCTATACTGACAGCTAAGAGATCTAAATAAGAAATTGGAAAAAAAAATCCACTTTGACATCAATAGGCATTAAAGCTGAAAATAAAATGTCAAAGGGATAATAAAGATTTCTTGATACTTAAAACCTTTTAAAAGCAGGAAAGGAGAGAAAAAGAATAAAAGGGTAGGATCTGGAAAAAAGGGAGGAGACTGCCTGGAATTAAAAGGAATTTACCGTAAAACCTCAACAAGACTTCTAAAAGATACATTTTAACTGAAACTTGGTAACTAAATTGTAGAAATCCAGGAAGAGAAAGTGGAAAAAAGAAGCATGAAGAAACAACTTGGGAGTATTTGGATTATTTGGTGATCTCTGGATTTTTGGTTATTGCATTTGAATGACTAAAATCAATCGGGTGGTTGTTTAAAAGTGTTTTAAAATGGCACTACTTTTAGATGAACTGAAAATGGAACTTAAAAAGTACAAAGAAGATTCACAAGAAGGGAGAAGTTCTTTTGGCTTCGTATTTCAATTCTTAGAAATGGGGATCTCGAACTCTGAGAAACAAGAAGAAATGCCTGCAGAACAAGAAGACAAAGAAGAAGCCATCTTTAATGAACAAGTAATTTTATGTGGGGGGAAAAAAGGAAAGGGGGGAAAGAGAATGAAAAGTTTAAGATTTGAAAAAACAACCAAAAAAAGAAGAATAGTTTGAAAAAATAAGCATAATATTAGAAAGCAACAGAAGAGAGAATTAGAACTAGAGAAACAAGGGGATAAAAAGGGGAGGGAGAAGAAGGGAGGGAAGAAGGAAAGGAAAAGAAGTTATAAAGGACAGAAACGAGATATGGAGAAATAGGGCCTATTTAGGGATAATGGGTGAAAATTTAATTGAAAAAGGGATTCAGCAAAGGTACAAAAGATAGCATTGTTATATTAGAAATAGAAATAATTTTAGAAAATTGGAAACAGTGTATGATTAAAATGATGGATAAAATAGTTATTGTAATCTAGTGAAATGTTTGTTAATAAATGAAATAAAATGAATGAAAGAATTGAATTAGGAAAGGATGGGAACATTTTAATTATTTAATGTTTTATAAAATATAAGGGAAGAGAAATAGGGAAAAAAATTAATTCTGGAAAGCTTATAAGTGTTCCCAAGGAAGCATGATATTTCATTGAAAAGTAATATTAAAGATGTTAAGACTTTAATGAATATTAATGATAGAATTGAATTGGAATAGAATGAGTGTTTTAAATTACATATATTTATAATCACTTTTTAAGAATATAGTGTGTATTTTAAGAATTTACCAAGCAGAATTCGATTGGAAGTTATGTATTATATTGAATATTATAACCTCAAGGTATATATTGAAGCTTAAATAAAAGTTGAATGGATAAAATCAAAAGATATAAAGGTGTCATACTCCAATTAGTAATTACAGGATAAAATTTGTTTAATGAGAAAAGAAAATATGAAATTGAAACAGGATAGACAAAAGTATAAATATAATGATTTGAATTGATATGAGATAATTAAAATAAAATTGAGAAAATTAAGAGAGGAGAAAAACTGTAGAAAATGTAAAACAGTAATAAGATATGGAATAGAACATAAAAGTGAGCATGAAATTGAGTTTGTGTCTATATGAAGAAGTGTAACCTGGGACCATGCTATTTTCAAAAAAGATGTTTATTTGTATTATGGGTTTTTTTTGTGAAAACCCAAATAAAATTTTCAAAAAAACAACAACATCTGGCCTTTAGCCATCCTATCATCAGGAAGTGACATAGACTTTCCAAATTGCACACTCTGGGGTCTCTTGACTTTTTCAATAACAGAATAACAGAGTTGGAAGGGACCTTGGAGGTCTTCTAGTCTAACCCCTGCTCAGGCAGGAAACCCGATATCTTTTTAGACAAGTGACTGTCCAGTCTCTTCTTAAAAATCTCCAATATCGGAGCATTTATACTTCTGGAGGCAAATTGTTCCACTGGTTTATTGTTCTGTTAGAAAATTCCTCCTTAGTTCTAGGTTGCTTCAAGAAAGAACCCTACCAGGCACTCTTAACAAATCAGGGCTCCTGGTTTTTTCTTTTTCTTTTTCTCTTGTTACTTTTTCATGTGTACGAGGGAATAATACTTTTCAGACACATGTCATCCACACATTAAACAAGCCATACAGCCACTGCATCAGCAAACCATATACTGTATACAATCCAAACTTTTTCTACTTAACCTTTTGTTTCTGAAGCCTTACAAGTTCTCAGCATTCTCACAGCATTTATTATTTCCAGTCCATCAGTTTTTTCTTGTGCATTAACATTTCCAAATTGCACCTCTTAATTCTCCTGTTCAACAGAGTACATTCATTCCTCTAAAAATCTGTAAAATACTCTAAGACAAAAATAAAAAAATTCGGTTGCCTTAAAAATCAAAGCACCTTTGAGACAACCATGACCTGGATGAATGAGCATTTCCATATACTTGTAAAATATTCCTTCCAAGGTTCTCTCACTTCATATTTTTCCTAAATAACGTCATCACTTTTGGTTTTAAATTCTTATCGCTTATAGTTCTTTTCATCTATTTCCAAAACTACTTTTTAAAAAACATTCCAAAGTACTCTGCACTCTTTCTTTTTTTAAAAAAAGTAATGTAATTGTTGAATGTCCTCTTTGACAATATTCCTATCTTCCTTTTTTCTTTCTGATACAATAACTTTCTCCTAACCTCATTTTTCTAGCACCCATTTTCTTTGTTTAATAGGATTTAAGATGCTGAAATGGCATCAAGGAAACCCAGATTCAAGTTCTCCTGCAGCTAAGGCTACCTCAAAGGAAGTTGTGAGAGAAAATGGGAGAAGGGAGCCTATGTATGCCATATTTTGAAGAAGAGTTGAAGATATAAATCCTTAAATATATCATGGTACATACATTTTTATTTGTTCTATGAGGAGATTAATCTTATTTCATAACATTTTTTACAGATGAGTCATAATTTTCTCTTTCTGCAGTCATTCTAAACTCATCTAGTTTCTATCACCTTTCTTCTTTTTTTCTGTTTTGTTCGGAAAACACACGAGGTAGACCGGGTTCCAACAACAAA